>JAEAOA010001356.1:0-110000 GCA_016746295.1 Potamilus streckersoni
TGTTGCACTTGTCCGACAGCTATCTACAGACTAAACGCCGTAACTCCTAACACCATTAGACTTCACTCCGCCCGGCTATGCTACATCAACTCCAGAAGCGACAGCGCCGCCATGTCCCAAAGAGAAAACCCAGATTCGAACAACTCCTTCACTCATGTTAGAAACTACATCAACCAGAAATATCACAACGGAACGAATATGATTACAACTATGAGAGGAACGCAACATAAAATGCATACATCGCCTATGAGAATTCTTTTTGCAGTAACTCCTGAGACTACGACATTCCGAATACATACAGTGCTAAGTCCAGCTCCAAATTTGACCTAACTACAACCCAAACTGAATTGCAGCGACATCTACGCTCTCCTCAGATCAGTGACAACAGCATTAACAGTCTCCTTCCGAGTGAAAGTGGCTTTAACATTTTGAACTCTTTCGGTATTAGAGGCAATAGATGTATTGTTTGCTATTAATTCATATCAAGAATATTTCTTCATTGTGGTATATCACACAAAGGTATGATTTTTCTATCTCTTATTTTGATTTTTTTTAAATAACAAATTGAAAGTTAGTAAGTATATTTCAAACGATTAACAACACTAATCTAAATTATGCTATATTTCATTTTTTATTGAGTAAATAACTTCGTTGTACTTACTGTCATTAACATACGTCAGAGTTGCTAAGATTTCTACTACAGAGAGTGTGAATGAAAGTTCATTCCTTGCCCTAAGCATTTATATCAAACATCAAACCTACTCGTCTTGACACCTCTAACTACATTATACATGTTTCGCTACTATCACACATAATAGATCGTACCGTATTTACCTATCTTAAGGAGCATTGTACTTTCCGCTATGCCGTTTCAAACATTGATGCAGAAGTTGTTTGTTTTGTTAGCTCAATGGTGTTCGATAATGTTATTGAGAATTTCTCTTACGTGTTTCATATGAAATCATATGAATGTATACCATAATGTATACTATATGGTATTGTCTTGGCAAAACGCCAAATGTACGGTTCTAATGTCTTCAAACCAGTCAGAAGAGAGTTTCCTTCTATGGTTTTGCAGCATCAAATGATGTTGTAGTGTTATTATTTACGTTTTTCTATAGTTAAAGTGTCTGAGCGATTGCGCAACACAGAGTTTTGTAAGCAGCTAATGGCCTGCATATTGAATTTTTGCAGCAGAGAGATTGCTCTGCATATTGAGTTTTTGAATGCATGTTGCATTTTGAGCAGCTATTGCCCTGCATAAGTTCAACTTCTGAGTAAAGTTGTTTGAAACGATAACGGTCTACATTCCCTTTCGTACGTCATAGGCAATGTCAGTAATACACGCTCAGTTTTACAATTTTAATGATGCACTAAATCAGTCGATTCAGTTTTACGATTTTAATGATATTTTCACATAGTCTAACACAACTTAGATGTATTATTTCTTTTAAAAATTGATATCTTAATACATACATGGATAATTACCTTCTTGTATGGTTGGCTTCTTTACCAGCTTCAAGTCGATATTCATTTATTATTATTTTAATACTGTTTACATTAGTCGTGCAGTTCTGATGCTACAATTGCTTTCAAATTTAATTCACAGCATATTATTAAACTTGTGTTTGTACGATTAAAAACTAAGAAAAACAATTATCCAACCTTCTTGCTTTTCCAGCGATCACACGAGCCATATCTTTGAAACATAACTACTGTGTAAAATGTTATCAAACGCAGGGCCCGATGTTGATCGTTTTTGAATGTGCCCCGATGAGCAGGCATTTGGAAATAAACTTTAAAATATGTTTTAAATGATACTAAATTTAATTGTCCTTTCTTCGCTTTAATGTTGATGCTGATGTTCAATCATCATACCATCACACCCAAAGTTTTAAAGTCTCTGTCTGGAAAGCTATTGTAGTTATTGTGATATATTAAATAAACGAGCACGCTTTTCGGGAGTAAATAAAAACTCTCTTCCGGAGTCATAAGCATGCACTTCATGACCATATATATATATATATATATATATATATATATATATATATGTATATATATATATATATATATATATATATATATATATATATATATATATATACATACATATATACATATATAGAAAGAGACAGACAGACAGAGAACGTGTGATACATAACAGTACTTTTACTGCATATTGAATGTGTCAAAGCAACCTGACGACCTAAAGTTCGTGTACAATGACCATAATCTTTGTCAGAATAATAAAATAAACAAAGGATTTGGATATCTAGATCTTTCCAGCACTCGTTTAAAACTACTAATCCTATATACGACAGATTAATATGTGCCTAATAGTTAAAATATTGTTATTTGTAGATAAAATGGGAACAATTTAAAATATCTTACATCTGCATAAAGTTTCCCTGGAAAGCAAACAAGATCTTTTTATTGACATAATTCGCTGCTTTACTTTGTCCAATACAATGAACTATGCAATAAAAGGACTATTATTTCGTATACCAGCAGGTTCATGTTTCTGTTTGACACTATGTTTCAAGTAAAATCAGATAATTACATTGTGAATATCTTGTCAAAGAGAGCACAGTAGTTACAGAACAGCCCCAAATGGTATAGAAAAATCATAAACATGTATGTAAAAATAAATTCTGTAACAATCGACAGATGCAAAACAATTGTAAAGGTTGAGGGCCTAATCATTGTAGCAGGATGATTTGATAATGGTATTGTTTAATTATTAGTAGAACAAATACATTTTAGATTACGTTTATAGTTTTATTCCAAATTAATTTTCAGTTGCCAGTTCCTGAGTCCTGCGGTTAAAAGCATTTGAAAAATTGGCTGAGGTCATTACAAAGAAATGGCGAAAATCACGACACTCCTCAAAGCATCTATTTTAGGTGTGTACCGATAAAAACGATTTTTAATGAATGTGCTATAAACTGGCACTGCTTTCATTATTATTACATTTGAATAATGTAATGTAATGTAATATTACATTACATTATTCAAATGTAATATTAATGTAATAATGTAATATTAGTATTATATTTACTAATCTCGTTACATTTTCTGGTTTTTAAATTTGGTGATCGATATTATTAGTATCTCAAATTGGACTTTATTTTTGACATGATTGCGATCTAACTCACTCTAAATTGAGATACGTTGATGTACTATGGTATGTCCATTAAAGTCCTTGTGTTTGCAATAAGACGGATGGGAGGAAAGTGTTTATTGAAGACCCGTTGTAATACAATTTTAGCAAGATACTGTAAAGAAACTAGAAACGTGGAAGTAAAATTTTATATTTATCTAATGTTCATTTCAAGACGATATGAAAATGTATTTAGATAAAATAATTCCATGTTCATGTCATTCAAAGTTCACAGAGAACATGTTTTTGGAGGAGTTGAAACACAAGGCAAATTTAACTTCCGCTACCAGACCGGTATATAATAAAAAATACATCAATGAAATCTATTCACTAAACACTTTATATCTTTCGTTTGAGACACATTAAGAAAAGCTATTATTTTTTTAAACTAACGAAAGTAACTAAACTTTTTTTCACTAGCTAGCATACTGTTTGCCTTCTAAATATACGTACGGCTCTTGTTGTCAAGGTAATTCAGTCCTACGGGAGTACAGCATGAAAAGCACTTGGTTGACGTAGATATACAATGTTAGCAAAAGCAACGGAAATAATCAGAAATTAACTTAAAATAATAAGTTAAATATTCATATAGTGAAAGAAACAAAATTAATTTGAATTTCCGTAAAAACAAATTTAATTCGAATACTTCTTGTATTATTATGAGATACTATGAAATAATAAAATCGGGTATAACAAGTTCGTCATATAGCCATACCGTGTCTTGTTACGATGCTAAACGCTGGATGATAGTATTACAAGTTCGACATATAGCCATACCGTGTCTTGTTACGATGATAAACGCTGGACGATAGTATTACAAGTTCGATATATAGCGATACCGTGTCTTGTTACGATGCTAAACGCTGGATGATAGTATTAAAAGTTCGACATATAGCCATACCGTGTCTTGTTACGATGCTAAACGCTGGATGATAATATTACAAGTTCGACGTATAGCCATACCGTGTCTTGTTACGATGCTAAACGCTGGATAATAGTATTACAATTTCGATATATAGCCATACTGTATCTTGTTACGATGCTAAATGCTGGATGATAGTATTACAAGTTCGACATATAGCCATCCCGTGTCTTTTTACGATGCTAAACGCTGGATGATAGTATCACAAGTTCGACCTATAGCCATACCGTGTCTTGTGACGATGCTAAACGCTGGATGATAGTATTACAAGTTCGACATATAGCAATACCGTGTCTTGTTACGATGCTAAATGCTGGATGATAGCATTACAAGTTCTACATATAGCCATCCCGTGTCTTTTTACGATGCTAAACGCTGGATGATAGTATTACAGGTTCGACATATAGCCATACCGATATTAGAGGAAATGTGAAAGATACTATATTGGAAGATATAGGATTGATATAAACACCAGCTGTGGAACCAGACACGTTGCCACAGTGCACTGCGATGCATCGGTCAAGCGAATTATATTAGTTTTTCAAAACTATGATGGATATTTTCACATCGGTGGTATTCCTCATATCCTTTTATAGGTTAAAACAGAAACTATCTTGTGTTCGGAATTGCCTTTTAATATACTACTCTTTTTATATACTACTTCGGTGCAATGGACCCAATCGAAATTTACAACTGGTTCTCTCTTTCTAAAGGCTTTGAGCATGTTCAATAAAAGTTCTTACCAAGAAGTATTTTTGTTTGAATAGTAATGAGTGAATAAGCTATATTCGGTGTACATTTTGAATTATTAACTCACTTTACGGCTGCTTACTGTTCAAGCAAACTTACTGAGTGTAACTTTGTAGAAATCATTTTGCTTAAATCTTGTAACAGCTCGCTGTGGTTTAACGATGCTGTCTACTCTGACTGGAAATTTGATGCTTGCATGCCAAACGATTTGTTAAATGAAAATATTACCACTGGTCACGTAGTGGTTCTGATTATTTTGATAAGGTAATTTTGACAGCAGTAAGCATTATTTACCTTAATATTAACCCCGACATACGTATAAATCCAGTATGTTCTGATTACTCCGTAAAATTTAGTATATATGCAACAAATTTTGTTTAGATCGAGAACTGTAGTGGTCCTTTGTACATGATTTCTTATGAAAATATTTTGTTGAGGAGTCACGGTGATGTTTCCGTGGCATTGTGGCAATATCGGATATCGCTTTCAAAGAAATGAATTGTCATCAAAACTTCAATAACCCATTTTAAGAAAACAAATCAAATGAAATAATATATACTAACTCTCTAACGTTTTAGGTTTCGCAGTTATGCCCCTTGTTACGTGTGTGTGTGATCACACAACACTTAAAAAGTGTGTCGACACATTTGTGAATGCTGGCGGAGAAGTTTGGATGCAGCAGGGTTATGTTGCCATGATGCAAATCTATTGCAGGTAAGAGCTGTTATAAACCTATATGTCGTTGTTATGAACACATGTAACGATTTCTTTATTAAGAGCTGTTATATCCCTATCTGTAGTTGTTATGTACACATATAAGGATTTCTTATCAATGAGCTGTTATATATCTGTCTGTCGTTGTTTTGTACAAATGTAACGATTTCTTTATCAAGAGCTGTTATATACATATCTGTCGTTGTTATGTATAAATATAACGATTTCCTTATTAAGAGATGTTATATACCTATCGGACGGTGTTATGTATACATATAACGATTTCCTTATTAAGAGCTGTTATATACCTATCTGTCGGTGTTATGTATACATATAACCATTTCCTTATTAAGAGCTGTTATATACCTATCTGTCGTTGTTATCTACAAATATGACGTTTTCTTTATTAAGAGCTGTTATATACATATCTGTCGTTGATACGTACACATGTAACGATTTCTTTATTAAGAGCTGTTATATACCTATCTGCCGTTGTTATGTACGCATGTAACATTTTCTTTCTTAGGATCTGTTATATACATATCTGTCGTTGTTATGAACACATGTATATATTTCTTTATTTAGAGCTGTTATATACCTATCTGTCGTTGTTATGTACACATGTAACGATATATTTATTAAGAGCTGTTATATACATATCTGTCGTTGATACGTACACATGTAACGATTTCTTTATTAAGAGCTGTTATATACCTATCTGTCGTTGTTATCTACAAATATAACGTTGTCATAATTAACAGCTTTTATATACCTATCTGTTGTCGTTATGTACTCATGTAACGTTTTCTTTATTAATAGCTGTTATATACCTATCTGTCGTTGTTATGAACACATGTATAGATTTCTTTATTTAGAGCTGTTATATACCTATCTGTCGTTGTTATGTATACATGTAACGATATCTTTATTAAGAGCTGTTATATACCTATCTGTCGTTGTTATGTATACATGTAACGATATCTTTATTAAGAGCTGTTATATACCTATCTGTCGTTGTTATGTATACATGTAACGATTTCTTTATTAAGAGCTGTTATATACCTATCTGTCGTTGTTATGTATGCATGTAACGATTTCTTTATTAAGAGCTGTTATATACCTATCTGTCGTTGTTATGTACACATGTAACGATATCTTTTTAAGAGCTGTTATATACCTATCTGTCGTTGTTATGTATACATGTAACGATATATTTATTAAGAGCTGTTATATACCTATCTGTCGTTGTTATGTATACATATAACGATATCTTTATTAAAAGCTGTTATATACCTATCTGTCGTTGTTATATATACATGTAATGATATCTTTATTAAGAGCTGTTATACACCTATCTGTCGTTGTTATGTATACATGTAACGAATTCTTTATTAATAGCTGTTATATACCTATCTGTCGTTGTTATGTATACATGTAACGATATCTTTATTAAGAGCTGTTATATACCTATCTGTCGTTGTTATGTATACATGTAACGTTATCTTTATTAAGAGCTGTTATATACCTCTCTGTCATTGTTATTTACACATGTAACGATTTCTTTTTTAAGAGCTGTTATATACCTATCTGTCGTTGTTATGTATGCATGTAACGATATATTTATTAAGAGCTGTTATATACCTATCTGTCGTTGTTATGTATACATGTAACGATTTCTTTATTGAAAGCTGTTAAATACCTATCTGTCGTTGTTATGTACACATGTAACGATTTCTTTATTAAGAGCTGTTATATACCTATCTGTCGTTGTAATGTACACATGTAACGATATCTTTATTAAGAGCTGTTATATACCTATCTGTCGTTGTTATGTATACATGTAACGATATCTTTATTAAAAGCTGTTATATACCTATCTGTCGTTGTTATGTATACATGTAACGATATCTTTATTAAGAGCTGTTATATACCTATCTGTCGTTGTTATGTATACATGTAACGATATCTTTATTAAGAGCTGTTATATACCTATCTGTCGTTGTTATGTATACATGTAACGATATCTTTATTAAGAGCTGTTATATACCTATCTGTCGTTGTTATGTATACATGTAACGATATCTTTATTAAGAGCTGTTATATACCTATCTGTCGTTGTTATGTATACATGTAACGATATATTTATTAAGAGCTGTTATATACCTCTCTGTCGTTGTTATGTACACATGTAACGATTTCTTTATTAAGAGCTGTTATATACCTATCTGTCGTTGTTATGTATACATGTAACGATATCTTTATTAAGAGCCGTTACTTACCTATCTGTCGTTGTTATGTATACATGTAACGATTTCTTTATTAAGAGCTGTTATATACCTATCTGTCGTTGTTATGTACACATGTAACGATTTCTTTATTAAGAGCTGTTATATACCTCTCTGTCGTTGTTATGTACACATGTAACGATATCTTTATTAAGAGCTGTTATATACCTATCTGTCGTTGTTATGTACACATGTAACGATTTCTTTATTAAGAGCTGTTATATACCTATCTGTCGTTGTTATGTATACATGTAACGATATATTTATTAAGAGCTGTTATATACCTATCTGTCGTTGTTATGTACACATGTAACGATTTCTTTATTAAGAGCTGTTATATACCTCTCTGTCGTTGTTATGTACACATGTAACGATATCTTTATTAAGAGCTGTTATATACCTATCTGTCGTTGTTATGTACACATGTAACGATACCTTTTTTAAGAGCTGTTATATACCTATCTGTCGTTGTTATGTACACATGCAACGATATCTTTATTAAGATGGGAGTTAGATAATACTATTTCCATTTCAGTCTTGCGATGTGTGTCCAATTTGATCAACATTTTAAGTAAAGATGACGTGTCAGTATCTCCAATTAAAATAATCATGGAATGTTTATTTGAAACACGACCTTTGACAATAAGAAAGTAAAATACTGCACTTCTCAAACAACTCTTTATTGTCATATTTTTAAGAGTACACTCCTCTGTTTATTTCATGTATAAACACATTTTTCAAGTGCGGTAAGAAACTTAAAGCGATGATTACAGTTAGTATATTTTTACCCAATGGATATACAAGATCACATGATGATATGGTAAGTTTTCTGAAATTGTATAGGAAATAAAATAATGCTTTTAAGTTATAATTTCCCGACACAGCCGAATTGAAGAATTATTGTTTGTTAAACATCTGAGATAACCAAATAGGTGTTTCAAATAAACTACATGAGTTTTAACATTCCAGGATTATTTTATTTGGAGATATTGTGCATGATTTCAATGTTTCTTTCAGGTCCGATGTTCAGCCTGCCATTCTCTGCATCCTTCGTGAAAGCCCAGATTGTGTCGAGGACAAGCCTAATTTTATAAGTTCTTTGACAAACGTTTTAAAGTTGGTAAAGACTGAGGACCTGCAAGAGATCTGCGACGTGATTTCAAGTAATTATTATTATTATTATTATTATTATTATTATTATTATTATTATTATTATTATTATTATTATTATTATTATTCCAAAGAGAGACAGATGGCGGTTTCAGATTATGTATTTTGTGAAATTTATACTTTATACATCTGGTTTGCCCATTTTCACAACTAGGTTCTTTCGTTCTAATCACCAACTGACGTGGTGCATTAAGCCCACTGAAAATAATGAACTGGAATGCAATTTTAGATGCAATAAATAGAAGTTGAAATTGTTCTAGAATGCAAATAAGATGGTTGTGCAGAATATATAACGCAAATCAATGAAATGGTTGTACAGAATATAAAAAGAGTTCTAAAAACCAAATAAATAATACGGTGAGAGAGAATAGAAGATGTGTTCTTCACACTACTACGACTATTTAAGGGGACAACAAGTGTTTGTTTTTTCATAAAAAATAGAAACTAAAGGGGACGTTCACGTTGGGTTCTCTTTTCACCTAGGTGGAGTGTTGCTGGTTAGCACCATGCATATAAATAGAAAAACGTGACTTCATTTCAATTGATTCAAGCTTAGCATTACATGCCCATGTTAAAAAGAGTCCGTCGGCTCAAAACATGTCTTCGGATATCACAGTCTTAGTAACTTGTGCCAACAATATTTCTGTTCTGGCTAATTTCAACCGGGAATGTTTACCTAAACTCAGGCCTCAATCATCGGATGCACGGATATGACAAAGTAATATTATTTACCGATCGCAATTGTTACAAGCTGGAATGAATATATAATTGTGTTTTGAAAAAGGCAATCGGTTTCAAACAGATGTTAATTAACAAAATTTATAAAACCTGCAAAAAAATTGTCCACAGTGCACACCATTATTTAGAGCAGACACTTAATGGAGAATTTTCATTAATAGTTAATTCATTCCTGCAGCACAATAATTAGGTCAATTAACCCATATTTGTACTTTGTTATACAGATTCAACAGTTTACAGTATTGCTCATAATTCGATTCACTCTATTTTTAAAATATGCAAGCATGTGAACATTTTGCTTGTATTGTAACCAAATGCTATTCGAATTAGCAATTCAGCCTTTTGCAATGGACCCTCTCACATTGTCAGTCTTCATTTGAAACATGTTTTGACATTTTAGAAATCCCAAGAGATGCCATGAATTGCCTTAATAAGACTCTTAATTTCAACAACAAGAAATTGTATCAGTGTATTTCTGCTTCGATGAACATCACGAATTCCGAAACACAGACTGGCACATCATATTTGTGCAGGTAGGTTTGAGTTTTAGATAATATTCGGATAAAGATTCGTTCTATGGAAACGTAGCGCATGCGATTTTCGCTAATCTGAGATGTTCATAGAATTTATGTAAAGAAAAAATCATTATGCAGAGACAACAGAAGGTTTTCAAAAGCTGCGCTGGCATATATTATATGATGTTTATTCAGCTTATCGGAGATGACTTAAAGATCAAAATTATATTTTGTTTCAAATGTTCGGAAGATTAAATCATATCTTTCAAAAGTGTTCTAATAACTAAATTAATATACCTTTGAATAGAATTCCAAAGACCAAAATCTTTTTTCCTATTTCTTATAAATACCAAAGTCATATGCGTATAAAGTTGCGTGTCTAACATCGTGTATTGTTTTAAAGTGTTGAGAAACACTTTGTTGTACTGTATATATTAAAACATCTCATAGTTAAACAAGCCAGTATTCCTCTTTATTTCATTGTTCGGGTAATAATAACGAGATACAAAGAGGCTATTTACAAAACGAATATATATGATTCAATTCAACAGGAAATTAGTAATACATTCAAATTTTATTACAGTATCTATTATCGTAAATGATTCAAGTTAGAACGTATAGTGTAACAGTGACTTCGTATGCTTGTTTAGCACTCGGGCCATTCCTCTCCTTTACATTTTATATGATTTATTTAAAAAATAACGGTATATTGAAAAGGTAAGTGGTAGTAGTGGACACGATAATTCTATAATATCAAAAGCTAGCTCCGCAACAGCTGCCTTCTAAATTGATAATTTCTTAGTACAATTATCATGCGGGACACAAACACGAGAATCGATTAGTGTGCTTATGCTATAATTATGTAATTGCAGTAAAAAAAAAATAATTGTGTAAAGAATCCAGTATCAAAATACCGTGGATTTTCGATAGTAGATCAGATCATAAGGTCTATAAAATTAGGAAAACTGTTCAAAGAAATAACGTAGGCCACATGTGTCAAACTCAAGGCCCGCGGGCCACATCAGGCCCGGCGTACAATTACATCAAGCCCGAGAGGTCTTGACCGGCGTAAAATTATATCCGGTCCGAGAGAGAATTTTAGGAAAAAAAATATTTTTAATGGCCCTGCGATATAAAGTGCAAATCAAATTCCCTAATTAGCAGCCTTACCGAACGATAGGCTACCTGATAACGTTCTCGCTTCGATCAGAATAAGCGAAAATAAAAGTTGTGCAGAGAGCGGGATGTTCGTCGTTACAGTAACCTAGCAAAGTGCAGTTGCTCGTTTTGGATTGGTGCATAAAAAATTTAAAGTGGTATAGTGACCGGATATTACATCACCTTTTACCGCTACGGCTAACGTGATATCAATCAAGCGTCTGTCGGTAGATGCACAATATTTTTTTTTAAAAAAATCAAAGCAAGCCATAAAAATGGCCAAGAGAAAAGTTGATTCTGAAAACAGATCCTTTCAAAGCCGCTGGGAAGCTGAATATATATTTACTGATATTGGCGGTAAACCTGTGTGTCTAATTTGGGAAGATAATGTGGCTGTGATCAAGGAATATAATCTGAGACGGCACTACGAGACTAAACATCAAGACAAGTTAGAAAGCTTGAATGCAGAGCAGAAGCTACAGAAGGTAAAAGAATTGAAGAGGAATATAACATCACAGCAGACATGTTTCACCAGAGCAAAATCACAAACTGAAGCTGCTGTGAAAGCAAGTTTTAATTTGGCGGAGGAGATTGCAAAATCAGGCCGACCATTTTTAGAAGGAGAGTTTCTGAAGCGCTGCATGATGAAAGTGTGTGACGTCTTGTGTTCAGACAAAAAGCAGATTTTTGCAAATGTAAGCCTTAGCAGAAATATTGTTGCTGATTGGGTTTGTGAGATGGCCACTGATGTGAAAACACAGCTGATCGAAAAAGACAAAGACTTTGTTGCATTCTCCCTTGTTATCGATGAATGTAATGACACGACTGACACTGCACAGCTCGCCATCTTCATCCGAGGAGTGGACTCTAATTTGAATGTTACAGAAAAAATATATTGGACATGAAATCCATGCATGGGACAACGACAGGAAAAGACATCTTTGACAACATATATGAAAATTTAACCAACATGATCCTGCCTTGGGACAAACTTGTTACACTTACAACAGATGGAGCACCGGCGATGTGCGGCTAACAAAGTGGACTAGTTGGAAGGATGCGGTTAAAGATGCAGGAGAACTGTACCGGTGAATTGATAGCATATCACTACATCATACACCAAGGATCGCTGTGTGATAAAGTCCTCAACATGGAAGGTGTAATGAGCACTGTAACACAAACCGTCAACTTTATCAGAGCTAAAGGTTTAAATCACCGCCAATTTCAGTCTTTTTTGCAAGAAATAATCTCAGAGTTCGGCGACATGCCTTATCATACAGAGGTGCGGTGGCTAAGTCGGGGAAAAGTTCTTAGTAGATTTTTCCAGCTGATCGAGGAAATCTGTCAATTCATGGACAGCAAAGGAAAAGACTACACAGTTTTTCGGGATAAAAAGTGGAAATGTGAGTTGGCGTTTCTTTCTGACATAACCACTCATCTCAACGACTTGAACCTGCAGCTCCAGGGACGGGACCACTTGATCACTGATATGCATGATGCAGTGAAGGCATTTCAAGTGAAGCTGCGCCTATGGGAGACACAAATGCACCATAGCAATTTGTCTCCCTTTTCTTATTGCCAAGCAATGTTGAACCAAGTCAACGCTATGGTGTTTCCCAATGGACACTTTGTTGAAAAACTTAGCTTACTTCGCGCCGGGTTCGCACGGCGCTTTAATGACTTTGAAGCACAGAAAAGTAATTTCGAGCTGTTTCATAACCCATTTGCCATAGACATGGAAACTGCACCTGTAAATTTGCAGATGGAGCTAATAGAGCTGCAGTGTAATGGGACACTAAAGACAAAGTACGACACTGTGGGGCCTGCACTGTTCACTCGTTTCTGCCCCAGCTTCGTCTACATGCGGCTCGATGCTTGAGCATGTTTGGTAGCACATATCTGTGTGAGCAGCTGTTTTCTGTGATGAAGATTACCAAAACATCACACAGGAGTCGCCTCACTGACGAACACTTGCAGTCCATCATGAGAATCGCAATGACACAGAACATTACTCCCAACATAAACGAACTTGTAGCCAAGACAAGACGCCAAACATCCAGCTCTGATAAATTGGCATAAGAGCGACAACGGATATGCCAATGATTTTTTATTATAAATTTTTTTTCGGTTTAAATTTATATTAATGTTTAAAAAAATGTTTAATTTTCCGCTTATTGAATGTTTATCCTGTTCGGGCCGCAACCTTACCGTGGGATTTGAGTTTTGGCCCGCTGAGCGTATGAGTTTGACACCCCTGACGTAGGCTTTAATATACTATGAGAAGGTATTTTTGAATGAGGAACGTAACTACAACGAACTCTACAATTATCTACATTTTGGATTTTGTTTTCTTTCTCTTCCTTTAGCATGTCGAGATCTACGCAAAAGTGCCAACAAAATGCAATTGAAAGTAACTGTCCAAATAACAAGAATGTCCTTTTGAACTTGAATCAGTTAATGAACAAATTATCGGGTTGTTCTGATACGAACAGTAAGTAGATAAATCAAGACAATAATATTATTTTATATTCTCTCTCTCTCTCTCTCTCTCTCTCTCTCTCTCTCTCTCTCTCTCTCTCTCTCTCTCTCTCTCTCTCTCTCTCTCAGTTTCACTACATCTGACAATTGATGTTTAATATAAATATGTAAAACATTAGGTTTTAAACATTCAAATAGTTTCAAGAAAAACTAGACAGTCGTCCTTCGCAGAAAATGGTTGTATTTTTTTACATATTCACATACATCGTAAAAGATGAAATAATGCCAGTTGACTTTCCGCGTGTATTTTCTTGCAGTTTGATCTTTTCTATCTATATGTATTATCAAGTTCTCATAAGGAGATTTATTTCATTAATGATAATGTCCTTGAAAGTTAGTTAAATTAATGATAATGTCCTTGAACGTTACATTAATGATAATGTCCTTGAACGTTACATTAATGATAATGTCCTTGAACGTTACATTAATGATAATGTCATTGAAAGTTAGTTTCATTAATGATAATGTCCTTGAAAGTTAGTTACATAAATGGTAATGTCTTTGAAGTTACATTACTGATAATGACCTTGAAAGTTAGATTCATTAATGTTAATGTCCTTGAAAGGTAGTTTCATTATTGATAATGTCCCTGAAAGGTAGTTTTATTATTGTTAATGTCCTTGGAAGTTAGTTATATCTTTCCTTTATGACCATCCATATTAATGAAACAAAACACTGTTCAATTTAAAGATTACGGAATAAGCAAACTGCTCTTATTTGGATCTTGCCCATAACCAAGCGACTCAAAATATGACCATTAAACCTTCAGGTACTTACAAAATTATCAATTTTCAATTTGTATACGGGTGATGTACACAATGTTTGATGTTCTTAACTCTTATTCATATTTGACAACACATGGATCATACACATTGGGTGTACTTATCCTAATTGTCCCCTTCCCCCTGAGCTTCCCCCTGAGTTGGCAATATGCCATTGAGGTCTTAATTTATATCTCGTTTTGTTAACATGCAGCCGGTGTCGGGTTCTTAATTCTCACTCGCGGCATGAGCTGTCAGGTTTAGAGATTTCTGTCGTGCACGTGCAGTCGACTTTGAAGCTTGGCAATTGTCCAGCAAACTTTTCTACTTGCTATGGTTATTATTCTGTTACGAATTCAGTCCCTAAAGGCGTTAAATAAATCACATTGATACGTTCATTTTGTAAAAGACTGTAATAGATAAGTGCGATTCATCATTTGTAATTACACCTGAATTGGATAAACAATAACAAAGAAACATTTTTATACCAATATTAGATATATACATATAGTCATAATCGGAACTCAAAGAGTGGAATTGGGTAAACAAACCAAACATTGAACCCTTGTTAAGCAGAGCTCATCACAAGTTCACTTCTAAAATCTGTTAGAATACATTGGACACTGGAGAAATAGAGAAAAGTCTGAATGACAGCAGCTATGGCCTTAACCAATTTTATTACGTTTTCTTTAATTTCATTTTTTTTTTCAGGCTCCACAAGGAAAACATCAGTCACAACAATCCTACTCATGACTTGCTTTGCAATTCTGAAGATGTAAAATGAAAATAATTGAAAACTCAAACAAATAAAGCATTTACTTTCTTGCCGTAATGACAGCTATTATTTATTTTTTCTGTCATTTTCACAGTTTTATATTTTGTGAAGTTTCAGTGCAATTCTACTAGATTAGAAAGTTGGCAAATAATGCAAACAAATATAACATGCAAATAAATAAATAAATCATTTACTCATTTGGTCATAGTTTATTTCATTTCCTCTTGAACAAAGATGTGCTGTTTCATACTCTGATTTTGGAGTATATGATATGTACTCGTTAAAAACTAAATCTGTTGCACAGAGTGCTTATTTCAGCGAAGTTGCCCCATTTAGAGAAAGGCAAAGGTACTGACAAGGGGCTAGTTGCTTTAAAACCATTAACTAATTGCTTATATTCCAAATATTATTTGTACTGTTATATATAAGATAAATGACAATAAGCAAAGATAAGAACTTCGAAGTAAAGAGTGTACGTTGTATTCACGGCTTACGGTCAGTTGATACTCAGGAAAATGAATGTATTACATGTATTGGTCATTAAATGTCATTGACAGTGTTTGAGAATTGTATGTATGTATGTATGTATGTATGTATGTATGTATGTATGTATGTATGTATGTATGTATGTCTGCATGTCTGCATGTCTGCATGTCTGCATGTATGTATGTATGTATGTATGTATGTATGTATGTATGTATGTATGTATGTATGTATGTATGTATGTATGTATGTACGTACGTACGTACGTACGTACGTATGTATGTATGTGTGTATGCGTGTATGCGTGTATGTATGTATGTATGTATGTATGTATGTATGTATGTATGTATGTATGTATGTATGTATGTATGTATGTATGTATGTATGTATGCGTGTATGCGTGTATGCGTGTATGCGTGTATGCGTGTATGTATGTATGTATGTATGTATGTATGTATGTATGTATGTATGTATGTATGTATGTATGTATGTATGTATGTATGTATGTATGTATGATGTCCGGCAATACAATATACAATATAACGATGTCCGGCAATACAACATACAAGCCGAAAATAATAGGCTGACAAACACGGAAACAGAAAGCGTGCTAAATCATAAATGAGATACACACGCTCATGATGATAAAGTGTATCCAACACACAGAGACGTTATATAAAAAATACCACGTTAAAAACACATATCAAGCTTGGGTACGTGTGTGTGTTTGTCAAAAAACAGATATCAGGCTATAACACTTTACAACAGTACTGTATATTTAATTTACATTGTTTTTGAGATATTTTTTAATATATGCTATTGAAAATTGCATGCTGGACTTGAACGTTTCTAAAATTCAGTTCATATTGTATTTGACCTGAATCACTGACTTTGTTTTAATTCTCAAAACAACTAGTACACGGCTAAAATATTCTCTACGAGTATGGGTAAACTATTAATATCATGTCTTGATTCAAGGATGTTTACCACATTTTATATTCTAATTATAACAAATGTTTTATCTTGTAAACATCAGGAAATTCTAGAAGTTTGTTTCCAGTTGGTTCAAATCCTTCGTTAAAAATTGTTAATTGTGACTCGAGATCAAGCAGGGGACTATATAAACTTTATCACCTAGTGATTATGTATTCGTGCTTTAAGGTCTTAGAAGAATCCGTTGAATTATTGTTGTGTCCTATACTTTATTTGGACCGGAATTTATACAAATCATTCAAGTTATTCACTGAAAATTCAATGTGCTTATCAGTAATAACATTCTTGATAATAAAAACTTAAAGTAGTAGAGAATTTCAAACAAGGATATATTTTAGATTGTATTGTTGTGATTGAAGTAAAGACTGTTGTAGTATTAACACTACGTGTACGAACAATGGTATATCAACACTGTCAGAGTTTGATTTAACTTAGACCCACAATTTCATTTAATTCATTTCATTAATTTTCATGTAATTCAATGACAATTTGGGATTTAATTCGCAATACCGTAATTTCTTTCTTTTCGCATTTTTTTTAATTCACATTCTTGAGAATTAAATTATTTGTTAATATTTACAAAGCTTTTTATTTCTCAGTCTTTTATATTACTTATTTTAAGGTTATATAATTATGCTAACAACATACAAAACTAAATTAGGATACTAGGTAACTAAACAGTCATTTAATATTCACCTTTTTCCAGGTTTTATAAATAAAGTACGACAACCCGGGGATACAATTAAAACCATGGGGATATTCTTATCGCACATATACACTGAATTATTATCATTAAGATAGTACCAGACAATTAACAAACATATACAGGAATAATTCAATATGGAAGCACAAGGATATCGTACAAAATTTCGGATGGACTGAAAAGGAAACAGATAGGATTTGTTATACAAAATGTTAGTTCAGACACGAAGTAATGCAAAACTGTAATAACTAAGCATTTGACAGATTGCAGCAGCATCCTGACATGAGATACGTATTACTTATTTTATTTTTTGACCTAATCATCCTTCACATTCATCCATGAAAACATTGCATAGCCATCACAAACATATATACAAATATTCCACTCGTTACCAACCACAAGGTCGGAAATTAAACTACGCATTAAACTACGCGGAGATAAGTTATATTATATCTTAAGGTTATATAAAATTACACGTTACTCATATTTTTTTTGATAATTTTTTTTTCATATTTGCTAACCCTCATTGGTAGAATGTCTGTTAACATATTGTCAATAATACGAAATTCACGAAATAAATCATCCATATTATATGTGACTCCTCGTAGGTAAGACCGGACCTGATCAAGTAGTTTCTTGTAAGTTTTAATAGATGTTAAACATCCGTGCTTTCTTATCAAAAGTCTTAAAGTATTGGTTCTACTTTTTTACACGCCGCTGTAAGTGAAACACCAATACCAGATATGATTAACAAAAATGGATTTAATGATACCCCACTTGAAACTATACCAGAACTCGTCATTAACAAGAGTAGATATGATATTACTCGAAGGATCTTGTTGTAGTATATGTAACATTTTTTTACGCACCAAAGTTTTTTGTGATAATATTTGTAATATTGTTTTAGTGCGTCCACATCCTGTACTGGAATCTTTTGAAATATGGTTGAAATCAACTATACTTCTTTTCATTATAATATTTGTTTACATAATCCCTAGGCTTGATTAAGTAATTGGTAAGTATGATGTTTCAGCTATAAATTCCAAACACCAATTATAAGAGCCATTTGTTAAAGTTTTATCGACTGGTTCAAGTATAAATTCTGAAGAAGAATTTTTATCTGTTATTACAGATAATACTCCAGACGAGCCATCATTTGATTTTTTCTTTATTTATATTATTGATAATGATGTTCTAGATGATTCATCAATAAAATGGCACCATGATTTGATAGATATTTTAAAATATTCAATTCTAAACACTGTGAATCTATACACACCGGTAACCTCTGCAGTGTATTTGATAGAATTATTTTGCTGCGTCCATTCACCAGACCCAGAAAGACACAATATTTTTAATCTGTGAGGAATTTTAATCATACTCTTTTTCACAACAATACTAAGAATTCTACTAATGCTATCATTGAGTTTTGTGTTAATATTATTGAGTTTTGTGTTAATATTAGCGAGTGTAATGTCAACAATTGATAGATTTCCAAAAAAAATCATCTTTAAGCGTGTTTAAGTTTATGCGAAAATTTAAAAACGTTTTACGTGACCGGTAAATTCATTTTTGAGCGCTGTTAATTCATTACTGATTCAAAGGTCCTGATCATCGACGTATTTCTTAGCGGCAGCGTCACCGTCCTCAGTTGGGTTTCCAAGATCTGTAATCTTGTTTTGTTTCATAACAATATTCCCACTTGCATTTCGTACAAGTACATCTGACAGTTTTACATTACTCGTCTTTATTCGTCCTTCTTTGTCTTGGAAAATGACTACTTCATTTGGATCTACACTGGCAACATTTAGTACTTGGATAAATCACCTTGATAACCTTCTGTGGATAAATCTCCTGATAGTGTTCCAATTTTGTATAGTAACTCATCATTTACTGTCCTATATAATATTATCAACACTAGTTTAATATTATACAAAATGGCAAAATCGTCGATATTAAACTTTGATACAGAGACTGGTGAATCACAAATATAAAAATGAACTTCCTGATTGTCATTATCTTATTGTTGGGCGAACTGGATCAGGAAAAAGAAATTTGCTTATGAATTTACTTCTTGGTGATAATTTTAACTATGACAGAGTTTATATTTACACAATCATTCCACAGCAGGACAAGTGCAAGTTATTAAGCGAGTTTAATGACAAGCTTCGTGATGAACGTAAGGCTGGTGAAGATTTTTTATAATTAGGCAGCCAGAAGATCTTATTCCAGTTAATAAACTTGATGCAGATGAACACAAGATAGTAGTTTTTGATGATATTCAGCTAAAAAACATGGAGATGGATAAAATAAGATCATATTTCTCACTGTCACGTAACACACAGTGTAATTCTGTTTATCTCGCTCAAGGATATTATAATGTTGACAGATTTATAAGGCGAATTACTGGTTGTTTTATATTATTTCCAGGACTGGACAATATTGACGTAAGAAATATTGCAAGCGAGCAATGCGGTGACGTGACAAAAGATAAATTTATTGAACTTTACTGTAATGCTACAAAAGATACATACGACTTTTTCTTATTTGATAAACTTACACATGATCCAATAAAAATCTTTCGCTGTTGTATTGACAGTTACTTACAGTAAGGGGTTTCAATTTTATAAAATTTATAATAATAATAATAATGGACAAACGAGCAAGATATAGACAAAATATAGAAGATCTAAAAAAACTTGCTCAATTTCAGCATTACTTAAGCAAAAAGTACAACATGCATGACGTGGACAAGTGACTACTACTTAAGCAACAGCTACAATTTTGAAGCCGGTTGCTGAAGCACTATTAGGTAAACAACCTGAAACTAAACCACTATCAGAAGAAGAACTTAACCAATTGCAAGAAAAAGGTTTGGTTGGAATTGTTAATGAACAACAATAAGCAACTGCTGCAAAACGTGTTACTAGATCTGATGAAGGAAAAAGAAAACTAACTGAGGCACAGCAAATATAGCTGATCCTGCTGCTAGACAAGCTGATACAGATCGATTGATAAACAATCCAAGGAGTAACAAATATTATAAAAAATTTATCAGGAGACATCAAAGATATCAAAGAGTAGCAACAAAAAATTGGTGAGCTTACTGTAAAGTTTATGGAAGTTGGAGAGCAAAGACTTCATTTTATAAAAAGAGCAAATGATGTGATAAAAGATAGTGAAAATGATTTTTTAAAGACAGAAAATATATAAAATATTAATAATATAAGCAGGTGGACTGATGCAGAAAATCAAACATTAATCGATAGATTAGATGCAATATTTAAATACGGAGTTGCTGCTAAAGATGAAATAAACACGGTTACAGAAATTGATGATATGCATTCACTTTATGATAGGATGCGACATAGTATTATCGCTATCGTGTTTAAAAAAAACAGCAGAAAAAGTAGAGCAGAACCTTTTGATAGGGTTGGTGTTTTAAAAGAAGATTTACTATATACGATAAATCTCGTGTAGAAGTAAAAAGTAGAGAAGTAAGAACAGGAACTGGTGTAAACATATTTACATCAACTACTGAAATGATAGGTAGATTAATGTTATTAATATCATTAAAAGAAGCTGGAAATGATAGTGTTGAACTTGATAATGAAATCATTGACATACTTGATAATCTAAGATCGAGCGAATTATTAAAATCTGTTGAATATGAAACTTTACACCGCGACTTAATCGCGGAGATTTAATTTTGTAAAAATGATTTAATATAAAATGAATGCAAACAACATTATTGCCAAACTCTAGTGAATCTGCGAAAGATAGCGCAAATTTTTCAGTAAATTATATTCCACCTATCCAATTAGATCCTGCATAATAATATGAGATTGGATTAATTTATTGTACTTGCTGGAATGCTATGCCTAACGTGAAAACTGATGTTAACGATGAAATGCAGTTACTACGCTTACAAGGTCTGCAATATCTACAAGAAAAAAAAAAATTTCGCAAGGAATTTATAATATTACTGATCTAAACAAGACAATCAAAGAGCTCATAACAAAAGCTGACGGTGTGGCTGATAATGTTGAGTTGGCAGCGAATTATAACACATTACGAGCTAGGATAACTTTGAAAAATATGTTAATTGATCTTGAACCAAGAGAGAGAAGTATTGCACAACTGTTAGGATTTACTGAAAAAAAGTTACAATGCACTTGATTAGCCTATTACGTATAACAGTGAACTGCCAGTAAATATAACAGACGTAAATACGAAATTAGTAAATTGCTCTATTGCTTCTGACTCTTATACATCCAAAGGTAGCAAGGGTCAAACGATTTACAGTTTTTCACCAGATGTTCCGCAAGGTTCTCTCATGCAAATAACTCCACGACATATTATCTATTATCCTTTAAACGTAGAATATCAAGTATCAAGTATAATAATGCAGTTGACAGATCAATGTGGAGAACAATTGCATGTTAATAATGAAGTTGTAATTTATTATTTACATGTACGCGAGCAAAAGTAAAAATTATGCAACATCAAATATAATGAAACACTGAAGAAAACAAATTATCGAAGAAAAATAATAGGAGGAATTTTTTGAAATATATTTACTAAAGTTATTGAAAATATTCCGGGTATAGCGCGTAAAGTTGCACCAATTGCTATTGACGCTGGTAAAGCTTTTGCAACTGGAGCTGAATCTGCAGTTTGGACTGCGGTTGAACAAAAAATAGCTGATAAAATAAAAGGTGATCCACCGACTGCATCTGAAATAAAACAAGCTATCTCAGAAATCGCTCCAACAAAAGAAACTCAACGAGCTATGATAACAACAACAAAAAAACTATTATCACCAAAGGGCGAGCAGATCATACAAAAATTAATATCTAAAGTAACAGTGCCGCAATAAAATTTTATATAATCTAATAAAATAAAATGTCTGTTAAAAATTATCTCGAGTTAACAGAAACTTATAACGTCGACAACGATGTGACAGAATTCGAGTATGTTGAGTATCTTGATGAAAACTCTAAAGGACCAAATAAAGCTGGTATTAAAACCTTTAACACCAGAGACGAAGATGTATTTCTACTGCTACATAAGGCTATGTTAGAAGTTCGTGGTCAGATTATGACAGTAGAAAATCCACCTGCTGTAATTGCAGTTGGAGCAGAAGAAGCTCTTATAAATAACGGCTGGAGTTTATTCAAAAGTTCTAGATATCAACTGGCCAATCAAACTAAAGAAGATATTTCAGGTCATCTACAAGTTGCAAGTACAATTTTAAATATTATTTCGTTTTCCGACGATTACTCGAGATCAACAGCAACCAACATGATGTGGTTTAAAAATACTGGACGGGGTATAGCTGAATCAACTGAATTTTTAAAGAGAGGCGCTATAGTACATGAAGCTGATGCTGATGCAAATGCTGTAATTGTGAGAAATTTTCTCATTGCTAATGCTGCTGCTCTAGATATTGCCACACCGGCTGCAGATGCTAATGCAAACGTTACAAGAGTTTCTCTTATAGCAGCTTTTAATAATCTAATATAACACCACCAGCTGCAGACGCAAACGGTACTGCGATGTTAAATTTGCTTCTTAACACACTTGATGTGAGAAATCCGCGTTATAACGAAGGTTTTGCTAGGCAAAGAAAACTTACAGCAGGATCATGTCAAATTACAATGATGCTTCCGCTAAGCATGATTTTCGGCTTTTGTCGCGATTATGATAAAGTATTTCGCGGAGTTAAACATACGCTTATTTTAGATCGAGCAGAAGAAAACGATTGCTTGTTTAGATCTGGAGGGGCTGATGTACAGTTTATCATATACAAACTTGCTCTGTGGATGCCACGTATAACACCATCAATCACTAAAATGTCAGAACAAAATAGTACGCTTGATAAGCATACAAACAGAATTTACTTTAAGCAGCATAAAACATATCAGACAGCTTTTCCAAATACTACCGACTACACTTGGAGGGTCACAACAACATCAAGCGAACAAATGCCGAGACATATATTTGTCGTATTTCAACAGCACGCCCGACGAGGAAACCAGCAACAAAATAATGCAATATTTAGCCAAACTAATGTCATACGAATATACGCTAGATTAAATTCAAAGCAATATCCAGAACGAGCTATAGAGTGCAATTTTGCTGATGACGCTAATAAAAATATTTCTCGACCGTATATGTACCTGCTTTACGCAATGCAAAAGTATCAAGATGTTGAAGATGGAACTCAGATACCCGCAGAGGAATTTCGTACATTTTATCCTATATTTCATTTTGATGTTAGTAAACATAACGAGCGAATTGTATACAGCACAGCGGTTATTGAAATTACCTGGACACTTGGAGCGGTTCCAGTAGCACCGTTGTACGTATATGCATTAGTTATTAGTGATAGATTTATCACAGTAGATTCTATTGGAGGTAAAATGACAGTTCAAGTTTAATTTACAGTTGTTATATAAAATGACAAGATATATTGTAAAAGAAGTATATTTGACCGATGGCCAAGTTAAAAAATTAGTAGCTGCTATTGCAAAGCGAGAACATGTATCATTAAAAATCAATCCTAATATTTCTGATGGTGTTTTAATAAAATTAATGGTAACAAAAAATCAGGTAAAGAAGTATGATCATAAAAAAACTTTTTTTTAAAATTTGAGTGCTGCACAAATGATAGTCATGGCAAATGATATTGTTGTCAAAGGTGGTTTCTTGGTCTAGCATTATCAGTATTAGCTAGCACAATAATACCTAAAGTTTTGCCGGTGTTGGGCACATTAGGACTAGCAGCAATGTCAGGGGCAGTCTCTGGTGTAACGAAGAAAGCTGTTGAGGGTAATGGTATCATTCGTGGAAGTGGAATAAAATAATTGTAAATTTTATGTAAATGATATATTATAATGCCACAACGTAAAAAGAAATCACCAACAACAAAATCGCTAGAGAAAAAGAAAAAAAATGAAAACAACAAAATCGCAAACACCAAAATGCAACTGCAAATGCAATCAAACAAAACAAGGAGGAATTATTCCGTTCGCTCCACTTTTGGCGGGACTAGCGGGAAGTCTGCTGCCAAATCTTTTAGGAATCGGACGTGGCATAACATTACCAGAAACACGACCACCCCGTTGAGTAATTTTGATATAATTGATAAGTTAAAAGCGGTTCCTGGATTTCACGGAGTTTATTCTAAAGATGAACTCGCAGCAATAAAATCGCCGTCAGCTGTAAGTTCGTGTGTTATTAATATACAAGATTTCAATGACGGATCCGGCACACATTGGGTAGCAGTTTATAATGATAATTATTTTGACTCCTTTGGACTTCCTCGAAGCGATGTAATAAAAAGTATATGAACAAAAAATTTAAAAAGCAATATTATTCATCAAATTAACTCCAACCTGTTGGAACTTCTGCTTGCGAATATTATTGTATTATGTTTATTCGACAGATGAGCAGAAATTTTAATTTTTTAAAATTTATTTTACAGTTTAATAAGCAACCTTCTCACGCGAATGATGAGATCGCAATTAATTTTATCTAAACTTAAAAAATATAATAATGTCAATATACTGTCTCTAGTGTAGAACTAAAACAGAAAATATTAATGAAACAACAGCAAAAAACAAAAAACAACAGGATGGTATTAAAAAGTTTTTGTGCAGTCTGCGGAAAAAGAAAAAAATATATTTTTTAAAGAAAACGTCCACAGCGACAGTGTCGTCAGCGAAAAATTCGCTAGGATCTGGTTATCCTGATATTATTTTAGTAGACGACTAAAAATATAGAATGATATGCAACTGTGATTCTGACAGAGATTTGTGCCTTGAGCAAAATAAAATTGTCGCATACTGTCAATGTTGTAACAACAGCGAAATAATAGGTACAGGTATAGATATACATAAACTAATTGGAAAATTACCAAAACCAAAAGGCGGTTGGACTTTGCCAGGTCATCGCTATACAGTACCTTACAATCCGCTCGATCAAACTCTAGATGAAAACGACAATACATTGCCAGTAGAAGAGCTTTACAATCATGTGGATGCAATAGCGATGCGTCATGATATATGTTATCGTGATCATTAAAACTCGAAAGCAGATTGCGATAAAGTAATGTTAGACGAATTAAGTGATATGGAGCCAACAAATCTACGAGAACGTTTTGATAGAGCATTTGTTCAGGGAATGATTGGAGCAAAATATAAACTTGGACTCGGGGAGTCTTGACTTGAAAAAGAGTATATGATGATCTTGCAGTCGAACTACACAGACCTGAAAAAAGTTCCCACGAAGTAAAGTTGTCGCAAACGCTGTAGATGATATCTGGGCAATATATTTGGTTGATGTTTCCAATCTGGCTCAGTTTAACGATGGCGCTGATGGCACTCCATAAAAGTATTTGTTTAACGTTATAGACGTTTTTAGTAAATACGCTTTCAGTGTACCTGTTTCAGATAAGAAAGCATCTTCAATGACTGATGCGCTAAATAAATAATAATGAGTACAGAAAAAAAAACCAAATAAAATCTGGACTGATCACGGATCCGAGTTTTTTAACAAAAAGATTGAGCAGTTTCTAGAACAAAATAATATAAAAAAAATATGTTACAGGAAACGAGGGTAAAAGGGTTGTTGTCGAGAGATTTAATCGCACGCTAAGCGAGAAAATACATAAACATATGACAGCTAAAACCACCAACAAGTACATCGATGGCCTTTCTCAAACCGTAGGCGAATATAATAACACGAAACATCGAACCATCAAAATGTCACTTAATAATGCTATTAAAAATCCAATATTAGCAAATGAAAACATGTACCGCAGACATAAATTTAAGGTTGGTGATAAAGTTAGAATTTCTTTGATAAAAAAGGTATTTGCAAAAGGATTTACTCCGAACTGGAGCGAAGAAGTATTTGTTGTTGATTAGGTACTTTTAACAATACCTGTAACATATGCGATAAAAGATCTGGCAGGAAAACCTATTGTAGGTAGTTTTTACGAACAAGAACTACAGAAAACTGAGCAGAATGTTTTCGTTATTGAAAAAGTGATTAGAAAAAAGGAGATAAAAGTTTAGTCTAATGGCGTGGGTATAGCGATAAATTTAACATATGGATCCCAACCAAACAAATTATGATATAATGCTATTATAAATTTCCTCATACTTTTGTTTGAAAGATATACCTTTTACTGGTTTGCATAACGATATTTGATATTGTCTGCGATCGTCAGAGATCGTCATTAGATTACAAATTTTGTCAAATATGAAATCGAATTTGATATTTTTCTGTCGGCCTGGAATTCTGATGTTCAAGAAAAGTTTGATTAGCTGCCAAAATATTTGTTGTTCGGCAACGATAAAATTAAATTTTATTATTGTTTTAGCAATGTGATACTTGGCATTATATCGTTCAGTTGTTGGACTGCTGTAATTAGGTCTGTCAGCAACAGTGTCTATTTCACCATCATCATCAGATTCGTTGATATACAAAATATCATCTTCACAATAAGCAACAGATTCGTCTACGAAATCTTTGGAAAATGTAATACTATGCGTGACCTTATCGCTGGCGACCTTATCACTAGTATCTTCTTCATATAATTCAGCGAGTAGTTTCATTAAGTTCATTATTATAAAATATTTTTATCTAATTTGTTACTATAAGATGACTGATGAGATAAAATATCACCAAAACGTTAATAGAGTAAATTACAACAAACTATTCGAAGCGGTAAGAAAATGTTTGTCGGGTTATAGTGCATATTCTGTTGACGTTATTGTAATGCATGGTGATTCTCATAAAATATTGCTAACAGCAGCAGAAAAAAATAAAATTAATGAAAGTGCAGTAACGACATTAAAATTTGATTGTGATGATATCATAGCATTTGCTCATCATTGCTTGACTAAATCTGAATTACAAAATATTATTGATCATCATATCAAAAACGAATCCTAGCATCGTATTCGCATGACAAAGTTGATTTCATTACTCAATCAGCTACAAATTTTACGACTGAGGGATTTATCTTATAATATTTCGCCGCAGCTGAAATCGATTTGAATTTAATCTCCTCATCCGTTTCGAGGTTTAACGCAACAACAGGTTTTGCTGGACATATAAAATTAATACCACCACCTCGTCCTTTTCTTACATTTTCATGTTGGGTATCTAGTTCTAGATTTTCCAATTGATTGCCAGTCTTCACGTTATTGATGTGATTAATAACCAGACCATTGGGTATACATCCGTTGAACACCTCGTAAACAAAACGATGACCATACTAATGAATTTGATTTATCGATGTTTTTCTAACAGTTACACTGATATATCCCGTATTACTCATAGTATCAAAAACGATTTTAGTTTTTCTGTTTCTAATAATACCGCAATCTTTAGCCTCGTATACATCAAAGACCGGATGCGGCTGAAACTCGTTTTATAAAGATAAGTTTTCAATGTTATCATCAAGGACTGCACATGATATGCACGCTGTCCTTTTGGAATGTCATTGCAAAACAACGTGTAAATAAAATCTTTTTTAAGCATTGTAATCCTCTCTGTAGTATCTCCATTTACATTAAACTGATAACCCGCTGGCGTTAATTTGCCAACAGATATTCTAGTTTTCATGTTAATGACTGAACCTATTGCATTTCCAGCATATAAGTTGTATTTTGGGTGAAACTGATATGCTTCTTGCTCACGTGCGCTTGTCAGATTTGCTGTCATTATACTATAGGTGATTTTTTTTATCTCTAATAGTTTTTTCAACCCTAGCGCATGCGCAGTGTGCGTTATATTATCAATTAAATATTACATTATAGTATAGCAATGTTAAAATTGCGTGATATAGCCAAGAAGAGCCTTATGTGAGAACCTGATAAAATAGCGACTGCTTTTGCAGGTTTTGACAATAGTTATAAATTTGATAATATAATTGTTTTAGTAAATTCTACTGCATCAAATCTTTACCACCTACTACTGGCAACTGTAAAACGTGAGCTCGAAAAACACAAAAGTATCAGATTATTAATGCAATATCATGCTATATTTTCAAAGCTACTTGTAAAGAAAGAATCAACTGAAAAGGAAATTGCAGATTCTTATATGAACGCAAAATCAAGACGTGTTTTGCTTGGGACTGATCTTTTATCAATATCTGATGAAATACACCAGGAAATTTGGAGAAAAAAAATAGAGGAATTCACCGAATTAGGTTCGGGTTGGAAGTTTGAAATGATCAAAGAAATGTTGTTTTACACGATGAAATATGACGCATTACGCGTTAGTTCGTACATCGACCTGACATCAAAAATAAAAAATAAATGATGCTGTATAAACATCAAAAACCTAGATAACAAGTGTTTCAAATGGGCTGTTCTTTCCGCGCTATTTCCAGCAGAAAAACACGCTGATGGCGTTTAAAGGTATATAAGTCACGTGTCTAGATTAAATTTTAAAGATATTAATTTTCCAGTGGCAGAAAATCAAATACCAAAATTTGAAAAGTAAAACAATGTTTCAATTAACGTTTTCGGACTAGATGAAAAAGAGAATGTATATCCGAGATATATTTCAGAAAAAGCTTCACAATCTACAATAATTTTACAGTTTTATAAAATTTATTACGTTTAGATTAAAAACTTTAACGGACTAGATGGTAGACAGTACAATAAGGATAAGAACACAAATTTATTTTGTTACCGCTGTTTGCACGGTTGTACAAACAATGAAACATTACAAAAGCATTTGCAGTACTGTAGTGATGTACAAAGAATAACAATGCCATCTAAAAAAGATAGTGTGTTACAGTTTGTCCATCATAATCACAAACTAAATATTCCTTTCGTCATATACGCTGATTTTGAGTGCTTACTTCAACCTGTAATTGGAGTAGAAAATAATCCTAATCAATCGAGTACAAGAAAAGTTCAAAATCATGTTCCGTGTGGAGTAGCGTATAAGGTAATTTGTTGTACTGATTCTAGATTATCTAAACCAATCAAATTATATCGTGGTAAAAATCCAGCTATCTGGCTTCTCAAGCAGTTTTTTAATGAAGTTAATAATATTACTTATCGTTTGAAAAGAGTAACGACCATGTTAAAATTAACACCTCAACAATAATCTGATCACGAGCAAGCGGGAATTTGTCATATTTGTGAAAAAGCTTTTGACTCTGACAACGTTAGTAATACAAAAGTACATGACCATTGCAATTTGACCGGACAGTACCGTGGAGCGGCTCATAATCAGTGTAATTTAAAATTTCATGCTCCAGATTTTATTCCGGTTATTCTTCAAAATTTTCGAGGATATGATAGTCATATTATAGTAGAAGCTTTTGGTGATTCTGACGTAAAATCTCGTCTAAAACTCGATAATATCCTCAAATGCATTCCAAATAATTTTGAAAAGTACATGACAGTTACACTAGGTAAATTACGTTTCATTGACAGCCTGCAGTTTATGGCAGCCTCGTTAGATGAGTTAGTGAAAGGTTGTAGTAAATTTGATAACCTAAGAGATTGTTTTGTAGATAATTTTAATCTACTAGCTAAAGAAGGAGTTTTTCCATACGTATATCTCGACGACTGGAGTAAATTTGATGAAATATCTTTACCTAACAAAGATAAATTTTACTCACAACTTAAAAATGAAAATATAACTGATGATGATTACAGGTATGCACAAGATATCTGGAAAGAGTTTGATTGTGAGACTTTTGGTAATTGTCATGATTTATACCTCAAAACTGACGTGTTATTATTAGCAGATGTTTTCGAAAGTTTTCGTGAAGTGAGTTATAATAATTATGGACTAGATCCTTGCTGGTATTATTCTGCCCCTGGGTTGTCATGGGATGCTCTGCTAAAGTTTAGTAAGGTAAGGTTAGAATTACTGACTGACGTTGATATGTTCAATTTTATCGAAAAAGGTATCAGAGGCGTTATTAGCGTGATAACGAAAAAATATGCTGAAGCACACAACAAATATTTGAAACAGTATAATCCTGAGCTCCCTTCGAAATATATAGTTCATCTAGATTGTAACAACTTGTACGGTTGTTCGCTGGCAGAACCAGTGCCTCTTGGTGGATTTCATTGGATCACGGCTGATCGATTTCTATCTGAAACAGAAAAAAGATACCCGACGATGTTTCCTATTTCGTTGAAGTTGATCTTGATTATCCAAATTCGCTACACAAATTGCATAATGATTACCCTTTCTGTGCGGAATCAATGGTCATAGATTATAGCTTGTTATCAAAAGAACAACAAGCGTTATCATGACCAAGGCAACGTTCCATGGTCAAGAAACTAGTACCAAATTTGCTTCATGAACGGAATTATGTTTTGCATTACAAAGTTTTAAAACAAGCAATCGATGCTGGTCTTGTGTTGAGAAAAGTTCATCGTGTACTAAAATTTAATCAGTCGCCGTGGATGAGAGGCTACATTAACTCAAATACTTTAAGAAGGGCTGCAGCAAAAACAGATTTTGAGAAAAACTTCTTTAAACTGATGAACAATGCTGTTTTTGGTAAGACGATGGAGAATATTAGGAAACGAGTAAAAATTGAATTAGTTAATGATGTCAATCGCAGAAACAAACTTGTGTCAGACGATGATTTTGTGAGCATGAAAATATTTAATGAAAAGCTTGTTGCAATACAAAGAAAAGTAAATCTAAAACTAAACAAGCCGATCTATGTTGGATTTATCAAAGTGGCTGATGTATGATTTTCACTATAATTTTGCTAAAATTCAATGGCCGGCCAGTAGATTATTGTTTACTAATACCGATTTGCTCGTATATGAAATCGAATGTGAGGACATCTATCAGGAGATGTACAATAATCGACATCTGTTTGATCTTTCTGATTAACCACGTGACAATAACTTTCATGACAACAAATAAAAAAGTTATTGGTAAACTCAAAGGTGAAATGAACTCGAGCGCTATCAAATACTTTATCGGATTACGCAGCAAAATGTATGCCGTATTGTTAGACAATAATAAAATAACAAAAAATGCAAAAGGTCTGCCTCGTGATTTTGTTAAAATGTTTATGCAATTTGATGACTACAGGTATGCGCTTGATGGCGGTGTTAGCGTTATGAGAGCTATGTAAATTCGGACTAATCATCATAAGCTTAAAACAGATGTCATTATCAAACGTGGATTGTATAATTTTGATGTCAAACGTTATTGTGAAAATGGAGTAGATACATTTGCCCTTGGGTATTGTCGTGATGATGACATTATCTTTTCCAATTAAAATTTTATCTAAACTTATAAAATAATGTTTGAAAATTTGACATTAACTTTTCCAACTAAAATTTTATCTAAACTTATAAAATAATGCCTGAAAATTTGATATTATCTTTTCCAACTGAAATTTTATCTAAACTAATAAAATAATGTTAGAAAATTTGATAATGACAAATAGCTACAGTAGTAAAATCAAATATGTAATGATGAAGGTTAACAATTGACAGTTGAATTTAATAATGAATCATCAGGTATATGTTTTAGGAGAACAGGTGACAAGCTAAAACTTTCGCTCATCAGATCTGATAACAGCATGTATTTCAATTATCTTGAACTGCATCAAAAGTTGCTAGCGTTCTTTTTAAAAACTTTCACAGCCCCATTAGCCAACAAAAATATACTAAACTCACAAATGATTTCGATCTGTCAAAGGTGTATTTTATCGACACAAAATATCCTCTAAACAAGCCACAGATAAAAGATTTGTTTGAGTCCCGTCGCTGTGTGAGCGGTAAAGTAAAATTTATCCTCTACGATTGTGATAATGAAGTATTTTTAATGTGAACAGTTGAAACATTGATCATTGGTAACGAGATATAAAATACTATAACTTACCTTTCTCGCGTTTGTTCTAATGCGTAGTTTAATTTCCGCCTTGCCCATGTTAACTGGAATCGCCACGCTCTAATGCGCAGTTTAATTTCCACCCTGCACAGCATATGTTATCTGATGAAAATCTAGCGGGAGACTGATAATAAAACCCGTCTTGCCGTCTTTAGAGTAGTTCGTGAACATTCCACGCATGCGCCTGTTCTAACAAATTCGTCAACCTCAGCTTACCTGGATGAGTCATCAATTTACATGACATCTCCTGCACCTGTTGTGTTGCAACAATACAGAATACCTGTCTGCACCTGTTGTTTTGTAAAATACCTGATACCAGCTTTTGTGATATAATGACAGAGCTTCTGGATAGTATAAAGAAGTTTACCTGAATACCGATCATGTACATAACTCTCTACCTGGATTCATTAACACTGTAATAACAGAAAAGAGGGGTGGGTTAGAAACCTTACTAATACTTTTGAAAAAAGGGGTGGGGATAGTTTAGGACTATAGTTTATACTTGTTTGGAGAGGTAAAACAAGGTTTGGGCTGAAAACCTTGTTTTCTCTTGGAGACTTTATTCTGGTAGAGATCAAATATGCCTGGGAAATAAACGCCGTACATTTTGCAGTATTGAACATGGACTATTCAGATTACAGTAGATACAGTTTAAGTGCAACTCTTTTATTTAATGGTTTCACTACCATGTAAGGCTGAGATATGAAACAAAATATTTAATGTCTCTCATTGATATTTCAGGTTTCAAATTCGCAGCAATATAAAGTGATTGATAAACGCTTTCATGTCTATATTTTTGCAAAACAATGACTCTAGGTTAAAAATCAACGATGCTTTAAAAACTAGTGTTTTTTATATAAGCATTTCCATGCTCTCCTCTGTTAAGTTTAATTTATAGTTTTTCATGCTGATTTCTTTACGGACTTTGTTATATGTTATATCTCTTTAATATAGCAATCTTATTTGCAAAGCACGTGGAATTACTGTAGAGATCTTATTCTAAACGCACGAGCAATTAATGTAGCAACGTTTTTCTAAACGAACGTGGTATTAATGCAACAATTTTATTCTAAACTTTCGTAGAATCGCTGTAGCAATCTTATTCTAAACTTACGTAAATTTACTGTAGCAATCTAAACGTACGTGTAATTAATGTAGTAATTTTATTCTAAACGTACGTAAATTTATTGTAGCAATCTAAACGTACGTGTAATTAATGTAGCAATTTTTTCTAAACTTTCTAGGAAATACTGTAGCAATCTTATTCCAAAAAATACATAAACTTGGAAAAATATGTTCTCGCTTTAACGTAAATGTTATATACTGCAAATATTGGGATTGTAATTTAAATTTGTATAATTTTGATAAAGTTCATGAGTGGGGGGTCTTCGTGATTTTTCAGACGCATAAGCAGCCATCCGCACTCCAAAACTAGTAAGTTGAAGCTGGAAGTTATAAGCCATGACCTATTAATGAAGAAGCAAATGTATGAAAGTATAAAAAAAATTTGTACACTCCGATCTCATCAGCCTAGTCAGTATTGCTGCTTTGCAGACTTCAGTTTCAGACTTCCTTTCACCATAAAAGAGAAATGTAATTAGTTTAAGTTTAGAGATTTTTCCTAAACATCTCAATGTATTGATTAGAAACATTATTTTTTCCCTTATTAATAATATGGCTGTAATCTGCTAAAATTACACAATATAATGTTTTAATATGGCGTCTTCGATTGTTTAAATTTAGTTAGGATTTGTGCAAAATATGAGTAGGCTTATGTCTAACGATTGTTCCTTTTTGGAACCCTTCTGCTACGAACGGCTATTGAATGAACTCATTGGCGGAATAGAATTGGTGCAAGCAACACGGACTAACCCGGTAGAATTATGCATTAGAGTTATGACTTCCGTAACATCTAGTATGGTAAGCGTCTGCTCATAAAGATCTAAGACGAATTTGTAGTACAAAAAATCGATACGGCCGATTATCGAATGATATAATGCTGGTTCGACACAAAATGAATTAGAGAAACGTATGCCTCTTGTTCCAAAAATCAATAAGACCTGAAACACTATGTACAAAAAAATTAATATAATCTGAAAAATATTTATACTTATTAATGAATTGAATTCAAACCTGCATGGTAAAGAAATATTCTATTAATGGTTTAGAAATGTGAGCCTGAATCAACAAGTGCACCAGTTCCCTTTTCTCTGACGTGGATAGGAATGAAAATTTTAGGAATGGATTTACGAAAGTAATTTGTGGTTGTTGAGTTCACTTATGGAAAGGTTGTGTACCTTGAATTCATATGATTGTTATGATGCTAATTATACTCGTGAAATGTGACCAATTTTTTGACAGGCGTGACACTGTGCATTAAACGCTAGACAAAGTGTGCAATAAAAGTTTTGTAAACAACGTTTCTACTCATTAGTATTATGACACAAATCAGGCAGGCATAGATTGCTTAATCTTCAACCATGAGAACAACATTTTAGCACATTTCACACACACAAACATACATACATACACACACATACACAAACATTGATGCATGTATACATACATATATACATATATGGAGGTGGGGTGTATCGGCTCTTTCAATGTAACAGAAAGAAAGAGAAGACAACAAGCGTTGTAAATTTTAGCAAAAATAATTTCTTTACCTAGAAAACACGAACTAAATGCAAATATATGAAACAAGACGAAGATCCAAAATATTGTCCTAATGTTGTAAAAAGACACAAGTCCTTTGAATAAACAGTTCTAAATTGATACAGTCTGAATCTCAGTTCCGTTTCAAGATGGCGGATGATCACCTCAGACGAAGGTTAACACAAAAATTCCAGAATTTTCACTATTAATCACAATTTGTAATATTCTGCTCGAATTTGGAAGTAATTTCATCAAATGTCTTCGTCCAAAAACAGTAGTTGTTGTTCTCCAGAGAAAAAAAATATTATTTAGAAAGTAGACGAAGTAGCACTATCCTCACTAACAATACACATGTCGTTCTACACAGTCGAACGAACGAACAAATGTTTCTAGCACAGAGATACCTTTAAAGGTATGTTATGATATGACTATTGACCTCGACTCCTTAGGACGAGCCCTGATCTTACAGATAACAGAGCATTTAAAGCAAAGTAATACGTAACACTATGTACACATGCACGAAGAACACGTGTGTTTTCAAAATCCTTCTGGGTATGACAAAATTGTAAACAAGTTTCATTTTGAAATAGGTTCACAGCCAATCATTTCAATATCTTTTCCAGACCTGTTTACTTGTAACGACAAAGCCTTCATGCAAAATTCACGCTTAAACGAGTCACATTTACGTTTCAAATAAGTACGATGTTTCTAACATAATCATCATCATAACAATAATAAAAATTACAATGATTGATATAAAAAGTAAAACAAAATTAAAACCAATTATATATATATATATATATATATATATATATATATATATAGAGAGAGAGAGAGAGAGAGAGAGAGAGAGAGAGAGAGAGAGCAAGTAAGAAAGAAAGAAAAAAGAAAGAGAAAGATAGATAGAGAGATTATACTTCCATTCATAAAAAAATAACCTTTTGTAGAACAAATTTTGATACGTATTAGTCAAAGACAGATATGTCTCTATAATACAGTATCTAAATTAGGTTTGCACGTGTCTTACGATTGACACCAAAATGCACATAATAAAGCTATAAAGTATTTTTATACACAAGAGGACATCTGTATTCTAAATATCGTTTCTCTGATAGGTCTAGTGTTCCTGCTATATCAAGATCCACCCATGCAATGGCCGAGTTTATGTGGGTATAGGAAAGTCAATAGTGTCACCAAAACCAGATAACAAATTCGTTATATATATATATATATATATATATATATATATATATATATATATATATATATATATATATATATATATATATATATATATATATATATATATACTGAATGTGTTATCTGGTTTAGGCACAAGAATACACATGGTAATCCAGTTGGTGCAATTTTGTTCTATAAAATAATTTTCACTAAATCCAGATGTTTTTCAAATATTCCATTTCGATGGTTCGTCCTATCGGGATGCCGCATCACTGTGTGGAATCTACAATCTTAACGTCTTAAATGCTTCTATCTTCATGTGAAAAACGGTTCTCGTTTAAACACTTCAAAGATCCTAGGACTATATTTCCAAACAATATTTCAAAAAAGACTGAAAACTAACGATTCTTTAACCGTAAATAAATACACACATCAAAATCTGTTTCTATTTCAAAGCAATATTCTTGAAAGGCTGAAAACCTTTCGGAAGCTGCTCAACTTTCAGTATGATCGGCAGAAGACTTAAGCGGTTGGATGTCTAATTCACGTATAACTTATTCGAACGTTCCTGACATAACATCTGACTTCTGATCATTTTTACAGGTTTTGGAAATTAAAACAAAATATTATGGTATTATTTTTATGTTTCTCAACGGAATTTTAGCTTATGGACGCACGGATTATCGTCAACAATTGCAGGTTGTCTGACTTCGTCTTTTATAAGAGACATACCGTCTTCCAGTATTCGGCTGAATGGTTTGTCCAATGCATGAATATCTTGCAGATGGGCATTATGTCTTTTGAATGGGTTTTCAAACCAAATTACAATTTTGTCAGGATCTAGAGTATTTAAAAACGTAACGTTTTCGGGCAACACAAATGGAACAGAATCTTTGCATAAGTTATACTTACTACAATGATGAGAACAATTTACTGTCCATAATGTTATATGTACTTAATTTATATTTGTTAGTGTTTTTCAGCTGTGCGTTCCCAATCTAAAAAGGTTTCCTCATTTCTTGCTTTGTTGAAGACAACTTCGCTTTAAAACTTTGTTTTTGATGAACAATAACTATAAATTGTCCTGAAACCTGTGCTCACTCTATTTTCATCAAGCTTGTAGAAAACGTACAAAATCCGCAAGATATCGACACCGTCCAGCCTGAATCTGAAAGGAGAGAGCCTCTTCATTATAGGTATGGAACATTCCTCTTAGCCAACTTTAATGTATACGGCACTGTTATCAAAACGGCCATACTATTCATATATATCTCTACATTTGTGTATTTTTCAGCATGTGTACAAAGTCCTAAATGATTCAGAAGACAAGTGTTATGTAGTTCTTTTATACCCTTTTAACTTTTAATTGAGTGTTTTGTTTACTATAAAGCTTGATTTTGAGAGAACGCATGTTCATGGTGCTTCTCTGGTTATGATTCGGTTTAAGTAAACAAGATGTCTAAACATATATTGTGTTTGTCTAGTTATTATTATGCGGTTCCAGTACAAGCTGACCTTCTTGACTAAACGAAAACTGGCTTTCAAAAAAACAAACAATACATTAGCTTAGACAGATAAAGGTCAACATAAATAGTATAAAGTAAAATGATTTAGTTCATATCCAAGAAAAGCATGTAGATTTGAATCCATTTTTATATCTTCTTTCTCTCTTATTTGTACAGTACTGTGTTTCCTTTATGCATAGTCGTTAGCTTTTATCCCTTCTTTGTTTTGTGATACACCTATCTTCCCTTCTAAGACCGCAGTTAAATAATAAATTATTCCGTGTGTCGATATATTCATCTAACAAGAAATCAGTCTCTCCACAGGTGAATACAGTATCGATGTAAGCATGTGACATGTCCAAAATGAGTGACAAGTCCAAGTTTTTTTTTTCATCGTGCCTGATAAAGTTTATTATATAATTTGACTATTGCTGGTATGCCTTTCACTTCCGTATTGAAACATTGTCCATGTGATTCTCTTTGGAACCTCTGAAGTAGAGAGAATGAAACTTTCTCGCACCCCAGTGCTATTTGGACAATGAGAGTATAATCAGTCACACATACAACTGTCTTCCACCTCATTGCTATTTGGACAATGAGAGAATAATCAGTCACAAATACAACTGTCTCGCACCTCATTGCTATTTAGACAATTATAGAATAATCAGTCACAAATACAACTTTATCGCACTTCATTGCTATTTGGACAATTAGAGAATGATCAGTCACAAATACAACTTTCTCGCAACTCATTGCTATTTGGACAATGAGATAATAATCAGTCACAAATACAACTGTCTCGCACCCCATTGCTATTCGGACAATAAGGGAATGATCAGTCACAAATACAGCTTTCTCGCACTCTATTGCTATTTGAACAATTACATTTAGAAAACTTGATGCAGCTATATTCTGTGCAGCAGAAGCAATCGAGAAAAACATGCTGGATAGAACAACAAATGTGATAGTGAAAACTGAAGTTATATCAAAGAGTTTCATACAAACGACAAACGTGCGCAAGGAAACTTATATTGATCCAGGTAACCTCATATAATGGTTATCTAAGTCCATTTTAAATTATAAGTGTTTGTATTTCTTATTTTAAAACCTTGAAGAGAAACATGAATCAAATTATAGTATTAGCTTATATGGCTCACATTGGCCCAAACACGGAATGACTAGGACAGTTCAATTACACAGTGAATTGGCACTTGTCCTGCACAAATTATTATCAGTGGCAGCATGTTTCTGTAATCAGCTATGATCATATATAATATAGAAACCTTATCAGGCGATCACGGGACACTTTGTAGAATAGAGGTAAGTACAACATTTGAAAAGTGTGATTTTCCACGTCTTCAGTTTGATTGTAACATGTTTTAATAGCACGTAATTTAAAAACATTATGCTCACATTAGTAATACTATACTAGTAAGACCATTTATACTGAAAATTTTATCATTAAATATATCCATTATTGACAAGGACATGTAATAGTATAATCAGCATAATGTTATATACCTGCAGGTAATAATCTGGGACATCTAGCAATACATATAGACCACGACAGGTTAATCCAAATAGGTAACATGAATAACATTGCTTTACCTGTATAATATAACATGTAACAGTCATTAAAAAAGTATTCAATATACAAAAAAACAAATATGCTAAAATTCATTCTAGGTAAGACTACACAATGCTTGAATTGGGCATATTTTAATATCACAAATTAATATATATGTATTCTTGTGGAACATCAATGCTTAGTTCAAACATTTTTTAAAACTGCTTTGTTACATTCTTTGTATGTCACAATATCCTGCATTCAGATTTCATTGTATAGGTAGTGGTGCTAATTGTATTCTAGTGTTGATATGTTTTGTACATTATAAAGAATATAATGTACATCATTTTGCTCTTCAGTTCTATGTTTGTTCTACCCTACAAAACTTTATTTCAACATAAATATATTTTCTGAACATTTGTTAGAACAACATTTATGGTAACTTTTATCAAGCCAGCGATAGTTACACACCATTAGGGTATCTTACTTCCAGGCATATCTAATGTACACCCATTTTTGTATCAGCTGTTGTAGGAAGGTCTCAGCCATATCTAATGTACCAAATATTTTGTTTGCAGTTGTAGGTAGGTCTATTCTTAGCCAAAACTAATGTACCAAATATTGTGCCTGCAGTTGTAGGAAGGTCTATTCTCAGCCATATCTAATGTACCAAATATTGTGTTTGCAGTTGTAGGAAGGTCTATTCTCAGCCATATCTAATGTACCAAATATTGTGTTTGCAGTTGTAGGAAGGTCTATTCTCAGCCATATCTAATGTACCAAATATTTTGTTTGCAGTTGTAGGAAGGTCTATTCTCAGCCATATCTAATGTACCAAATATTTTGTTTGCAGTTGTAGGAAGGTCTATTCTCAGCCATATCTAATGAACCAAATATTTTGTTTGCAGCTGTAGGAAGGTCTATTCTCAGCCATATCCAATGTACTAAATATTTTGTTTGCAGTTGTAGGAAGGTCTATTCTCAGCCATATCTAATGTACCAAATATTTTGTTTGCAGTTGTAGGAAGGTCTATTCTCAGCCATATCTAATGTACCAAATATTGTGTTTGCAGTTGTAGGAAGGTCTATTCTCAACCATATCTAATGTACCAAATATTGTGTTTGCAGTTGTAGGAAGATCTATTCTCAGCCATATCTAATGTACCAAATATTGTGTTTGCAGTTGTAGGAAGGTATATTCTCAGCCATATCTAATGTACCAAATATTGTGTTTGCAGTTGTAGGAAGGTCTATTCTCAGCCATATCTAATGTACCAAATATTGTGTTTGCAGTTGTAGGAAGGCCTATTCTCAGCCATATCTAATGTACCAAATATTTTGTTTGCAGTTGTAGGAAGGTCTATTCTCAGCCATATCTAATGTACCAAATATTGTGTTTGCAGTTGTAGGAAGGTCTATTCTCAGCCATATCTAATGTACCAAATATTGTGTTTGCAGTTGTAGGAAGGTCTATTCTCAGCCATACCTAATGTACCAAATATTGTGTTTGCAGTTGTAGGAAGGTCTATTCTCAGCCATATGTAATGTACCAAATATTGTGTTTGCAGTTGTAGGTAGGTCTATTCTCAGCCATATATAATGTACCAAATATTGTGTTTGCAGTTGTAGGAAGGTCTATTCTCAGCCATATCTAATGTACCAAATATTTTGTTTGCAGTTGTAGGAAGGTCTATTCTCAGCCATATCTAATGTACCAAATATTTTGTTTGCAGTTGTAGGAAGGTCTATTCTCAGCCATATCTAATGAACCAAATATTTTGTTTGCAGCTGTAGGAAGGTCTATTCTCAGCCATATCCAATGTACCAAATATTTTGTTTGCAGTTGTAGGAAGGTCTATTCTCAGCCATATCTAATGTACCAAATATTGTGTTTGCAGTTGTAGGAAGGTCTATTCTCAGCCATATCTAATGTACCAAATATTGTGTTTGCAGTTGTAGGAAGGTCTATTCTCAGCCATACCTAATGTACCAAATATTGTGTTTGCAGTTGTAGGAAGGTCTATTCTCAGCCATATGTAATGTACCAAATATTGTGTTTGCAGTTGTAGGTAGGTCTATTCTCAGCCATATATAATGTACCAAATATTGTGTTTGCAGTTGTAGGAAGGTCTATTCTCAGCCATATCTAATGTACCAAATATTTTGTTTGCAGTTGTAGGTAGGTCTATTCTCAGCCATATCTAATGTACCAGATATTTTGTTTGCAGTTGTAGGAAGGTCTATTCTCAGCCATATATAATGTATCACATTTTGTGTTTGCAGTTGTAGGAAGGTCAATTCTCAGCCATATCTAATGTACCAAATATTGTGTCTGCAGTTGTAGGAAGGTCTATTCTCAGCCATATCTAATGTACCAAATATTGTGTTTGCAGTTGTAGGAAGGTCTATTCTCAGATATATCTAATGTACCAAATATTGTGCCTGCAGTTGTAGGAAGGTCTAATCTCATCCATATCTAATGTACCAAATATTGTGTTTGCAGTTGTAGGAAGGTCTATTCTTAGCCATATCTAATATACCAAATATTGTGCCTGCAGTTGTAGGAAGGTCTATTCTCAGCCATATCTAATGTACCAAATATTGTGTTTACAGTTGTAGGAAGGTCTATTCTCAGCCATATCTAATGTACCAAATATTGTGTTTGCAGTTGTAGGAAGGTCTATTCTCAGCCATATCTAATGTACCAAATATTTTGTTTGCAGTTGTAGGTAGGTCTATTCTCAGCCATATCTAATGTACCAGATATTTTGTTTGCAGTTGTAGGAAGGTCTATTCTCAGCCATATCTAATGTACCAAATATTGTGTTTGCAGTTGTAGGAAGGTCTATTCTCAGCCATATCTAATGTACCAAATATTGTGTTTGCAGTTGTAGGAAGGTCTATTCTCAGCCATATCTAATGTACCAAATATTTTGTCTGCAGTTGTAGGTAGGTCTATTCTCAGCCATATCTAATGTACCAAATATTGTGTTTGCAGTTGTAGGAAGGTCTATTCTCAGCCATATCAAATGTACCAAATATTGTGTTTGCAGTTCTTGGTAGGTCTAATCTCAGCCATATCTAATGTACCAAATATTGTGTTTGCAGTTGTAGGTAGGTCTATTCTCAGCCATATCTAATGTACCAAATATTGAGTTTGCAGTTGTAGGAAGGTCTATTCTCAGCTATATCTAATGTACCAAATATTGTGTTTGCAGTTGTAGGAAGGTCTATTCTCAGCCATATCTAATGTACCAAATATTTTGTTTGCAGTTGTAGGTAGGTCTATTCTCAGCCATATCTAATGTACCAAATATTGTGTTTGCAGTTGTAGGAAGGTCTATTCTCAGCCATATCTAATGTACCAAATATTTTGTTTGCAGTTGTAGGTAGGTCTATTCTCAACCGTATATATTGTACCAAATATTGTGTTTGCAGTTGTAGGAAGGTCTATTCTCAGCCATATCTAATGTACCAAATATTGTGTTTGCAGTTGTAGGAAGGTCAATTCTCAGCCATATCTAATGTACCAAATATTTTGTTTGCAGTTGTAGGAAGGTCTATTCTCAGCCATATCTAATGTACTAAATATTGTGTTTGCAGTTGTAGGAAGGTCTATTCTCAGCCATATCTAATGTACCAAATATTGTGTTTGCAGCTGTAGGAAGGTCTATTCTCAGCCATATCTAATGCACCAAATATTTTGTTTGCAGTTGTAGGAAGGTCTATTCTCAGCCATATCTAATGTACCAAATGTTTTGTTTGCAGTTGTAGGTAGGTCTATTCTCAACCATATCTAACGGACCAAATATTTTGATTGCAGTTGTAGGAAGGTCTATTCTCAGCCATATCTAATGTACTAAATATTGTGTTTGCAGTTGTAGGAAGGTCTATTCTCAGCCACATCTAATGTACCCAATATTTTGTTTGTAGTTGTAGGAAGGTCTATTCTCAGCCATATCTAATGTACCAAATATTTTGTTTGCAGTTGTAGGAAGGTCTATTCTCAGCCATATCTAATGTACCAAATATTGTGTTTGCAGTTGTAGGTAGGTCTATTCTCAGCCATATCTAATGTACCAAATATTGTGTTTGCAGTTGTAGGTAGGTCTATTCTCAGCCATATCTAATGTACCAAATATTGTGTTTGCAGTTGTAGGAAGGTCTATTCTCAGCCATATCTAATGTACCAAATATTGTGTTTGCAGTTGTAGGAAGGTCTATTCTCAGCCATATCTAATGTACCATACATTCTCTCTGCTGACGGTTTGTTCTCAACCATATCTAATGTAGAGCTTACTGTAACAAACATTTACGGAATATTTATTTTTTGCCATTAATTTGTAGTATCAATCGTATCACATTGTCATGGAGTCGTTTATCATAAGGCTTGTGAAAATAACTGGATTTTAATCTGAAACCAAACCATTTAACAGCGCCATTCTGTGCATTTGTTGCAACAGCCGAATATGTAATTTAAAAACTTTTCATGTTAAAATTCATCTACAACAGTGCATCTACAACAGGACATAATTCATCTACAACAAGGCATAATTCATCTACAACAGGGCATAATTCATCTACAACAGTGCATAATTACAATTGTCATCAAGTCTAATAATATTTTTCAAATTAATGGATTAGATAGTAATCAGAAGTTGCGAAACTTAAAGTGTTATGTTAATTATTGTGTGCTCTTTTAGCACTGTTTTTTAATTGCCCGCAAAATCCTTCCCGACCCAATATTGGATTACAACAATACTCATATTTGTATTCGTTATAACTGTTGTTGACTAATTATTGTCTTTTCAGTATGCCAACAGTTTTCCTTTTTCAAGGAAATGATATTTAATTTAAGTGTATTAGTTTACAAATTCGTGCAATTGTTGAGTTTCCATGAAACTTATTATGATAGTGATGACCTTGTATTAATAATTTCCTTTGATAATAAATCACAACAATAAATAATTTGGCCTAATTATACTGAATCATAGACTATTCATAATTGGATCTTGTAGCTTATCCTCAATGTAGTAAGTATAACTTAATTCCTTGACGCATATTTAGTATTATCTCAATCCCATATCACTAGGATCAATTTGTGTGTTAAATGATCAACGCACATATTTAATAGAGTGAATAACATAATTTTCAATTAAATAACTCGCATGGTTCATAGAGTGTTAAACGAAACCTCAGTATATTCACCAACGGGATAAAATATACCCGCATTCACTAGTTCAAGCGCATGATATGATTTGTTAATACACATATCATAAATATTAATTTCAGATATTTTGATGTTTATGATTTGAATACGTTGATTATGCCGCTATGTTCATATAATGTCCTCATTTTATATAGGGTTATATAAAGATTAACTTTAAATGATGATATAACAATTGAGCCAGGCTGAAACAATCAGATTGATTTTGCCATGCCGAATAATATATGTAAAGTTGTTGGTGTAGTAGACTAAACAACAAATGAGAGTGATGAAACTGTTATTATAGCAGACATAAATTTGCTTTTAATACTTATCTGTTTAGCTACAAAAGTTTGATCATTATAAGCATATTTGTTCGCTCTGTTTTTTCTATTATAATTAGTAATAACTCTGTTATTTAATATTATAATAAATAGTACCTGTATTATTTACTATTATAATAAATAGCACCTCTGTTATTTCCTATCATAATAAAAAGTACGCTATATACGCCATTACATGCATTACTAAATGAGATTATTTTAGACACAACAATAAACATTATTTATCGCAACTAGATTGCATTTCTGAGCTAGAGATACATCTAAACTTATAATAAAATCGTTTATATTAAAAATGATGCAAAGTCATACAGTCATAAAATCAATGATGGTGAAGATCCTTTCGAGGAAATGACTAAACAATACGCAAAAGATGTTGAACAAAACGATTCATCAATTAGTATAATTACTACCAGAAAACAAGCACACAATTTATTAATTACACACGGAAAATACCCCAGTACATGATGTATCAGAAAATTATTTTGTATTTAGATCCTTTTTTGAGAGGAAATATGTGCTAACAATTTTTCAGTAAAAATAGATAGTGCTACTTGAACCATACAATTATTCAGGGTCTAATGTAAATTATTTAAAGGCATTATGGATATTTTGAAACGTCAGGAAGCCTTTCCGAACCATAATAAACTTTGTTTTATTGAAAATTCATTTTTTTGGGACAAAGATAATATTTTTCAGAATTTTTTCGATTCAATTCATATTACCGTATATTCCTATTATTGTTTTCTATTATAGCATTCATAAGCAAATTGTGTGCTAAGTTTCATATAGCTTGCCTGATTTCCTTTTTATTATTACATAGTTTTTGAACATAGAGAAATTAGAATTTCTTTTTAAATTTAAGATCTTTTGTTACGGAATTATCTTAGTCTTGTTCTATAGATTTTATTAAATTTATGAAACAAAGAAGCCTTAATAGTTTTAACTCATGTGGAGAAATATGTTTTTTTTTTCAGGTGGAATATTTCAAAAGGGTAAGATGCTTGAGCTTGCCAACCTTAATTCTCTTGAATGCAAAATTGTTAAAAGTCAATGCTCTGAAAATAAGTAGCAGAAAGAGTACAAACCACAAGCTTTCTAACATTAAAAAATAATTTATTTCCCTGGAAGACAAATTAGAGAAACATAAAAAATGATATTATGGTAATGCGAATGATATCCCAAGATAATCCAAGATTTACCGACAAAAGTCCTAGTAATCAAATGTCGTGAATAAAACGCAGTTCAAGTCTCAAAGAGACGTAAAGCTGAAGGCGCAGACATGAAGTACTGATGTGTCAACAGTCTCTTGTTGAACCCCATACATTTTATTCTAGGTTTGAATTTAATATAAATTCCAATGAATGCATTTATCCAAGAATTTTTCAGAACACCTTTGTACTTTTAGAGAAAAAAATCACTTGAAATCAATAATTTAAACACAATACGAATTCACCCCAAAGCTGAACACAGAAAAACATAATAAAAAGTGCCAGACGTTAAAGTACAACTGGACAAATTCTATCAATTACAAGATAATATAATTTTGTGTTTGACCTCTGGTACCACGTTAGTATTTTCTTAAAAACAACCATTACGGTAGAGAACAAAACTTTCTAACATGATCTAAATATAACTTGTTAATTAAAAATATAATAGTCTACAAAATGCATATTGTAATCCCCAAAACACAGACCCAAATAAAATTATCTCCCTGCAATGCACTCGTTCTAATAGAGGACAATAAGGCTATTATTATTTGCTTATATCAATATAATAAAAATGCAAAGGTCATCTATTTTAATTAATCCCTGGCACACGTGTTCCCTTGGTGGATCCAGTACGCTTGAAAGGGTTGTTATTCGCCATATGATTTGTATTCTTTATATATATATATATATATATATATATATATATATATATATATATATATATATATATATATATATATATATATATATATATATATATATATATATATATATATAATATTGTTGTATACATGACAATGCAACTGATCTCAAATTGTCTCCCTTGATATGCCACTTGTTAATATTGTATTCCTAGAACAACAAACTACACAGTCATAATCTTAGATTTGTGTTTTTCATTGCGCCAGGGAATGTAAGTGGGTTCTGATCACTAAAGACAAGGAGTTGAACTAAGGTAAACTTCAAATTGATGTAATGTGAAAAATCAAACATTCATTCTTGATTGTGAAATATTTGTTCATGTACTTATTTAATTTCTTAGGAAAATAGCTCACGAAGCGATCAACAATTTCATCTTCATGAATAAATATTGCTTAAATTTCAGCGTCACTTGCATCAACAGTTTAAATGATTGGCTGAAGTTTGGAGCTGTAAGAACCGGTGCACTCTTAAGTTTGGCCTTTAACTTAGCCAAGGTTATCATGACAATTTTGAAGTACAATGAAACTTGCTTTTCTTGCTTAATAAATTTGTCAGGAGTTCAGCAATAATGGAAAATGTTTAACAAAATATCATATAACATCCAGACATATCCAAACATTTCATCAGTTGCCTTTTACTCACAGGAATATGGGATTTAGAAATAGCCTTGACCTTAGCATCTATATGTTGGAATTTGCACACAAAAAGCACATCCAGAAGGTCAAATATGGTGGTATACTTTGCATTTCCAATTTTATCAATGATGTCATCAATTATTGGTAATAAAAATGAATCTGTTTTAGTCACACTGTTCCCTTTTCTATAATCGGTGCACATATGGAAAGTTTTACTTAGTTCCGGAATATATATTCATGGAAACCTTCATTCATATTTACTCGGAACAATAAAATCATTAAACAGGAATACTAAATTTCTTTCGCAACTATTCCTGTTTGAGAGGGTTTATCCTGAACGGGAATTTATTCACAGGTTTTTAATTTATAATTTCAACATTGTGATACACTTCGCTTCTTCTTCCATATTCAAATAATAACTTTTTTAAAGTTAATTCGCTTCTTCTTGTTGCAAATGTGACAATTTCTGGTCCAGAGTATTCATATATTCTGAAATACGCAGAATTGTCACTCCAAAATCAGTTCAGTCCAATTGCACCGCTTCGCTTAAGTCCTCAAGGAGTGGGACAAGTACAGCTAAATTATTTGCATGAGTAACCAGACCATCTCTCTCACCTAATTTATTTACATCCCAGGATTATTATTGTTATAATTTAAATCATTCATTTTCTTCTTAACTTTGTAAGGGCCGCAATACTTAACCTGAAGATAATTTTGAATAATGAGCAAGACAGAAAGAACTCATTCAACGGAGTAAAATGTTCTCTCCAATGTATTTCTATTTAAATAAACATAATTTTACTTTTGACTAGAATTAATAAATGCCAAATTGAAGAATAATCGGCTGAAACATTCTAGTGATGAATTTGTACCCTCAATCAGATTGGACAGATTTTAAAAGGTAAAATTGAGTACAAATATAGATAAATGAACCAAATTATCCAAGCTTTCTCAAAAGGAATTGCCTCTGAAAATCTTGTTGTTGTACAAGTTTTGGTTACCTGATTGATGTTAGGTAAGGGACCACACAATCTACCATTATTCTGCTAAATGGTTCGTCAAATGCATGAATACGTTGCAGATGAGCCTCAGGTATTTTCTGATTGGGTTCTCCTACCATTTGACAAGTATGACAAGATCTACAGGCTTTACAAATATCACTTTTAACTTTTGGTAAACAGAAGTAATTCAAGATCTTGTGATAAGTCTTATTAATGTCTCAATGACCAGCCAAAGGAGTTTCATAGGCCAGACTAAGAATTTTCATTCTGTACAATTTTGAAACTACATCCTGATAGTTCCCTGACCACTTGTCACCGGCAGGCCGCTAGGAAGGTCTCAATTTTCTCATATGAATCCCATTTATGTTGAACTAACAGATATATACTCGTTTGGATTTCAATAATGGCCATTTGAAACAAATAGAAGATCTTTTTTTCTCTTTGCCATCAAGTGATTGAAGTTTATCAACCTGATTAGATATAAGAGAATGAGTACTTTAAAAAGGATCCCTGTAATCAATACATTTTGATTCATCCAAACAAGGAGTGAAAATGAAAAAAGCCTAACCAATATATGTCAGCTGAATGAATAATTTCCTTCTCAACATCATCCTCAAGTGCATGCTTTGCTGTGGCTCTTGTAACTGCACAAGCTGAGTATACATCAGGGACATTTGTAATAGGATCGACTTTCTGATCTAAAGAAAGCTTGTCAGTTACAAGTATATTACCGATAACCTTATATGCAGCTATGTTATTGTCTTATAATAAATGAACGTGTCCTATCGTCATGCAATAGGTACACGTAGGACGATAAAAGCATTTCTGAGCAATCCTATCAGAAACTTGATTTCTAAAGTTGTTCCAGATTGAAATTTAGATGGGCTCGTATTAGACTGAAATGCATTTTACTAGGCAATGCTGTGTGAAAGACTTTGTATGAGCATTTGAACCTTCGGCACCAGTACTAGCATCATTTGCTAAGGTTTCAACCTTTCTTTCATCAGGATAAGTCTTAATGCTATTATGAAGGCAATTACTAAACGTTTCAAATAATGCAAGCCGTTTTATGATTTCGTAGTCTTAATTAACTTTCTTGGCTAAGCACCACTTTTCAAATAACCGCTCTTTTCTCTTGCACGTTCGACATGAGTTTATCCACCTTCTTTTTATAGTTACTGAAGTTTTGCTGATAAGCCTCAGGGACAAATCCGCATTACTTAAAGATGGATTCCTTATGCAAACCATAATCTTGACTTTGCTCTACTGATAGGGAAATATAAATGTCTGAGTAATAATAGAGGCTAATGCTCCCTTTGCCCTTTTTCAAGTTTTAGTTTCTATTTAAATTAGGAACATTTGTAGACCTCGTTTTCTCTAAAAAGGAGAAGTAACCATATATTCTTAGTAACAGCAAAGCTTGAAATTTAATGTAAAGTAGGAATGTGCTTATCAATTGCTAGCCCTAAATCTCTCAATCTAAACCGATACTCACTTTCTTCCTTTTCGTTTTGCATTTCAATTTGCATCGCTGTGTGTCTCTATCAACTTTCTCCAATTGCAAGTGTGTCTGTTATTTTCCTTTTGTAGTGCATTTGTTTCTCTCTATAGTCTTTCTCCATCCGCATTTTCCTCTTTCTTTCCTCCTTATCTAATTGCATGTGCTTCTCCTCTTTCTCCAGTTGCATTGCTCTGTCTTTCCTCCTGTCATAATTGCAATTGTTTTTTCCTATTTGCCATTTCGAAATTCAAGCCTTCTTAACTCAAATCCGATCTTGTATTTTAATATTCATTTCTTACCTTTATGTTAAAGTCTGATACAGACTTGTGCACTCTTATCCAAAGAATTCATTACCACCAAAAAATTGAACCAAAATAATGTTTCATGCCTAGTTAAAGAAGCTTTTGCCTCAGAATGATAATATATTTTGGCAAGCTGAAGCAATCCGTATTATTTATCAAACGTTCTAATTGCTCCGGGGTAGGAATTGAATTAAAGGTCTAAAAGCTTCCTCAATTTACCACATATTTATTAAATATGAAAATTTACTTAGGATTTTGAAAATTCCGAAATGAGGGGAATTTTAATTTTCAAAATCAAACATTTTTCGAATACTGTAGCAAAATTTGTATCGTATGTACGAGTGTTCAATTTTCTGCTACGAGTCTATGCTATTCAAATAATATTCAAATAAGTAATACGAAAGAGTGAAGTCCACAAGCTTTGTAAAATTAAACAAATGATTTATTTTCCTCGAAAATAAAGTAAAATAAGAAAAAAATTACAGTTATGCGAATGATATAAATAAACTGATCCAAGAATTAAAAACTAAATTAAACTTATTTTCAAGTCTCGAAATGTAAAATTGACGGCTATGACGTGTTTGTTATAGCTTGCGTCGTACTGATGTGTCAAATTTCTCTTGTTGAATCACAGAAATATTATTTCAGGTTTAAATTTAATATAATTTACAATGGATGTCTTTGTCCAAGACTTTTTCAGAGCACCTTTAAATTTCCAGAGAAAATAATCACACGAATTCAATAATTTGAACAAAATATAATTCAGTATAGACCGAAAACAACATAATATAGTTTAAAGAACCAGATGTTGCAGCATAACTGGTAAATTCTAGATTAAGATCCCAAGTAAACATTTTCTAATACCAATAAATACCTAATGGAACATAACTTTCTAGCAACATTTAATTAAATTTTCTTCTTCTCTTTTATAGCATAATAGCCAACAAACCTCACTTTAGACTCAGTAAAGCCCAGACCCAAATCAACATGTTTACCGGCATAATAGTTTGATCAATGAACTCATTCCAATAGAGGACAATGAAGCTGTTATTAGTTGATTACATGTATAAAATAAAATATTGAAAAAGTCAATCAGGCCAGACAGACCTAAACTCAATTCTGGACACAGTCTAGTATAGTAAACAATGCTACATTACAATAGCATGTAATGGAATATAATTAATTTACATCTACCAGATAAAATGATAAATTTAATTAACATAAGAGTAAAAAAGCATGAAATTAAAACTTTTTTTGATGGAAATGAATGTTTTAGACTTAGTTGATTAGGCTAAATGAAATTAAGAGAACTGAGGTTAAAACACCAGGCAGGAAATGAATTAAACAAACTTCAGTTTGAAATTAAAATTGAAGAAAATCAATTGAAAATCTAAGAGGAAAGGATTAGAGCATAAGAAACCGAAAGAATATATGAAGGGAATAACGGGAAATGCAAATGCAGATACAAAAGGAAGAAAGAGTAATTTATATTAAAGTAATCATAAATGGCAAGCAGACATCTTTCTTACAAAACATTAGATTTTTAAAATTTTAAAATATTACATTAGTACCCCATTTTAAGATGAACTATACGTGAAAAGTGTTCGCACTTTAAATAAAGCCGAAAACTTCAAACATCAGTTGACATGGTTGATATAGAATGTCTTAATTGGCAAACTCGTGAAGTTGATATTTCACTGGCTGAAGAGGCACGTGCCGGTTATGAATTGTTCAAGAAATGTATCTTGAATGGTTATGTACTGGCACTTGATTCATATCTATAGAGGTTTAGGAACTTAGAAAAAGAAATTAGACAAACTATTTCGGGTTTGCTAGGTAAAAGAAACAATGTTGTGATAGGTGGTGTAATGCAAAATGATTGATAAAGCTTTTGATAAACATTTACAATGCATAGTAATTGAAGTGTCAAGGAACAGTGATGTGAAGATTTATCTCAAAGAAAACCCGCTAGGTACTTTAGAAAACGCAGTTCTTAGAGTTAAATATTATTCCTTGAATCAATAAGTTACATTTTTCGATACCTTTTCTTGCAGCGGCGGACTGATAATTTTAAAAAGCCTACATCAGCCTCGTGTGATTACTTACAATTCTGACAAGAGTGTTTATAAATACTTATCTCGTTAAATTTCACTTATTCCAAGGTAATAGGGTTAGTTATTTCTGATAGCTATAATTTAATATAGTACATGTGCTGAACAGAGTAAATGAAACGAAATGTTGACTAAGATCAATATTTAATGATGACTGTGTTGGTAGAAACATGATATAAAGAAAATTATGGCTAAACCAACCGGTTGACACTGGATTTACTTGTTCTATCAAAATTGGTATTGTATAACTTTCACTATCACTGTTGAATGTATAGAGATATATTTTTTTGTATAATAATATAGACTCATAAATACCAAAACTATTTACAGGTAGTCTTTATGAACACATGAATAAAAATGCATTTTTATGATTCAGCTGATTGTTATCTAATGACTAAAAACAACTTTAATGAACTTTTTTTAAGATTAAAGATGAGGAAAATTATAGCTATAAAACAGAATATAAAACAAATCTATTAAATTCCGTTTTCAAATATTACGTAATAATACTAATAATTATTATTATTATTATTATTATTATTATTATTATTATTATTATTATTATTATTATTATTATTATTATTATTCGTAGTAGTAGTAGGAGGAGGAGGAGGAGGAATAGTAGTAGTATTAGTAGTATTATTAATAGTAGTAGTAGTAGCAGTAGTAGTAGTATTTCAATAGCAAATGATGTCTGGAATATTGTGAATTCATCTTAAAATATCTTCTTATAACCTTGATATTTACATTAGCCGTGAAAATGAACAAAATTTTTGGTTTTGCGTTTTTCTGTTACATAGTTCAGGACCATGAAGTCCCAACAGAAAAGTGGGTTCGTCCTGGACTGCTCCGGAAATTGGAGTACAGTATTTGAGCCTAAATACGTTTGTTTCTTAATTTTAAAGTTTTTTTGCCTGCAGACTTTAGTTCCTGGTTTATTGGTTCGGTAGTCTGAAACTAGCAAGTTCTGACAATGTCATATAGGTGGAGAGTTTTGTTTCCGATGCGACCCATGAAGGGATTAAGGAATATAAAAACATCTTTGATAAAACAGGATAATAAACGTGTTTGGAAAATATTAAAAGAATATTTTTCATTCAAGTGTTCGAGATAGCTTAGTAAACCTATATCTGATTCGCAAATAAAATTAATAAAAATGATATAAATAAATCAGATGAAGACAAAAGATATAAGCTTTCTGCTTCAGGAATATACGACTGAATTCTTTACTCAGAAAGATGAAAGATAGTACAAAAGCAAATAGAAGATAAAATAATGGAAACAGAGAAATTAAAATCTAGAAAGAAGTAAGCAAAAGTTTAAACAAAAATTAGCATGCAAAAGTACAACGAACAAAACGAAATACAAATGCAGAAAGAAGAATGTGATTGCTCATGACAAAAGAATGCAACACCAAACATAAGACATTTAAAAGGATATGAAATAAAAGTTATTAAAACTGGCACGCAGAAAGCAATTCCCTCAAAATAGTTCTGTTTTGATGTTACCAAAACATTCGGTTTGGTATATCATGCAAAGAATGAGAGGAAGAGTATTATTTTTCTTACTTGGAAAAACAGTTAAAATCTGAAATGGGCAAGATAGCGCTGGATTTGGTATTACAATATCTTCATAATAACAAAGCTCGTTAAGTTTACACTTCTATTTTGATGAAAGAGAGTGTTGATTAAGACCTATTTTAGGAATGTGTCCTGAAGGATTATGAGTCTAGGAATTGTAAAATAAAATAGCCAAAACCATGAGTTTGCTAGAGAAAACGAACCTAGTTTGTGAGCATCTACGAATATTGAAAAATGATCATTGGAAGAAGGTAGAAAGGTTTGGGTTCGGATTTCTAACAGAACACTTCTGATTGTGACATACATTCAACATTTGTTGATGTGTGACTCAAATAAAAAAAAATGAATTTAGATAAATACGTGCGTGTATAATTTCCAGTTATTGGACAAATCAACGCAATTCACATAAACCTAATAATGTAACATGAATGTTAATATAAGTAAATGAGCTGACATAGTACAAGGACAAAGGTTAATTATTCACAGTAATTTCACATGACGAAAAGAATGATGCGTTTTACTCAAATAGCAAAAATGATGTAATTTATTCGTATAGTAAAATTTACGAATTCGCTCAAATAGTGAAAAATGATATAAAGGTGATGGATATCATACGATATATTTTTACAGTTCCAAAACAATGGACATAACAAACCCTAAATTAAGCCTCCTGCTAAAAGAATACATGTATGGAGTTACATAAAACACTCTATCACTAGAATTCTTGGCTACCCGTCACACTGTTGAAACAAGCAGTAAAGCTGTGACGTGTTTATATACATCGACAACTGGAAATATTGTCTGGACGCCGTACGAAGGTTATATGACTGAATAAGTGAATATTTGACACTTCATTATCAGTTAGTTTTGCTGTGCATGTGTTACATTTGTAGAACCTATTGCACGATATGGTAAATTTAAAGCATTTCAGATAGAAAACTCTCTATAAATCCCCAGTGTCTTTTAGCACAAAGTAACTGATGCGATACTTGGATATGTCTAGATATTATTTATCCTTTTGCTAAGCTTTTATTTCCAGACCAATTCGGAGATTAGGAGAAAGTGGTTTTGTTAGACTGACTGATGTCACGGGGCATTTCGAAAATAAATGACCATAACTGAAGTGTTCCAGTTCTTTCAACCCCAGATTTTAACCAAGGTAGTTGTTGATGCAAGTGGTATTGAGGTTTGTGGAATATTAAATCTAGAGGACAATATAGTGTAGATCATCCAGTGTGATAGATCTCTGATATGTTCTAGAAGAATCTATGAACTTATTACTATCGAGACTCAGTGTTTGTTTATAATCATTATACAATTGCATATATCTACATTCTATTATCCTGTGTTTATAAATGCAGGACGTTTCACAAGATAATGTTCTCTCTTTTTAAATTTACAGTTTCTTCCAGTCTTGATCAGTGTGGTGCCTGTTTATTTTTCTGTATACCAAGAGCAGGGGAAGATGCAAGAACTAATTATATTTGTCATCTGTACGAGTCTATGTTAGTATTTATTTTTGGATATCTTAGTGGGTTGGAAACTGCTACCACTTTTCATGCTACTGCTGCAGCTATCACTATTGCTAGTCCTTATTATTTAGTAGTAGTGGTAGTAGTAGCAGTAGCAATCGTGGTTGTAGCAATAGTAGTTGTGTAGTAGTATTTGTTATAGTAGAAGTAGTAGTTGCTGTATCACCAATATGAATAGCATCGTTCCTGACTTTTGGTTTGATAATAACTATTACATCATTTCTTTCATGCAAAAAAATTGCAGCATTTTGTAAAAATTTATATATTTACTTGAAATATGCGTAAAGATCGTTCAACATATTTTCAGTATGCGTTTACTTCTAATCCTACGCATTTCTTTAACATAGAATGGTGGTAGTCATTAAAGTTCAAAGACTGACCTGGAATTTAGTAGAACAACATCTCCAACTTTATAGTGGAAATATTTTAAATATTCCTGACACAGAGGTTTCAATGCAAAGTACATTTAGCTTAAAACATGTCCCATGCTGTTATAAATAATATAGTCATTGTACTTTTGTTAACTGTAGAAAAGTGAACATCTGGTCTGAATCCTAAATGTAGCCTACATTGCTCTCATCTTAGGTGTAATATATGTGTTCATTAAAGAAACACAATTTGGGGTGAAGCTGGAAAGGATGAACATTACTCAGATGTTTAATATATGTTTTTATTAAAGAAAGACAATTTGGGGTGCAGCCGGAAAGGATGAACATTACTCAAATGTGTAATATATGTTCATTAAAGAAAGACAATTTGGGGTGAAGCTGGAAAGGATGAACATTACTCAAACGTGTAATATATGTTCATTAAAGAAAGACAATTTGGGGTGAAGTTGGAATGGATGAACATTACTCAAATGTGTAATATATGTTCATTAAAGAAAGACAATATGGGGTGAAGCTGGAAAGGATGAACATTACTCAAATGTGTAATATATGTTCATTAAAGAAAGACAATTTGGGGTGAAGCTGGAAAGGATGAACATTACTCAAATGTGTAATATATGTTCATTAAAGAAAGACAATTTGGGGTGAAGCTGGAAAGGATGAACATTACTCAAATGTGTAATATATGTTCATTAAAGAAAGACAATTTGGGAGGAAGCTGAAAAGGATGAACTTTACTCAGATACAATAGGTGTATCCTGGAGAAGACCATAGCTAGCTATCGGCCTGTATACAGCATAAAACATGACATGTATTTTTTACTACATGTATTTTATCTACACTAAGATAAAGGTAGTATGATAATGGATTTCTACATTAAATTATAAGTTACATATTCATCGATATTATTCTCTGCATGTAACTAACCCTACCCGTACACTCCAGTTTATAATTATGCACGTGCTGGTTTATTTATGCAGACCAAGGCTTCATCTGAAAGACACAAAAGACTTTGCCAATGACTCAAGGTTTTGACAAAGGTCCACAAACATGGAAAAATTACTACTACTACTACTACTACTACTACTACTACTACTACTACTACTACTACTGATGATGATGATGATGATGATGATGATGATGATGATGATGATGATGATGATGATGATAATTATAATAATAATAATAATAATAATAATAATAATAATAACAATAATAATAAGTAGTAGCAGTAGTACTAATAGTAATAGTAGTATCAGTAGTATCATTATAACTAGTAGTGGTTGTAGAAGTAGGAAATCAATCATACATCACAATGTATCATCATCAACATCATGATCATCATCATCATCATCATCATCATCACATCATCATCATCATCATCATCATCATCATCATCATCATCATCATCATCATCATCATCATTAGTAGCCGATGCAGCATCTAATTGTTACCACTAGCCCATAGGTCATATAAGGTGTGAGTCTATTCTTAAAGTTAAATATTCTCCAAACAGCTATAAATTTATGTTTTTATTTCACTCTCAAAGTTTTGAAGAACAGATTTCATGCCAAACATGTATCTCAGTCACACACAGTCGTCAACAAGATCCAATCAAACTGGAGATTATTGTTTTGTTTTACACCGTTTTGTTCTAAAGAAAATTATGACACCCCGCTTTCCGTAGTGTCTTTAGAGATTAAAGTTTTGAATGGAACTGATTTGTCTTTAATAGTGGAAAGTCTATCATATATTTTGCAAGTCATATACATTTCATATTCCTCAAAATTTGTACCGTTAAAATTTTTAATTTACCTTAACAGTGAAACAAATTAATTTTCAGTTTTCACTCAAGTGCTTTCGCAGTGCAATAGAACCAGACTGGAACAGTGTAGTGGAGCATATGTTAATGCAATAACAAAAAACCTAAATTCGTCAAGTACTGGAATTTCATGGACGTTGACAGCAACTTGCAGGTATCCATCTGCTACTTAAATGCTCTATCATTCTGAAGAAAAAAATTGGAACATCTATTATAATTAAATAATTAATATGTATATGTAGATAGGTACAAACATGACATTATTGTTTTTCAATGTGCACCCACACATACACACCACACACACACACATATATATATATATATATATATATATATATATATATATATATATATATATATATATATATATATATATATATATATATATATATATATATATATATATGTATGTATATGTATATATATATATATGAGTTTTAGGACATGTGAAGATAGAAATGTAGAGGTTTACAAACGCAACGTTTTTGTGTTTATTTGTTTGTCGTAACTATGTTTTGTATTTGCCTTTGAAAAAGACTCATTAAGAGTCGAAGGCGCTTAGGCTAGTTAGTTACTAGTTTCGTACTGTTCGTCGTCAGTTTATTGCATCTATTTTAATTAATCCCTGACAAACGTGATCCCTTGGTGGATCCAGTACGCTTGAGAGGGTTGTTATTCGCCATATGATTTGTATTCTTTGATATATATATATATATATATATATATATATATATATATATATATATATATATATATATATATATATAGAGAGAGAGAGAGAGAGAGAGAGAGAGAGAGAGAGAGAGAGAGAGAGAGAGAGTACAAATCATATAGTGAATAACAGCCCTTTCAAACGCACTGGATCCAGCAAGTGATCATGTGCGTTAGGGATTGATTGAGATAGATACAGTAAACTGACGTTGAACAGTGCAAAGCTAGTATCTAACTAGCCTGAGCGCTTTCGGCTCTGAATGAATCATTTTCAAAGGGATATACAAAACATAATAAAGACAAACAAATAAATACAAAACGTTGTGTTTTTAAAACTCGACATGGCTGTCTCTACACGATTAAATCTATAGATGCATTAATTCATAAAGAGACTGCCATGTAGAATTGTATACAAATAGTAGTAACAACATAAAAACAGAACATGAGGACCTATCATTAAAATATCTCTAGTATTATCGAAAATTAACTAGTATTATTACTGCTTTTTTGTTTGACTTTGCTTTTTTTAAATTGATAGTGTACCTTATTGAAGCACTACATATAATGATTAATTTTATTCGATAAACTTTGTCCATAGGAAACCGAGACAGTAACAAAATCCGAAAATCAGAATACAGTAATTGTTTAGAAAAGGTGGTCAATGAAATGTATTGCCTACATTAGTATATTGTTTATAGTATTAAAATTATCCAGCATCTGTACTGCCTATAAGACTATATTGCTTGTAGTATTAATAAACCCAACATCTAATTGCATACAACAATATCTTCTTGTAGTGTACAAGGTATCTGGAATCTACATTACATATAGCAATACATTTTTGTAGTGTACAAGGTATCCGGAATCTACATTACATATAGCAATACCTTTTTGTAGTGTACAACGTATACAGTATCTACATTGCATATAACAATACCTTCTTGTAGTGTACAAGGTATCCAGTATCTACATTGCATATAACAATACATTCTTGTAGTGTACAAGGTATCCGGGATCTACATTGCAAATAGCAATACATTTTTGTAGTATGCAAGTTATCCAGTATATACATTGCATATAACAATAAATTCTTATAGTGCACAAGGTATCCAGTATCTACATTGCATATAACAATACATTCTTGTAGTGTACAATGTATCCGGAATCTACATTGCATATAGCAATGTATTCTTGTAGTATACAAGGTATCTAGTATCTACATTGCATATAACAATACATTCTTGTCGTGTACAAGGTATCCAGAATCTACATTGCATAAAGCAAGACATTCTTGTCGTGTACAAGGTATCCAGAATCCACATTGCATATAGCAATACATTCTTGTAGTGTACAAGGTATCCAGTATCTACATTGCATATAATAATACATTCTTGTAGTGTACAAGGTATCCGGAATCTGCATTTCATAGAGCAATACATTATTGTCGTATACAAAGTATCCAGAAACTATATTGTATATAGCAATACATTCTTGTCGTGTACAAGGTATCCAGAATCTACATTGCATATAGCAAGACATTCTTGTCGTGTACAAGGTATCCAGAATCTATATTGCATATAGCAAGACATTCTTGTCGTGTACAATGTATCCAGAATCTATATTGCATATAACAATACATTCTTGTCGTGTACAAGGTATCCAGAATCTACATTGCATATAGCAATACATTCTCGTAGTATACATGGTATCCATAATCTGCATTGCATATAACAATACATTCTTGTAGTATACAAGGTATCCAGAATCTATATTTCTACATTGCATATGACAATACATTCTTGTTGTGTACAAGGTATCCAAAATCTACATTGCATATAGCAAGACATTCTTGTAGTGTAGAAGGTATCCAGAACCTACATTGCATATAGCAAGACATTCTTGTAGTGTACAAGGTATCCAGAATCTACATTGCATATAGCAATGCATTCTTGTAGTATATAAGGTATCCAAAATCTATATTTCTACATTGCATATGACAATTCATTCTTGTTGTGTAAAGGTATCTCGTGTCTACATTGCATATAGCAATACAGCGTTTCAAGTGTTTAAGTATGTGTATTGCTAATAACTGCATGATGTGTGTAGTATTAAAGTTTCTACCTTGCAAATCTCATACAGTGTTTGTATTGCAAAAATTGCACAATGTCTTTTACATTATATTTGACAATACAATATTTGTTATTATATTGGCAGGCTTATGCATTGCAAATATAAACAATTGTTTTATTACCAATTTGTATTTTTACAATTTAAGCATTTTTTTATCACGTAAAATTACATTGCAAATACGACAGATTGTTTTGGTATCGAATATTTTTCAATTAAGCATTCGGTATAACATAAAAATATATTGTCTGTAGATTCCAGGTAGCCCAGTGCTGGCATGGCATGAAATAAAGTATTGATTGCATTAAAAAAACGTCGTTCAATGTTTGCATTAAATACAATATTACATTGTTTGAATTATCAACATTGTCCAATGGCTGCATTACATACTCCAATACATAACGTTTGTTACCGAACTTTCATGTGTTGCATATACTAATAGCTAGACGATTTAAGAACTAATAGGTTACTTACATAATTGACAATGAGAACAGATTTTGAATTAAAATCTAAAGTATAGAGCTTCTATTTTATGAAATTTATACCCTATATCTCATACGTATAAAGTTTTCGCAACGTTAACCTTTGAGTATAAATCGATTGCAAAGCGTTTTGGTGATAATATCAAACAAAACCAACGAAAAAACATGCACTCGTACTGTTGTGGTTTATACTGTTAGAATATATTGTTTTCTTCCCTATCCCCATCCCCATTACTTCTGAACAAGATATATTATAACGCTAACTTCTTTAACGTAATAACTTCACTTTACAGAATTTCAGTGATTAATGCCTATTTTAGTTGCTAATTATTAATGTTTAAAATTTATTATACTTTTCAAAACAGTTCTTCAGTCAAGAGTGCATTGACATGTTACATGCAAGAATTGGCATCATGTCCTGACTACCTGGGCAACTTAGATGCAGCAATAAAGAGTCAAATACACGACGCTTACATCAACTATACCAGCTACCTAAACACGTACTGCAGCATCATGGAAAGTAACCATTTATTTTTATGCTGATTGTTGCCACGTTTGCAAGAGTTATTTCAGGGTGAAAGAATGCAGTAGCCGTAACTCTAATATTTGGACTCAAAGTTCACACAACTTACAAATGCTGTCTGGATCAATTATTCATGGAATCAATAGTTCGCTGTTTTCGCAATACAAGCATGCAACACATTATATTTCAAAATAGAAATGCATTAAGTCAAAAATGCCTAAATTAATTTTAACTGATTTGTGTCCGCTTATAATCCAATTAATGTTAAGTCATGGATATGTTTGGTTTATCAACCTACTATCTTTAATAAATGTAAAAGCATCGTTTAGTTTTAAAACAACAGACGACAATATTGTCATTTTTTCCTTGCTTCTCAATCATGGAAAAAAAAAACGTTTTTGTTATTATTTCCAGTTCAAACATTTATATAATTCTCCTCACGATAAATGCAATGGGAAATATTAATAAATGACATGGAATTTAGCATGATAGTCTCAACAACTTCACAGATATAACAATGATTAAGACTAAATTATCCAGTGTAAACGACACGTACAGAACTTGTATGAATGCATCATCTAGGTTATAGAGAACATCGCTGTATCGTTTGAATGCATCATGCCGGTTATAAATAACATTGATCTATCGTTTGAATGCCTCATGCCTGATCATACATAACATCTCTGTATAGTTTTAATGCATCATGCCGGTTACAAAGAACATCGCGAAATCGTTTAAATGCCTCATGCCTGATCATAAGGAACATATAATGCATCATGCAGGTTATAAAGAACATCGCTGCATCGTTTGAATGCATCATGCAGGCTATAAAGAACATCGCTGCATCGTTTGAATGCATCATCCGGGTTATAAAGAACATCGCTGCATCGTTTGAATGCATCCTGCAGGTTATAAAGAACATCGCGGAATCGTTTGAATGCATCAAGCAGGTTATAAAGAACATCGCTGCATCGTTTGAGAACATCATGCAGGTTCATACAGAACATCGCTGTATAGGTTTGAATGCATCATGCAGGTTATAAAGAACATCGCTGCATCGTTTGAATGCATCATGCCTATTCATACAGAACATCGCTGTAAAGGTTTGAATGCATCATGCAGGTTATAAAGAACATTGCGAAATCGTTTGAATGTATCATCCAGGTTATACCGAACATCGCTGTATCGTTTGAATACATCATGCAGGTTATAAAGAACATTGCTGTATCGTTGAATACATCATGCAGATTCATACAGAATATCGCTATCCTATATAGGTTTTAATGCATCATGCAGGTTACAAAGAACATCGCTGCATCGTTTGAGTACATCATGCAGGTTCATACAGAACATCGCTGTATAGGTTTGAATACATGATGCAGGTTATAAAGAACATCGCTGCATCGTTTGAATGCATCATGCCTGTTCATACAGAACATCGCTGTATAGGTTCGAGTGCATCATCCAGGTTATACGGAACATCGCTGTATCGTTTGAATACATCATGCAGGTTCATACAGAACAGCGCTATATAGGTTCGAATGCATCATGCAGGTTATAAAGAACATCGCTGTATCGTTTGAGTACATCATGCAGGTTCATACAGAACATCGCTGTATAGGTTTGAATGCATCATGCAGGTTATAAGGAATATCGCTGTGTCGTTGAATACATCATCCAGATTCATACAGAACATCGCTATCCTATATAGGTTTGAATGCATCATGCAGGTTATAAAAAACATCGCTGAATCGTTTGAATGCATTATGCAGGTTGTAAAGAACATCGCGCAATCGTTAGAATGCATCATGTCCGTTATAAGGAACATCGCTGCATTGTTAGAATGCATCATGCCGGTTCATACAAAATATCGCTGTATAGTTTCATCGTTCATAAAAGAGTATACCCTCAAGAGAAACAGGATTAATCGCCCACTGTGTTTGACCTTTTAATGTGGTCAGTGATGATAATTTTCTGAGTAGGCCAATTAGACAGATACTTCTGGGACATCGGTATAAGAATGACATCAATTTATTGTACAGAGCATATTTTTGCGCCACAAGAAAGAGGCAGCGCAAATATTTAATGAAGATCTTAAACTCTCTCTTCAGGTACACAGTGGGTGAAATTTCACAAGCGAGGTTCAACAAAAGTTGATACTTGCGACGGTCGCCCTACTCAATTGTTTTTGCTAATGTTCTCGATGATGACTTCTTTCAGCTTATTGAAGCGGACTCCTTTTCTAAAATTGTTTTACTAAACAGCACAGACCGTGTTCGCTTTAGATATTCAGGGATATTCATGGTCAATTATGTGGCAAGGCCTGACGTACAGCTTCGTGTAGGCTATCGGGAGTACGAGTGGTAGTGTTGCTAACAGAAATGTATAACCATGGTGTATTTACAATGTAGATAAACGCTGCCTTGGAAAATACGGATCACATAAGCACACAAAAATGTTAAGAGATGGTTTGGGGGCATGACACTTTGAAATGAGGCATTGTAGTCCAGTTACGTGGTCCATTTTGCCAGGCTTTTTGATCTTTTTCTGAGAGTATTATATATAGTGCAAACATACACAACACAATAGCCTGTGCATGCCCATGTACAAACACAAAAATACACCACCACAACAAAATAAGATGAAAAAATCGCTAAGATTGAATATATTGCAGTTTATGGTCCTGCCATAATTTCAAAAATAAAACAAGCCATCACAAAAATCCCCAATGAGACAGATGCCTTTTCCTACATGTTAGTATAAGCATGCCTACACCTTCGCAGATAAGACCACTCTCATGGTATACATATAACAATTCGTATGAGAAAAACAGACACTTATGCTAGGATACACTGTTAGCCAAGACCAAAAAGTGAGGTTGAATTGCTTACAGACATTATCCAGCATATGCTTCTCGAGCAATTATTTCGTAGTGGGAGATCTCTGTCAAGTCAGAGATAATCTCGTACCAACGATCCAGGCATAGCCACACCAAACGCAACACTAGTCGTGAATATGGAGGAATAGCCACAATGCACTTATTGTCATTGGGTGGAATTCAGTTGATCGATTCTGCGCACATTAATCTCCAAAAGACGTGTACGAAACCATCCTTTGGTGAACATGGATATTACTTGTCAAACATGTCCTGAATCTCAGGACCAAGTAAGACTTTGTATCACAAAGATTCATTAAGTACTTAAATTGCACAATTAATCTTGGATGCCACCGTACATTCAGATGAATATGGACATGTGCACTAAGGCCTTCAACAACTTCGAGAAGGATATCTTCAAGTTCATGAACAATGTCGTGTTTGGGAATGCCATTGAAACTCCGCGGAAATGAATCTCAGCCAATCCTCTCTGAGCAAATAGCAGGTATGACAGACTTCGAATACTCATTGAATACCCATATTTTATATCCAGGACAATCTTTTATGGCGATCATGTTGCAATTCACAGTAAAATATAATCAAAACTTAACCTGACCTAATGTGGGTTCTTTCACGCTTAACTTGACGAAGCTGCTCGTGTGAGAGTTTCACTACGATAAGATCAAACTGTTTTACCAGGATCGGTTCACAATGCTGTACACCGACATTGACTCACAAATTAGCAAGGATAATATGCAGTCGGACATTCTACATCCATGTTTGGCCGGCGAATTTGATACTAGCGTGTAATCGAAAGAACACCCGTTGTCTAGTAACGTCAATAAAAATAATGTTGTTAACAAAAAGGACGGATCGGGTAAACATATCGGCAAGTATATAAGACTGAGGAGAACATTGAGTTATATTGTAATTTGCTTCAAAACATTACAAAAGCAAAATTTTTTACACGAATGATAATACGGTTCTAACCAAAAGCATTCTGTCTGTCAACACTTATGCATTTGGTCATTGTACTATAACGGCTAATGGTTGTGATTCTTCTGGACACAAATTCTGGTAGCAGTTCCGTATTTGATAAAACAAATTGCATTTCCTTTCGCACGAAAGTTACGCTTGGGTGGTTTCGGTCCACAAGGTAGAGATGGCCCCAATCAGAAACAGTTTGGCTGTCTTAGTGTGTCGATACGTTCCGAAATGGTTTAATGATCCAGTTGCACGACGTTGTGATCAAGTGCGTAAATGAATCGTTCCACAGTTGCCTAGTCAAAGTGCACACAGACATGACAGGTTCAAGCACACGACTTTAGGTTTGCAATGAAACCAATGATCCGATAAATTCTAAGCCATGATCCACTTGTAACGGTTGTGGACATCTGAGTGAATATATGGGACATGGATAGATCCTTTGGACATCAATGGTTTTGCTTTTTCGTATTGGCTGGCTACATCGACATTTGTGAGCTCGTAGTTTTAGTTGCGTAGCCCGTATTATCGGTCACAAACACGATGGTGTGAAAGAAACAATACAATCAACATAATGAAATATATAAGGTATTTTGACATAAAACCAGCAACGCGAGATCCTTCTTGATATAGGCAAATATATATGACACAGGACTTGTGTGACCACATATGATTTATCAATCACATGAGTGACAGGTTGAGCTGGTTAACTGTTCCAGGATGGCGTCAACTCTCCAGTAGTGTAGTATATTTTGTATTACGTGCGAATCATTATGCCCATCGTTTAAGCAGGGATATATATATATATATATATATATATATATATATATATATATATATATATATATATATATATATATATATATATATATATATATATATATATATATATATATATATATATATATATATATATATATATATATATATATATATATATATATATATATGTGTGTGTGTGTGTGTGTGTGTGTGTCTACCTCCAGTTGGTCTCTACAAATGCAATCATGTTTAGTTTTTACTTTTTTGCCGAACCATCATATGATTAATTCTGATTGATTAATCGCATTCGAGTTATAGATGAGATTTACCATGACTCTTTGACATACACAGATATCACAATATGCTCGGTCCTCTTCTGATGTTGGAACAAACTGCTAGAGCAACTGGAATAAGAGCAGAGAGAACTAAGAAAGCAAATCAGATTTTAAGCGAACTTCCAGATGAAACACTTGCTGCTTAACCAAAGTGAGAATACATGAAGATACTGACTGAGCTCGTGCAGAAGTAGGTGATATAAAAATCGTAAACCAAACAAATAACCAGGACCGGAACCAGAACAAGCAAGATACAGATCACCGATCCATAAATTTGCCGAAAAACAGGAACGCATAAAACGTCAGTTAGCTGTGAATGCCTTGAGGTGTTTAAATAAGAAAGAACAATTTCTGAAACCCGAGTACCATTATCGTTCTGTAGACGATGAAGACTGCTACAAATAGATATTTCCCATACACTATGGAGTTGATGTAGCTCGAAATAATGACACAATTTATATTTCCTTTTTGGATGAAATTAATAACTATCGTAAATAGTTACAACAATCACCACCACAACAAAACAAACAAAACAGAAAACAACAAAGGAAATAACAACAAAAATAACAATCACACCAACCATCCTAAATAACAAAAGTAATAACAACATGAAAAGAGTTGAGATTAGAGATCATTTGCTATCCTCCTGTGATATTATGACTGGTTATTTCAATATGGCTGGTAATACAATTACTAGTCGTAACAAACCAGGATTAAATGATGACGCTGCAAGGTAGAAAATAGCAACATTCAGAACTGATTATATTACTCACATAAACACGTTTTTGAATTTTTGTAATATGGTTACCACTCAATCAATTCATCAAACAAGTGCGTTTCTTGCAGACCTAAGTGAAAAATATCATTGATGAGTATAACATAATTGTTTACTCTGAATCCGCTAAAGTCGTAGAAACAGTAACTATATTATAAATTGTTCTTATAGTTTCAACCGGTGTTTCCGGTATTCTTAATATAATGGCAAACAAATATCCACCTCTACGACTGATACATTGCACGAATATACCTTTGCTATCAGCGGAAACATAAGCATACGCCAAAATATCATCATTGATATCATCAGGGCTCACTGATGGAATAATATCCGATCAGGAATTCACAGAAATGATTACGACTTACAAAACCAACGGGAACCCATTCCCCTTTGACAGAATAAAACCTCTTTGACAGAGTAATACCCCTTTGACAGAGTAATACCCTTTTTGACAGAGTAATACCCCTTTGACATAGTAATACCCCTTTGACAGAGTAATACCCTTTTTGACAGAGTAATACCCCTTTGACATAGTAATACCCCTTTGACAGAGTAATACCCTTTTGACAGAGTAATCATAATTTAAATCGGGATGTAAATAGTAATCATGTCACTAGTGACTACTTCATCAGAACAAATCGTTACTAATATAACACTCACAAACAACGATGATGATAGCACCAAGCTCAACCAATAATGAATTCGACGTTAGCTTTCCAACGGCTATTCCAGCCAAGGATATGGAGTTAGAGCAATTGCGGTTATATTACAGCTAGCAATTCATTAGATCAATGTCGCTTTTTGGGTTGCCCGCAAACAACTCATTACTATTTTCGTATGAAAATAAATCCGATGGATACCCGGACAGGCACGTTCTTGGAACTCCTGCAGACAGCTTTATGCAATGGAGTCACTCAAAAGAAAATTTGCAGAAGATTTTCCGGTCATCAACTTTTAAACATCAGCTATATAATGCAAACAATTACACTGAGCAGTGTTTTTTTCCAAACTTAAATCGTGCACTGGTCATGTTTGCACGAATTTTAACAAACGCGCATAGTTTTCTCGTGATTGGTATGACTAGTGGGCCATTAAAAAAGTATCGTGAGGGTTTGCATGGGATTTGTGAATTTTAATTTATTTAATTTATTTAAAAAATTGATTTTCAGCAACGGTAACATAGAATGGTAGGAAAGTCGACTCCTTGAAGCTGTTCTACAATATCTAGAATTGCTTGAAAATGTAACAGAAAGCCATGAAAAGGCCAAAGATGTTACAGTCGCTATAGGCTAAGCTAGAAGACCTAGTAGCCAGCTTTGAACAAACATTTTCGCCGATGAAAAATTGCAAAACATGTCAACGATATTACAAACGCTGCAAAGAAACTGCAGAACAAGTTACGAAGATCTAATAAAGTACCAAGGATATCAAGACAGCGAACAGAGCAACTGCGGAGGTTATTAAACGCTTTGTCAGATATACGCCTGAAATAAAAAAGAAGACGTTGGAAAATCTGAAGTGCCATCAGACATGTATAAGTAAAGAGCTGAAATAAGTGCACAATAATTTAATGAGAAAGACCTGCTGTGGATCTTTCAAAACTGAGTCCTTGCCGACCTGATGCCAACAACCACTGAAGAACTGGAAATATATTTTGATCAACGAACCATCTCACAATATGTAAAATGTATGGACCAAATTAGTATTTATTGGGTTTAAACACGTCTTTGAGTATTATAATACAACGCTTAATTTGCTTAAGTTGGGAAAACTCATAAAGCTATATAGGATATCATATATGGTTCATTTTATGAGACTCCTTCCAGTGCAGCAATGTTGAAAAATATCATCAAACCACTGAAACTGTGACAGAAGAATAATTAGAACGATTAGGCGCACCTTAATCAAAACGCATGTCCCCACACGTGTAAATTAAACCGGAAAATCATCAAGAAAAAATGAACAACCTGCAGCTAAATCACATACGTTGGAAGAAAAATCAGAATGGCCAGACAAACAGGTACAACCGTTGTCGCAGCAACTGTTGCTAAGATGCATACCACACAATGGATCAAGAATTTCCACCAAATAAAGGAGAGGTCCCTATGGTTTGCACCCAGTGGTCTATATAAACGCAAGGACCTTGTTGGTAGATTGATACCATATGTGGGATCCGTTCGTTCCTTCTAAGTCATTAATAAAGTCATACCAATTTCTTACCGCTTGTTCAGTGATGATCTCATGAAAATAGACATATATCAATGACTTATACATTATTGATGATGAGTTCTGACGCGACTGAGACACTTCGATACTTGCCTGAAATATATTCATCAGAGCAGGAGGTGGCTCTAAATAAAGAGCTGAGGGTAACCTCGATAATTGCCATTACATCCACAAAACCAGAACTCATTGCGACTTTTTTCTGCCCATGTGACCATTGGAGACCCATACATGCGTGAGATCAACCTAGCCTCGTTACAAATGTATTAGATTTGGCTTAATATCCGATTATTAGGACACATTGGATCATGTAATTGCTATGGAAACTCAAAAGTATGCAGTTAACATGCAATGGTCGTACATAAGGTCAGTGGTAGGTTAGCCACATTTCAGAAGATGAACAATTATTGTGTGTGGGATATTATATCGCGTCGCACAATGTGAGAATTACCTCATCCACCCAAGTTAACTTAACATATTAAGACAATGGTCCTCACCTATCTTGAAGCCAGGTGATTTGATTATCTATGTACCGCTGGCCCAATGGTTTTGCAAGGATGTAAGTAACCCCGCAGATCAAAGAGCAAATACAAACAGACTTAGTCAAATCATCGGGTTTTATAGTGAAATTTAGAGGCTTACATTTGGAGATAAACACACGGTCACTTTGTTCCTTGAAAACAACTCCAATAATGTCAGTTGGCGTGATGGACAATCTCCTTCTGTATTAGATGCATTGATCATGTAGATGCGTGTTCTCCTTCTGTATTAGATGCATTGATCATGTAGATACTTGTCCTCCATCTGTATTAGATGCATTGATCATGTACATGCGTGTCCTCCTTCTGTATTAGATGCATTGATCGTGTAGATGCTTGTCCTCCTTCTGTATTAGATGCATTGATCATGTAGATGCTTGTCCTCCTATATTAGATGCATTGATATTGTAGATGCGTGTTCTCCTTCTGTAGTAGATGCATTGATCATGTAAATGCTTGTTCTCCTTCTGTAGTACATGCATTGATCATGTAAATGCGTGTTCTCCTTCTGTATTAGATGCATTGATCATGTAGATGCGTGTTATCCTTCTGTAGTAGATGCATTGATCATGTAAATGCGTGTTCTCCTTCTGTAGTACATGCATTGATCATGTAAGTGCTTGTTTTCCTTCTGTATTAGATGCATTGATCATGTAGATGCTTGTTCTCCTTCTGTATTAGACGCATTGATCATGTAGATGCGTGTTCTCCGGTATTAGATGCATTGATCATGTAGATGCGTGTTTTCCTTCTGTAGTAGATGCATTGGTCATGTAAATGCGTGTTCTCCTTCTGTATTATATGTATTGATCATGTAGATGCTTGTTCTCCTTCTGTATTAGATGCATTGATCATGTAGATGCATATTCTCCTTCTGTATTAGATGCATTGATCATGTAGATGCGTGTTTTCCTTCTGTATTAATGCAAGATGCGTGTTCTCCTTCTGTATTAGATGCATTGATCATGTAGATGCTTGTCCTTCTTCTGTGTTAGATGCATTGATCATATAGATGCGTGTCCTCCTTCTGTGTTAGATGCATTGATCATGTAGATGCGTGTCCTCCTACTGCATTAGATGCATTGATCATGTAGATGCGTGTTCTCCTTCTGTATTAGATGCATTGATCATGTAGATGCGTGTTCTCCTGTATTAGATGCATTGATCATGTAGATGCGTGTCCTCCTTCTGTATTAGATGCATTGATCATTTGAATGCGTGTCCTCTTTCTGTATTAGATGCATTGATCATATAGATGCGTGTCCTCCTTCTGTATTAGATGCATTGATCATATGGATGCGTGTCCTCTTTCTGTATTAGATGCATTGATCATGAAGATGCGTGTTTTCCTTCTGTATTAGATGCATTGATCATGTAGATGCGTGTTCTCCTTCTGTATTAGATGCATTGATCATGTAGATGCGTGTTCTCCTTCTGTATTAGATGCATTGATCATGTAGATGCGTGTTCTCCTGTATTAGATGCATTGATCATGTAGATGCGTGTCCTCCTTCTGTATTAGATGCATTGATCATGTAGATGCGTGTCCTCCTTCTGTGTTAGATGCATTGATCATGTAGATGCGTGTCCTCTTTCTGTATTAGATGCATTGATCATGTAGATGCGTGTTCTCCTTCTGTATTAGATGCATTGATCATGTAGATGCGTGTTCGCCTTCTGAATTAGATGCATTGATCATGTAGATTCGTGTCCTCCTTCTGTATTAGATGCATTGATCATGTAGCAGCGTGTCCTCCTTCTGTGTTAGATGCATTGATCATGTAGATGCGTGTTCTCCTTCTGTATTAGATGCATTGATCAGGTAGATGCGTGTTCTCCTTCTGTATTAGATGCATTGATCATGTAGATGCGTGTTTTCCTTCTGTAGTAGATGCATTGATCATGTAGATGCGTATTTTCCTTCTGTATTAGATGCATTGATCATGTAGATGCGTGTTCTCCTTCTGTATTAGATGCATTGATCATGTAGATGCTTGTTCTCCTTCTGTATTAGATGCATTGATCATGTAGATGCGTGTCCTCCTTCTGTATTAGATGCATTGATCATGTAGATGCGTGTTCTCCTTCTGTATTAGATGCATTGATCATGTAGATGCGTGTTCTCCTTCTGTATTAGATGCAATGATCATGTGGATGCGTGTCCTCCTTCTGTATTAGATGCATTGATCATATGGATGCGTGTCCTCCTTCTGTATTAGATGCATTGATCATGTAGATGCGTGTTCTCCTTCTGTATTAGATGCATTGATCATGTAGATGCGTGTTCTCCTTCTGTATTAGATGCATTGATCATGTAGATGCGTGTTCTACTTCTGTAGTAGATGCATTGATCATGTAGATGCTTGCCCTCTTTCTGTATTAGATGCATTGATCATATGGATGCGTGTCCTCCTTCTGTATTAGATGCATTGATCATGTAGATGCGTGTTCTCCTTCTGTATTAGATGCATTGATCATATGGATGCGTGTCCTCCTTCTGTATTAGATGCATTGATCATGTAGATGCGTGTTCTCCTTCTGTATGAGATGTATTGATCATGTAGATGCGTGTTCTCCTTCTGTATTAGATGCATTGGTCATGTAAGTGTGTGTTCTCCTTCTGTATTAGACGCATTGGTCATATGGATGCGTGTCCTCCTTCTGTGTTAGATGCATTGATCTTGTAGATGCTTGTTCTCCTTCTGTATTAGATGCATTGATCATGTAAGTGCGTGTTCTCCTTCTGTATTAGATGCATTGATCATGTAGATGCGTGTTCTCCTACTGTATTAGATGCATTGATCATGTAGATGCTTGTCCTCCTTCTATATTAGATGCATTGATCATATGGATAAGTGTTCTCCTTCTGTATTAGATGCATTGATCATGTATGTACGTGTTCTCCTTCTGTATTAGATGTATTGATCATGTAGGTGCGTGTTCAACTTCTGTATTAGATGCATTGATCATGTAAGTGCGTGTTCTCCTTCTGTGTTAGATGCATTGATCATGTAGATGCGTGTCCTCCTGTATTAGATGCATTGCTCAAGTTTATGCGTGTTCTCCTTCTGTATTAGATGCATTGATCATGTAAGTGGGTGTTCTCCTTCTGTATTAGATGCATTGATCATGTAGATGCGTGTTCTTCTTCTGTATTAGATGCTTTGATCATGTAAGTGCGTGATCTCCTTCTGTATTATATAGATTGATCATGTAGATGCTTGCTTGTTGTCCTTATGTATTAGATGCATTGATGATGTAAGTGCGTGTTCTCCTTTTGTATTAGATGTATTGATCATGGAGTCGCTTGTTCTCCTTCTGTATTAGATGCATTGATCATACAGATGCGTGTCCTCCTTCTGTGTTAGATGCATTGATCATGTAGATGCGTGTACTCCTTCTGTATTAGATGCATTGATCATGTAAGTGCGTGTTCTCCTTCTGTATTAGATGCATTGATCATGTAGATGCTTGTCCTTCTTCTGTGTTAGATGCATTGATCATATAGATGCGTGTCCTCCTTCTGTGTTAGATGCATTGATCATGTAGATGCGTGTCCCCCTTCTGTATTAGATGCATTGATCATGTAGATGCGTGTTCTCCTTCTGTATTAGATGCATTGATCATGTAGATGCGTGTTCTCCTGTATTAGATGCATTGATCATGTAGATGCGTGTCCTCCTTCTGGATTAGATGCATTGATCATATGGATGCGTGTCCTCTTTCTGTATTAGATGCATTGATCATATAGATGCGTGTCCTCCTTCTGTATTAGATGCATTGATCATATGGATGCGTGTCCTCTTTCTGTTTTAGATGCATTGATCATGAAGTTGCGTGTTTTCCGTCTGTATTAGATGCATTGGTCATGTAGATGCGTGTTCTCCTTCTGTATTAGATGCATAGATCATGTAGATGCTTGTTCTCCTTCTGTATTAGATGCATTGATCATGTAGATGCGTGTTCTCCTTCTGTAGTACATGCATTGATCATGTAGATGCTTGTCCTCCTTCTGTATTAGATGCACTGATCATATGGATGCGTGTCCTCCTTCTGAATTAGATGCATTGATCATGTAGATGCGTGTTCTCCTCCTGTATTGGATGCATTGATCATATGGATGCGTGTCCTCCTTCTGTATTAGATGCATTGATCATGTAGATGCGGGTACTCCTTCTGTATTAGATGCATTGATCATGTAGATGCGTGTCCTCCTTCTGTATTAGATGCATTGATCATGTAGATTCGTGTCCTCCTTCTGTATTAGATGCATTGAACATGTAGATGCGTGTTCTCGTTCTGTATTAGATGCATTGATCATGTAGATGCGTGTTCGCCTTCTGAATTAGATGCATTGATCATGTAGATTCGTGTCCTCCTTCTGAATTAGATGCATTGATCATGTAGCAGCCTGTCCTCCTTCTGTGTTAGATGCATTGATCATGTAGATGCGTGTTCTCCTTCTGTATTAAATGCATTGATCAGGTAGATGCGTGTTCTCCTTCTGTATTAGATGCATTGATCATGAAGATGCGTGTTTTCCTTCTGTAGTAGATGCATTGATCATGTAGATGCGTATTTTCCTTCTGTATTAGATGCATTGATCATGTAGATGCGTGTTCTCCTTCTGTAGTAGATGCATTGATCAAGTAGATGCTTGTTCTCCTTCTGTGTTAGATGCATTGATCATAGAGATGCGTGTCCTCCTTCTGTATTAGATGCATTGATCATGTAGATGCGTGTTCTCCTTCTGTATTAGATGCATTGATCATGTAGATGCGTGTTCTCCTTCTGTATTAGATGCACTGATCATGTGGATGCATGTCCTCCTTATGTATTAGATGCATTGATCATATGGATGCGTGTCATCCTTCTGTATTAGATGCATTGATCATGTAGATGCGTGTTTTTCTTCTGTATTAGATGCATTGATCTTGTAGATGCGTGTTCTCCTTCTGTATTAGATGCATTGATCATGTAGATTCGTGTTCTACTTCTGTAGTAGATGCATTGATCATGTAGATGCTTGTCCTCTTTCTGTATTAGATGCATTGATCATATGGATGCGTGTCCTCCTTCTGTATTTGATGCATTGATCATGTAGATGCGTGTTCTCCTTCTGTATTAGATGCATTGATCATATGGATGCGTGTCCTCCTTCTGTATTAGATGCATTGATCATGTAGATGCGTGTTCTCCTTCTGTATGAGATGTATTGATCATGTAGATGCGTGTTCTCATTCTGTATTAGATGCATTGGTCATGTAAGTGTGTGTTCTCCTTCTGTATTAGATGCATTGATCATATGGATGCGTGTCCTCCTTCTGTGTTAGATGCATTGATCATGTAGATGCTTGTTCTCCTTCTGTATTAGATGCATTGATCATGTAAATGCATGTTTTCCTTCTGTATTAGATGCATTGATCATGTAGATGCGTGTTCTCCTTCTGTATTAGATGCATTGATCATGTAAATGCTTGTCCTCCTTCTGTATTAGATGCATTGATCATATGGATAAGTGTTCTCCTTCTGTATTAGATGCATTGATCATGTATGTACGTGTTCTCCTTCTGTATTAGATGTATTGATCATGTAGGTGCGTGTTCTCCTTCTGTATTAGATGCATTGATCATGTAAGTGCGTGTTCTCCTTCTGTGTTAGATGCATTGATCATGTAGATGCGTTTCCTCCTGTATTAGATGCATTGCTCATGTTGATGCGTGTTCTCCTTCTGTATTAGATGCATTGATCATGGAAGTGTGTGTTCTCCTTCTGTATTAGATGCATTGATCATGTAGATGCGTGTTCTCCTTCTGTATTAGATGCTTTGATCATGTAAGAGCGTGATCTCCTTCTGTATTAGATAGATTGATCATGTAGATGCTTGCTTGTTGTCCTTCTGTATTAGATGCATTGATGATGTAAGTGCGTGTTCTCCTTTTGTATTAGATGTATTGATCATGGAGTCGCTTGTTCTCCTTCTGTATTAGATGCATTGATCATGTAGATGCGTGTTCTCCTTCTGTATTAGATGTATTGATCATGTAAGTGCGTGTTCTCCTTCTGTATTAGATGCATTGACCATGTAAGTGCGTGTTCTCCTTCTGTATTAGATGCATTGATCATATGGATGCGTGTTCTCCTTCTGTATTAGATGCATTGATCATGTAAGTGCGTGTTCTCCTTCTGCAGTAGATGCATCGATCATGTATGTGCGTGTTCTCCTTCTGTATTAGATGCATTGATCATGTAAGTGCGTGTTCTCCTTCTGTTGTAGATGCATTGATCATGTAAGTGCGTGTTCTCCTTCTGTATTAGATGCATTGATCATGTAGATGCTTGTTCTCCTTCTGTATTAGATGCATTGATCATGTAGATGCGTGTTCTCCTTCTGTATTAGATGCATTTATCATGTAGATGCTTGTCCTTCTTCTGTATTAGATGCATTGATCATGTAAGTGCGTGATCTCCTTCTGTATTAGATGCATTGATCATGTAGATGCTTATCCTTCTTCTGTATTACATGCATTGATCATGTAGTTGTGTGTTCTCCTTCTGCGTTAGATGCATTGATCGTGTAGATGCTTGTCCTCCTTCTGTATTGATGCATTGATCATGTAAGTGCGTGTTCTCCTTCTGTATTAGATGCATTGATCATGTAAATGCTTGTCCTTCTTCTTCTTTAGATGCTTTGATCATGTAGATGCTTGTTCTCCTTCTGTATTAGATGCATTGATCATGTAGTTGCTTGTCCTCCTTCTCTATTATATGCATTGATCATGTAAATGCGTGTTCTCCTTCTGTATTAGATGCATTGATCATGTAGATACGTGTTCTCCTTCTGTATTAGATGCTTTGATCATGTAAATGCGTGTTCTCCTTCTGTATTAGATAGATTGATCATGTAGATGCTTGCTTGTTGTCCTTTTGTATTAGATGCATTGATGATGTAAGTGCGTGTTCTCCTTTTGTATTAGATGTATTGATCATGGAGTTGCTTGTTCTCCTTCTGTATTAGATGCATTGATCATGTAGATGCGTGTTCTCCTTCTGTATTAGATGTATTGATCATGTAAGTGCGTGTTCTCCTTCTGTACTAGATGCATTGATCATGTAAGTGCGTGTTCTCCTTCTGTAGTAGATGCATTTATCATATGGATGCGTGTTCTCCTTCTGTATTAGATGCATTGATCATGTAAGTGCGTGTTCTCCTTCTGCATTAGATGCATTGATCATGTAAGTGCGTGTTCTCCTTCTGTATTAGATGCATTGATCATGTAAGTGCGTGTTCTCCTTCTGTTGTAGATGCATTGATCATGTATGTGCGTGTTCTCCTTCTGTATTAGATGCATTGATCATGTAGATGCTTGTTCCCCTTCTGTATTAGATGCATTGATCATGTAGATGCGCGTTCTCCTTCTGTATTAGATGCATTTATCATGTAGATGCTTATCCTTCTTCTGTATTAGATGCATTGATCATGTAAGTGCGTGATCTTCTTCTGTATTAGATGCATTGATCATGTAGATGCTTATCCTTCTTCTGTATTAGATGCATTGATCATGTAGATGCGTGTTCTCCTTCTGTGTTAGATGCATTGATCATGTAGATGCTTGTCCTCCTTCTGTATTGATGCATTGATCATGTAAGTGCGTGTTCTCCTTCTGTATTAGATGCATTGATCATGTAGATGCTTGTCCTTCTTCTGTTTTAGATGCATTGATCATGTAGATGCTTGTTCTCCTTCTGTATTAGATGCATTGATCATGTATATGCTTGTCCTCCTTCTCTATTAAATGCATTGATCATGTAAATGCGTTTTCTCCTTCTGTATTAGATGCATTGATCATGTAGATACGTGTTCTCCTTCTGTGTTAGATGCATTGATCATATGGATGCGTGTCCTCCTTCTGTATTAGATGCATTGATCATGTAGATACGTGTTCTCCTTCGGTATTAGATGCATTGATCATGTAGATGCGTGTTCTCCTTCTGTGTTAGATGCATTGATCATGTAGATGCCCGTCTTATCCACTTCACTGCTATTGTATATAGAGTCTCGAACTACAAAAACTCTCTCGATTCTCGCACATACCACAAACTCTCTCAATGGTATTATGGGCAAATACGTACACATCATTGACCTACTGCGTTCATGGTGTTTAGACCTGCTCCACGAGACAATGACCAAGCAGAGGGGAAAAGGATCTTTGAGACCTTAGTAAAGACTGCGGTCTCTCTATGATTAAATGGTCATCAGGTAGCTTAGGAAGAAATTTTGCGTGACTACACATAGGCCAATTATACAGCACTTGCATCTTGCAATTTGTCGTCATACGTGGACCGGCAACAAATCATCGTCACTTGGCTACAGATTTTCCCACTTATTTCTTTCCCTGGAACACTATAAGTGTTCAGGCAATTCGTTGACGAAATGTATTTTGATTATTACAATTACAAATTATATAATCTGCCTCTTTCCAACAAGATATTGTTGTTGATGCTTTCAGGACAATGAAGCTTTCACAAACAAAGCAAGCGCTTATCGATTTTTCCCTATTGACATTTACGGTCGTTACTGTGTTTGGCGACTGAGTTCTGATATACACCTGAGAAAATTTGCCATTTAAGCGAATTTTGCCCACATTTACTAGTCTAATTCTTGGCATCGATCTAGAAGAGCTTGTCATTTTTGAAGATCAGTCTGGCAAACTGAAAATTTCAAACGAAGACATTCAATATATTACTGTCAAGTGGAAAGGTGTTTTCACTAAGAACCTGGCTGAAGTCTGAGAACGACGAAGCCAAAGGCAGTGCGTGTCGGTTTCTCATATCAGAGAATACGGTGATATTTAACCTGCATGAAGACAATACGTGTAAAAGCAGATAACAGAGTAAACACGTGTAGTCACCTTTGGGTGATCAAAAACGGGAATGAAAGCCGAGAAGAAGATATGCCAGTTGATGAGGAAACTTTAACAAATGGTTGAATTGGTTTTTTTTCTGATAGTAAAAGTAGTTCTGATAGATCTAAGTCTCGCATTGTGAAGGTGCGTATTGTACGGATCATACTTGTGTATAATAAATGTAAATAAAGGTACGTGAGGTCCAATGGCGTGATCTTACTTTATCATGAATTACCTTGGCTGACAGTAGCGACTTTATTTCTAACATTGTTATAACACCAGCATTATTAGTCATCGGTTCGAAGCGCTCGAAGTTTATCTAGACGGTACTATACCGTCTTTGGCCTTTATCATTCCGTATAACTAAAATAATTTGACCGTGATGATCAATCACCAAAATTTACAACAGACCAGCTGGCAATCGATGCTAACATTAAAACAATATTGCTTCTCTTCTCGAGGCATATTTGTGTCCGCCTGGTGTAACCTTAATCTCTTATTTAATCTTTCATATAATTTTGTTAACTATTAAAGGTTCCTGCGTGATAGGTATGGTTTGAATGAGAGTTGTTCATCACTGGAGATGTAAGCATTTTCAAGGAAGACCATGGTACGAATCAATAAGAATAGCTTGCTTGAAATGCTGGTACGTATGCTCGGGACAATGGGTAGAATCAATGTCTGCCGAAATTAAAATTGTCAGTTTTATTATTGATAGCAGAACTATGACACTACGACAAATCTTTAGTCTACCGACAGGAAAATATAATCGAAGAGGAACAATATTTGGGGCATGAAATCTACAAGAAAACCTCGTTGATTGAGATATACAACGCACATATTTGATAGTAGATGCTATTTACGGGCCTCAGTGGCAACAGCTGTTGGTCTTTGTATTACTGGAATCACAACAGCATCAAACATTGGATGCAGGAGATCGTGGGTTCAATTACCAGCCATGCCATTCCAAAGACATAAAAATGGTACTAACAGCTGCCTGGCAATGCGCTCAACACTAAGGGGTTAGTTTTAGGACTGGACGACCTGCTGCCACACCGTAGACATTGTAGTGATATGACTGAAACATTGGTAAATGCTATGTCAAAAATTCAAATCACACACGCAGCATCAGATATTGTTCTCGGGGTTATACCGATTGCATCCAATGTCTTTAGGTGTTCATTTCGTTGTAAACGGCATTTCCGAGTATTGCTTATTTCGATTTGCTTGCGGCCACACAGAGTACCATGAACAAATTGAATTTATTAGCAATCATGAATAATACAACCAGTACAGCCGAGTGTGAAATTGGTAGCAGAAATGGAATATTACAAACAAATATAAGCACAAAATAAGAAACATTGTGGCTGCATAATTAGTGTTATTAAAATCAACCACAAAACAACACTCTTAACGCAGCCTAGATATATTGATAGCTAACATAGATTTTTGTCCGAGCAACCATGAGATAATGAAAAGAGCAAGAGCCCTACTTTAGGTATTATTAAGTTACATTTTCTTGTCATTACAAAGACAGTTTTTTTCTCTACACTTGTATATATAATATTGAGTATTGCCATAATTAACATACATTATTCTTTATCAAACCAATTCAGATTGTCTATGCATATTAACAACAAAGTCCCATAGAATGTCTCTGAACATTGTAAGTTCTCTCCATTTTAGATGATATACCGACGGCTCTGTGCCATACATTCTTTGCAAAATACAATGACAGGTCGATATCATCTTATTTCCATATCATAGATAAAATTTTAAAAACATATCCTGGTGGAGGCGATAGATCATTGGATATTTTTATGTTTGGTACGTATTTATTATTTACGTCGCAATAAATATATTACAGCATATTCATACATTGTTTAGAAATTTTGATACAGAAGTATGTTTTACGTGCTTCAGACTTGTCCCCTACGTTCTTGGCCTGCCTGAGCAAGATGATGAATGACACAATTCCTCCGAAACCTGGTGGATATCTAGAGTGCGTGTACTCAGATCCATTATATAATGTTAACATCACATCTAGCCATCCACTAACGGATTCATGCTCGTAAGAAATCAAATTTGTACATTATAATAATCAGATTTCAGTTGTGAATATCTAGCTTCCACATTTGACTAAATTTCACGTAAATAGTAAAATAATAATGCGTACATGAGCAATCGTCATGAAAACGTGTAGTCCATTCTTAACTCGGCGTCAGCCATTGCTTTTCAATCAATGCTTCCAGCAAACACTGTCATAAATGGATAATGGCTTCTTTACTTTTCCTATCTTGCAACTAAACCAATCTATTGTATAAGCTTTCAATATTCTAAAAACATAAAAGTTGTTATACGTAAACAGAATTATTGAAAGTTCGAACAAGGCAGTAGATTGCAAGTCTAAATGAATTTAATGCTTTTCATATTAAAATAGGCAAACAAAAATCCGACTGAGTAATGTGCTATAGGAATCCATACATGATATATCACATAGGCAAAATGATATGCTTTCCTAAGAAAAAGTGTATTTGATTAAACAAATTCAGTCTATTACAACTAAATCACGACCCTTACGATTAATATAAGGTTTCCAGTTTATACATAATTCGCTCGAAATGGAATGATTCTTGTGCAAGGTGGATAAAATATAGGTGAACCACAAAAACAACACATCCTACATAAACTAGACCTACAGTGTGATAAAGTTATTGTAATCTTCCGTTAACACTGAACCTATGAGAGAGAGAGAGAGAGAGAGAGAGAGAGAGAGAGAGAGAGAGAGAGAGAGAGAGAGAGAGAGAGAGAGAGAGAGAGAGAGAGAGAGAGAGACCGTATTCTATTCAGTCCTAGAACTATATGTGCAGCGGGTGCTTATACAATCTGAAGATATTGATGTCAAATTAACCAAATATTAGCCTCATGGAAAACCAGACATCCCGTTCCTCCTGAAGTTTCTACGACAATGGAAGTGGTCTCAGTAAAATAATTTGATCATCCTTGACGTGCATATTAAGTCACTGCAGCAATACAGACCATACAACAGCACCGTAAATAATCTGGAACGTACAGTTCAAATTGATTAACAAGGAAGAACTTGATATCAATTTGTTTATGGATAAATACGTAAAAAAAATGGGCTTGCGATATTCACGGGTTAAATATTCATTTTCGGAAACATGACTTGTAAAAACCAGCCACATACGTTGCTTTTACCAGACCTTATACAGTGTATGGTGAGGTATGATCCAGACATTATACAGTTACGTTTTAAGTTTGTAGATCTAACGGGTCTATCCTCCATATTAACCGTGTGACAAGATATCAGAGTTTGGGATTTTCAAATTACCAAAAAAAACCCACTATTGATGGTAATGTAAATCCAAAATTTAATGATACATGAAAATAAGAAACGAAGTATAATTTATACGTGCGTGTATGGGTCCAAATATTTGACGAAATGACATAATTAACACTATCCTACTACTGCAGCAAATACATATGCAAACACATTGACATATACGGTACCAGGACAAATAAAGAAAGAATGATTCATGGTATATCACAAAATAAAAATACGATTTCCACAATAGCAAAACAAATGATGTTTTCACTCAAACTAGCGAATTGATAGTTTACTCATTCAAAATAATGAACTGAAATTTTATTTAAAATAGTGATCTGATATCAACAATGCAGACATTACTAGATATCTCTTCATCTCTAAAACACTGGGTATTCCATAATCATGTAATATAGCCTTAGGCCAAAACAATTCTTTTATGGAGCAATGTATATACTCACTTTAATCCACTCTTTGCTACCAGTTCCACTGGCCAAACAAGCAAAGATTGTAGTCACCGACCACCATTGATTGCTGTGTTACACAATTAGCGCCCATCACTTTGCTCTGCAACGCCCGATCACCCTCAACCCGACTAGCAACGATCATCATAGATCTCTTCAAACATCGTTGGACTATTCAAAGCACTCGAAATAGCTCGAAGTAGCTCAAAAACACACATACACATGCACAGCACAGCGCTGCACACGCAACATGCGGAGCTCTTCACAGCTGAGAAATACATCCAATACCGTGTACTATGCATTCTACCGGTATATACGATAATACTTAATGCCGTTGTATACGGTAGGTTATATTCCTTATCAGTCTTCCATTACAAAACAATAAACAGGTTCATTATACGATTCATAATGTATGAAACGGTTCTTAAGAAAAGGCAACTTTGTATAGTTCTTGCTAAGTCACAGATAAGAATACAAGATATTAGCATTATACTATGCAAGTCGAAGCTACAGAAATACAAAATTAAACATGATAATACAATAGCTATAACTTACAATACATATAAATAAATAAATTACATATCTCTAACAGCTTGAGATATGTAGGTTTCAAATAAAACCTTCGAAGAAAAAAACGATTAATAATGTAATGAACTGATTATACTGTGAGGTATTTATACACAGATGTAGCTCTACATCGTCTGTGCAATTCATGTATTCGGGTTTCCCCATCTAAAGCAAGTCGCGCGTGCGGTAAAGTAAAAACTAAACTCACTGTTTTGAAATAATGTAGAATATACATCGATCATCCTCTGGTGTCGTTGCACACGAAAAGTGAAACCCAAATACATTTGCTTAATAAATAAATAAATGTATACAATTCCTTGACAAACCGAAACAGGAATTATGACAGCATGTGGAGATTCGTGATATAAACTTTATGTCTTGGACATAAAAAGGATTTAGCGAGCATCAAGATAATATGGTGGTGGAAGAAATTACTGTACAGGCTTATCTGCTATTACTCCAACGTCGCAAACATCAATCATTGAATGGATTAAATTACCATGGTCTGTGGAGTTTGAGCGAACACCAGGAAAAGCAAGCTTTCAAAATAATGTTTTGATGACGAGTAACGTGGTATTTGGCAACAGAAAGCTCCTGCTTGTAAATTCATTTCGAGATTCACCACGGAACATCCATGTTTGTCGAGAAGAGTGTCATTAACAGCGCCAGCTGAAACCAAATCCCTTACTAAATTCAAGCAAGGTGTTATATAGTAATATATTAGTTTTCGTCAGTCATTATTTGTTATACATCTTTCTAGTTAAAATATGCCTGTGATATTATTAGCTGGTTTGGCTTCTGTACTTACATATAAACTAATTTATTACTATAAATACATACATATATAAAAACATATATGCAAATTTAATTCGTCATCAAGTTATTATATAATACAGATCCCAGGTAACCAGAATTAGAGACTTATATTACAGTTATTTTGCATCACTCTCTGTTCATATTTAATCACCTTATACATAATTTGTTGTGCTTTTCGAAGAATAATAATTGATCGTAGAAAGGGGAAATGAAATCTCAATCATAAATAAACAAATATGCAAAATGATGCAGAATGCAAAGTCTAGGATAAATAGAACTGTCTGAAAAGTGATTTGATTCCAAAATTCATGGATTTAAATCCAATTCTACAGACGTCAAGCTGTCGGACACAAATGTGGAACACAGTACATACATAAACACTGTCCGGACCAAGTCAATGATTTTAACAACTACTATCATGTAGCTACAGGAAGCGTGTTCTGTCCCGATTCCAGTGGTATGTATTATAAATTGTTAGTCTTAACATTTTTATTTTCTTGCACAAATATTTTTACATATTAAAATATTTCCGAACTTTAATATTCATATCAGAACACAGATGTTCGGAGTTACAAGACTCATTTATCATTCATGGCTTTGGTTCCAATCTGCCCACTTATCTACTATATTTATATGGATTTCTGGATTTCGTAAGCCATTGTAGCACATTATGATTTACATCATGCATAGGAAATGGTTATTAAGAGGTGACGGTTTTTCAAATGAAAGACCATACAGTCGACGTGGGATTGCCTGGACGGACGTTGAAAACTCGAGCATCAGGGAGGGTGAACCCTACAAAATTTTGCGACAAAATCGATTAAAGCCTCAGAATGCCAAATGGAGCCTTCCTACGAAATCTCATATTTTAACCAAAGAAAAAAATAAAGACCCCATTTTACAAATGGAGCCTTAGCGATTTTGTCGTGAATATATTGTCATAACCCACCCTCAAATTGCTGCCAATAATTGCTATCATCTACGTCGCAAATATGTTGTCATAACCCTCCCTGCTGCTAAAAGGATTTCAGGGTTAATACAAATGATTTAACCAAATATTTGATCAAGTCCAATACGATATCGTGACCGAGGGTCGTGTAAATTTATTGTTATAAATACATATGGGACTGACTGAGCATGACTAAAGTAATTTTTGAATCCATTGAAGTAAAATCGGAACACCATGTCTGCCAAATATTTCGTAACGTATGTGTATCAACGCCGTTGAATACAGCAAGAATATTGCAGTTATCGCGAATCACTTTTGGAATTTGAGTGTAGCGTTGAGTGACATATATCACGTCAGTGTTTTTATGCCTACCTCGTGAAAATATTCTAGCAGGGTTCTTTTGATTATCTAACATCACATCATCGTACACTACAAGATTGTTTATGTCTCGATCGAGATCTTCTACTGATGGTGCATCATTTATATCAGTAATAAAGTCAATTACACTTTCACCTTTAATTTCTGATGCATTTTCATTATAATCTTTTAGCACTTCATAGCACCGTTGATCATCTACGGATGGGGCAACTAAATATAATTTATCCCACTTCATAAATCTCATTATCAAATTAAGCAGCAATTGTGTTTTACCCGATCCAGATGGTCCGATTATAATGGCAAGGACAGAATTCGGAAGCGCTGCGTGGTGTTTCACCGGTTCTCTTATTTTAGTCGCTGAAAAATCAATTATATTCATTACGCTATATATATATATATATATATATATATATATATATATATATATATATATATATATATATATATATATATATATATATATATATATATATATATATATATATATATATATATATATATATATATATATATATATATATATATATATATATAAATTATGGATTTATATTGTGTTAAATGTAAACAGCGTACTAGTACAAATGATGCGACGACGATTACAACTAAAAACAATAGACTAGCGCTTACTGGTAAGTGTGTAACATGTGGTACAAAAAAATTTAGATTTTTAAAAAAAAGCAACTCGGAGGTGATATTGCCGCAAAACTTGGAAAACTCCCCGGAACCTCATGGGCAAAATACCCCGGAGAAAAACACCTTCCATGATATAGATACTGTGGTCCCGGAACGAGATTAGATATCAGACTTGATGATCAAAATCAGCCCCGGCCTGGTGAGTATCCGATAAATGCTATTGATAAGGCATGTCATGCTCATGATGTTGCATATAAAAGCAATAATTTGCAACAAAGACATCTCGCAGATGTAAAATTAATTCATGCGTTAAATGCTATTCCCGATAAATCCTTCAAAGAAAAATTGGCTTCATGGTTGGTCAAATCAGCTATGAAAGGCAAATTGGTGTTAGGTGCTGGTAATTAAAAACACTAGTGTTTTTATAGTATGGAATCTATTTATTATTCTCCGAAAGGATACTGGAGGGGTAAAGCCGCAATTAGTAAACTCGCTAACGCTGCAAAAGTGAAAAAGTCCACTGCGGAAGATTGGTTATCCAAACAAGCTATATGGCAAATTTATCTACCACCGCCTAAACAAATTAATTATTCTCATTTTGATGTTACCGTACTTAATGAAGTTCATCAGGCTGATTTATTGTTTTTACCACATGACCATGGTTACAAATACGCGCTAACTGTAGTTGATATTGCGAGTCGATTTGAACAAGCCGAACCATTAAAAACAAAGTCAGCTTCTGAAGTCGCTTCTGCATTTGAAAGGATTTATAGACGAGGTCCTCTAAGATGGCCAAATCTATTACAAGTTGATCCTAGCAAAGAGTTTCAAGGTGTTGTTCTATCAACAATGAAAACTCATAATGTTACAATACGACGGGGACATACTGCGTTACATCGTGATCAGGCAATTGTAGAACGATTTAATCGAACTCTTGCAGAACGGTTATTTGGATATCAATATGCAAAAGAATTCATCCAAGAAAAACGATCTCGTGAATGGGTCCAAAGGTTACCGAGTGTAGTTGCAGCGTTAAATAACGAGATTACTAGAACTATTAATATGAAACCAAATATTGCAACAAAAAAAATATATATTCCCGAACAACCACAGCGGGTTAGCACTCAAACACTTCTCGGTGATGTTACTGTGAGATATTTATACGAACCAGGAGAACTTGAAGGTGTTAAAAGAAGAGCTACTGATCCTATATGGAGTATTACTACGCATAAAATTTCAACCATAACGCGATCAACTGGTAGACCTCCAATCTACAGATTGGATTCAACTGCACCTCAGCGTGGTTTTACACGCGAACAACTACAAGTCATTCCGGACGATACTCAATTACCGCCACTTGGTCTTAACTAGCTCCGTTACGTCTATTACACTCAAGACAGGTCAACATCACATTGTTTCTGACATGACCAAGATTGTTATTTTTTTCTGTCTACGGTGAATTGTCGAGGGTCTTTATCCGAATACTGCCAGTGGATTATACAATTGCAACTGGCGCAGTGATTATTCTGTTGTTCTTTTAATGTGATTATTACTTCAGCATCAATATCAAATTCTCGTTGTTTTTTTTTGTCCTGCTGTTTGTAACCAGAGAGTTTTTTATTAATGATGCTAGTATCAGTGCTATCATCGTTTCTATTAAAATCATCATCGAAAACAATCCTTCGTAGTTGATTTATTCGTCGTACTCTGGACACTGCGAGATAGACTAAATTTGACCATCCAATGCGATTATCAACTATCCAAACAATTGTATCCGTGATGGTCAATCCTTGTGACGAGTGTATTGTTGTTACATAACCAAGCGTCCATGGTGATTTATCAGCGCATAATGCATCTTCTACAGTATTGATATCAACTAGCACAATATCATTTAACACTAGAATCTGTTTATCAGTCTGGCCTGGAATTTCAACTTCAATATTCTGCTTTCGTGTATCCAATGGTCTATAACACAACGGTACTGGAAACGTTGGAAATTTTTTCTTGTGTAGCTCAAACAACTTTTTCTGAAGTGCGTCTCTGACTATCTTTCTACTTGCTACAACAAAATCATTTGGTCTCCATGTTTCCCAAAAATCATTCATAAGCGTTTCAGAAATTATTTCACGCGCTACTTCACATTGAATTCTATCGGGTTGTAATCTAATTAGTTTTTTAAACTCACGTAACTGCTCATCGAATGCTCCATAGTCAGTATCAATTTCTTCGTAATAATCAACAAATCCTTTTAACCAATTATGTGGACTTCTACCAACAAATGGTGGTGGTTGACCATGATCTCCGCACAATATAACTTTTGTATTATTTTGCAATAACCAATCAAGAAACAATTTTAATACATCTTCTGAAACAGTACATGCTTCATCCCAAATAATAACTAAGGAATAAATTTCTCACCCATTCGCTCAGGAGTCCAAGCATCGCCCTTGTATCGAAAAAAACTATGATGCGTGCAAGCTTCAACATTTCGTTGTTTTATCTCTCTCGCAAGTCTATGGGTTGGTGTGAGTACAATCATGGACGTTCTCTCTCGATATAATTCTATCGCACGTGTTGTCTTTCCAGATCCACCACAACCGTTTAAATAAACTGTTTTATATCTACAAATTGGATCTGATATCGGTGGTGCTTTAGACATAGAAAATCCTTCGGATTTTTCACTGATAGAATTATTGTTCTTCAGGTAACTGCTGTTAATTTCAACGTCTGCTGATTCAGAATAATCGCATTGTATTTCACGTTTAATTCGTATGTTCCCCAAGTCTCTTTGCTATTAGTAAATTTAGTTACCTCTTTGATATATTTTTTATCGACATACATTGAATCAATTGCAACTCTAACTGCTATACTAGGAAATATATTTATCATTGCAAATAAATTGATAGATGCATAACCCAGCATAGAAGCCCTCAAATGTAGATATGCAGAGCTTTCTCCATCACTGTAAGTAACAACTCTACCTAACTTTGTTTTATTGGACAAGAAGGCTGTTTTACAATTTGCGTATCTATTGTTCTCTACTGCATCTTTAATAACGAAGTCGTATTCGGCTTCATCTATAATCAATCGTGAGGATTGTCTTTTAAAGTTGAATTTTTTTCCACCTTGTGTAAATTTACCGATTATTCTTCGGCCGAGATCCTTTGCTTCATTATTTCGTTGATTAAATATCTTTTTTGACCATTCAATGATGTACTCCTCGTCAGCATCAATATGGTTTCTAGACTTATCGATTATACTATCAAGACATTCTGGTTCTGGTAACCAGACATTGGTTTGTTTTCGATATGAGATAATCGCTTTGCTGACAATCAACGAAACTAACATTTTAAATCAATCATATATCGTAATAACACTATTGGTAACCACATCCTTTCAGTCGTGTGTCTACCAATCTAAACATAACAACACGGATGAAGTCATTCAGCGAATTCAAATGATACTACGCGAGCAAAACCGGTCAAATCAAAATCAGGCAGTGGTCCATTTATAGCAACACGAGTCATTTCATGTGTGGGATGTCCAAACCGTTTAAAATACTCACCAGCGAATCCATATCCTAGAAAACTTCCTGGATAACAGGCAACGATATCACTGATATCATACTTTCACGATTGTACTTAACGTTCCATAGACCGCCATGATAATATTCCAAACAGCTGGATTGAACATCCTGTAAAAACTCTTTTCGTGTTGGTTTCCAATTATTTTTCTTTCTTGCAAAATGAGCTGCAACCGATGGAATTGTAAAACAATTTGTAAGTAACTGTTCGTAATCGTCGGATTTTCCATTAAAAACGCTAGCGATTTCACTGAGACCTATTGCTAGATTTTTCATCCTATTATATAGACTTTCAGTACGATATAATTCACCGTTAGGTTTCACAAATTGATTGAATTGACATTCTTCATCTTCAAAACTATGAAGTAGCCATACTGATACAGGGTCGATTTTACACAAACTAACAATAGCATCGAATAATCTTTCTTCAGTGAGAATGCCATTCTAGGTGAATTCTTCTGGGATATACTTCACTGTTCTGTCTCACGGGAATATTGTAATCGCGGATATCCATGCGTGTTTGTTATGATCAATAATTTTGATTGGAGCTCCGTTTTTATTGTATTTCGATTCGTATAATACTTCGCCGGTTATCGTTGAAACGGTTATCGGAAATCTCAACGACTTATCCAATATAGCTATATCGGAAATAGTTGCTCCGTTCTCTTTCACTGTTAGCTCCCATTGATGTATTTTTTTACGTCTTAGATCGGTTAATTTATTCCCACGGAGTGCATTTGTAAAGTGTTCTATGATACGTTGTGCCACACAATTGAGTGGTTTTTCTACTGACGTTGACTGTTCCATTGGTGCTAGTTTTCCAATGTCAGGTTTCTTATTTAACGGATACATCCCATAAACAATCGCTGTTTCTGGATACGCTTTTTCATAGTATGGTTTATCAATTCCAGTTAACAGCCCTGGTCTGGAATCACGGCTAACAATGACTGTTGTCCTATTTTTGAGAATTGGTTCAAACTTGTTTCTTATAACCCAATCGCCTGATTCTAAATTAATAATGAATTTCACTCTGAGAAAATACCTTTTATTGCCAAGTTGTGATAGTATCATAGCTGCTGTTTCATCATTCATTCTAGCATCAACAACACCATCAATTTTAAATGTTGACCAGGTGTGTGATGCACCGTCCTGTTTAAACTCATTAACACAATCTCGTATTTTTCTAATCAGACTTCTATTATTTATTCTCTCTTTTGGTACGTCTTTGAGGGTTCTATCAAGATTGAATTTAATATTTTTATAAGGCTTGATTGTCGATAATCTCTTGAATTCTTCATTCATATAAATAAAGCAAACATTTAAATAGAAAATTTTGTTTATATATAATGAATCATTGCAAATGGCTTATGATTGGATCAGTAACCCCATGCAATAAATCGTGTAGAGGTGAATTCTGTGGACATCACTTACAGAGTGTCAGAAATAATTCGACAGGCCCGTCCCCATGCATAAATTGTGGGGTGGGTGTGAGAGGAAAATCACAATTATGTATCAATTGTGGGGGAAAGCGGTTTAGGGATATGAAACGTTATTATAATAAACGAATAAAAAACGCTATCATTGACCCTAACCATGACTCTGTCAAAGACAAAGTCATAAAAAAACCCTCAAGACTATATTAATAGACTTATAATTAAAGCAAATGATGAATTAGACAAACAGTATTATTATATATAAATGGAGCAAGAATTCATACCACATCCAATACTCGTTAATTATGAAATATCTGCTGATGGTGATGTTAGAAACCGCAGACTGAAAAAGCCAATTGGTTTTGTTAATAATCAAGGATACTTGCAATTTACTTCTGGAAGAAAGCACTATTACGTTCACAGAATTGTCTATGAAGCATTTAATGGATTGATTAAAGATGGTAATGTTATTGATCATATTGACTCTAATCCTTTAAACAACGCAATTTCCAATTTACAATGCATTTCTCAAAGAGAGAATACAAAAAGAGGAAAGACAGGGACTTGTAAGTCAGTTGGAAAGAAACCAGTACAGTCATTTGATACAGCGACGAATGAAAAAAGAATTTTTCAATCAATGAATGCTGCGGGAAAATATTTTGGAATATGTATGCCTTCAGTACGAAAAGTTGCTGAAGGGATTTATCAAACAGCTATCTCAAAGAAAAATGGACATAGAATAAAGTTTTCATACGCATGAAATGACTCTCAATAATTACTATTAATGAAATATATTTTTTTATTCTGCTAAAGCAGAATAATTTTTTTAGCAGAATATTTTTATATTTTTTATTTTGTTCCGTATTTCCCCTCATTACTACTGATCGTCACGTGACTATCCTACTTTCGATATTTTTTTAGCAGAATATTTTTTTTTTTTATTTTGTTCCGTATTTCCCCTCATCACTACTGATCGTCACGTGACTATCCTACTTTCGATATTGATAGAACAGTATTCCCGGGTATGCAATTCGTGCGAGATAAACGTAGAAAATACATGTAAAATTAGATTGAATTAATGATATGTGATCTCAAGTACGTATTTAATGGTTAACTCGGTATATATACGTATCAGCCATGTACGGACCTTGGTTTTGTGTTATTGTTTCTTGTTTCTAAAGACTGTTTTGAGAACAGCAGTTAGGGTTTTGCTGGAAAAACCTGCACATGGTAGACAATTTGACAGAGTTATGTATGGCCGTGAATCCAAATTATTATTACGGTTATTATAAAAATTAATGAAAAAACATAAAAATATTTATTATTATATAACAGCTGTCTTCTTTTAAAAAAAATGTTTTATTCAAGTATTTAGTTTCATTTAACACCATGAAATGTTATTAATTAAGTATTTAGTGGTAAAAATAACACACCTACACATTGACACTGCATTATTAGTCACATTATATATAATATGAACTGTAAAAGTTTGGGGCTTTAAACGAAACCCAATATTGCCAATCAAAACTCCCACGCCATTGACATGGTGTGTGGTTGATTTTTTCAACTGCAACCATGGTTAATTTCTTGGGTTGCTTTTGATTGGCAGATTGGGTGTAGTAAGTCCGCCCCGTCGTTTCATGTTTGTATCGTCCTGTACTGTCCCTAGCATTCATTCTTGTAAATATTACAATACCTTCATTCATTCATTGTAAATATTCATTCATTGTAAATATTCATTCATTGTAAATATCATTCATTGTAAATACCTTCATTCATTCATTGTAAATATTCATTCATTGTAAATATTCATTCATTGTAAATACCTTCATTCATTCATTCATTATAAATATTCATTCATTGTAAATACCTTCATTCATTCATTCATTGTAAATATTCATTCATTGTAAATAACCCCATTTATTAAGTTAATTAAGTACATGTAACGTATTGTCCCCCCCCCCACAACATATCTTCCGGAAGACCTAATATAGCATTTGTTACGTTAGAGCTTCCAAATGGGAGATCTATGTTTGTGCCTATCATTCATTCATTGTAAATATTCATTCATTGTAAATATTACAATACCTTCATTCAATCATTTTAAATATTCATTCATTGTAAATATTATAATACCTTCATTCATTCATTGTAAATATTCATTCATTGTAAATATTCATTCATTGTAAATACCTTCATTCATTCATTCATTGTAAATATTCATTCATTGTAAATACCTTTATTTATTAAGTTAATTAAGTACATGTAACGTTATATGTTCAATGTTTGTAAAGAAATCACTTGGATTTCACGTCTAAATGCCCATATAACCCGCCCTTGAACTCGATTGGGGGTTAGGGTATTGTATAAGTCTTTAATGTATGCATTCAGGCATTGTATATGTTTTTGTTTTTTTTGTATGTTGTGAATCGATAAAAATATTTTAAAGATAAAGAAAATACATTATTAATAATATTCAATAAATGGAATTTCAAGATATTACATCTATCATCACAGAAATATCAAATTTAAGAAATCAAGGAATCGTACTTTCTGAATTTTTGAATGAAGACAGACTTTTGAATGAATTTGAACAAATTGATATACAATAGAAACATGGAAGATATGTTCTACCTAAAATGAATTCACTGATAAAAAGAATCCCAAAAGCGGTTAATGTTTCTTTGTATAACAATGATATTAATTTATTCATTCGGCAATTTAGTATAGTTGAAGCAATTAGAAAGAAACTAGGGGAACAGTACCAAGTTCGGTCAGAGATTGCTTTGAAAGTGAAATCTATAAGACGTATGATTAATGAGTCTGGAAATGCAAACATTGAAACCCACAATTGAAAAAACGTTAGGATTTCCAATAATGACATCAGAAGCATTAACTACCAGACTAACCCGCGAGAGGTTAGCATTACTGAAAAAGTTTATACCAATTCGAGATGACGCGCGAGATAAACTACAACTTAGACAGCAAGCGCAGACTGACTTTTCTATTGGGAGTGAACAGCTTTTTGCCCCTGTAACTAAAGCCACTAAATATATGAAACTTGCAACAGAACGTGCTATATACGGCGACATCCCTAGAAAAGAAGTACCTATTATTGATGTGCTAGGAAAGATTGCTACAGAAACTGAAAAAAACAAGGAGGAAATAAAAAAGCTTTCAGGTGAGTTACAAACTCAGCGAGAAATACAACAAATGGGTAATATTGATACTGATGATAACACCATTGAAGGTGCTATTGATTCTATTGAAAAAGTTTCCGCTAAAAAAATTGTTCCTTTTAACGAGAAATTCACTGATGAAGCTATAGAAGAAATCAGACGAATTCCATTGCTGAAACATGAAGACTATATGTCATTTGGTGACTTCGCTGTCAAAAGTTATTATAATAGGGGGGAATTTTTAAAAGACGAGTATAAAAGAAACACAATAAAAAGAGATGATTGGGTGGATTCGTTATTTAAAATTAATAAAGAAATCTCCGGCAATTTAAAAAAGGATACATTGGATTGCAGAGCTTTTCAAATGGGAGTTAATAGGTATGGTATAGAACAACAACAACTAAAAGAACAACAACAACGAAAAGAACAACAACAAGGTCGAGGTCGAGGTCATGGTCGAGGTCGAGGTCGAGGTCGAGGTCAAGGTCGACATTCTCCAGAAATTCAAAACGTTTCCGAACCAGCTCCAGAAACTCAAAACGTTTCCAAATCTGAAAGTTCTTCAGGAGAGGGTTATGGAAGTTCTCATCATGATTCTCATATATGTCCTAGTAATATCATTAATGATATATCACGACTTGAGGTTCTTATGGGAGGTAAGCGAGCTGGGAATAACTCAGTCGAAATAACTAATGAAGCATTTGATATTTGCAGACGATTATTCCAAGGTGGGATAATTGATATTCATACGTATCGAGAACTCTTGGATGAGTTAATGGACGGAATTCCAGGGGAATTTAGTGGTTATTATAGCGATTGAAATTTCTAAATGCTTGCATTTAGAAATTACAAAGTCATTTCAAATAAGATGATAGTACACTATAATCACGATAAACCAACAAACGTGTATGTGGTAAACTCAAGATTGCCCGTTTATAAGGCATAGTATGGAGACGGCTTTGGAAATACCATAGCGGGTTTATTCACAAGAATAGCCCCAAAAGTAGCACCAATTGCTAAACAATTAGCGATGAAAGCCATTGATGTTATTCGTAATAAGGGAATTAACGCTGTTGGAGATCTTGCAGGAACGGCCTTTTCTGCCGCAAGAAATAGAATAACGTCATTGGTGAAATCTAGATTCGGACGAAAACCACCACAAATGGTTTCAACAACGCTACCTTCAACAACAATGATGCCTGCAAATGTCAGTAAAGTGATAAATAACGCCGTGGAACAAAAACTAACATCATTAGCAATGACTTCACCAGATAGTAGTAATATTGCAAGTATGATAGCGGGAAGCGGTCTTGGAGGAAATCGTAAAAATGTCAGACGAAAAAGAAAATGATAGCATTACTACATTTAGAAAAACGATAACGTTTTAGTATAAATGGCATTTTAAAAAATTGCTGATCCAGCGTTTGATATGGCAGCACCGGTAAATAAAAATGATTCTAAACTTAACTATCAGTATTATGCCTATCCTGCAAGAGAGCCTAATCAACGGGGGGGAGAGTTGAACTTCAAGTTCAAGATATAAGTAGATACTTTTTGCCGTGTGAGGCGTTTATTGAAGTAGAAGGAGAGCTTGTAACAGATGTTGCAGCTGATACACCATATGAGAATGACCCAAATATCCGAGTTGGTTTTGTAAATAATGGCATTATGGCGCTATTTAACAGTGCAAGATATATCATTGATGGAAAAGAAATTGAATCAATAGAACAAGATGTTGATATTGCAACAACAATAATCGGACTTGCGAGATATTCTGATGATTATACAAGGTCGGCTGGTCCGTCTATGATGTTTGCTAAGGATACTTCTGATCATGCTGACCATATTCAGTTTATTAAAGTACGAACTGCGATAGATACTGCAGAAGTTGATCAACAACTCGCAAATAATCTAGACCGTGAAGTTAGACCAGCCGCTGAATTCGACATTTTAAAAAGGGTCAATGGTAATTTCAATCTAGGATTTGCAACACGAAATGGAGCATTGAAAGGACAGCATCGACGGTTTTCATGTGCAATTCCGTTACATCACATATTCGGATTTTGTAGAAATGTCAGAAAAGTCATCTATGGAGCAAAGCATACAGTCGTGTTAGTGCGAAAGGGGAATGACAATGATGCAATCTGGCGTGCTAATGGTGTTGATGATGGTAAAGTCAATTTAAATAAATTGGTTCTATAGATGCCCGACTTGACTCCAGCAGTTACAATAGAGCAACAATTACTATCGTTTATGGACACAGGTGGAAAATCATTGCTAAGTTGGCTAACAACAACGACTGATACGAAGCAGGATAATGTAAATGGCACATTTACATGGCACTTAGCATCAAAACAAGGTGTTTCAGCTCCACGTCATATCTTTATAGCGTTACAGGATGCAAATCGAGTGGGTCGTCAATTATCTAGTCATATGATATTTGATAAATTAGGGGTAAGTGAAGTTTCGTTGAGAATAAACGGACAACAAGAGCCAGCAGAGATTGTACAGCTTAATTATGATAACAACGACGTAGCACGTGTATATCATAGAATATTGTCGTATATGGGTCGTGATCAAAATGTTGATACTGGTTTGCAAATATCGCAAATTGATTTTGAAAAACACTATCCGATTTATTGCTTTTCATTGGAACATCTTGACATGATGAGACAATCTGTTGTTGATATATACTTCCAAGCTCGGGTACAACGCCCTGCTGGTATAGCTGATTATAGAGCAGTTGCTGTCATTCTCAGTGATAAATCAATGTTGTTAGAAGGAGTTGGCGGACGAATGAGACTTATTGATGCACCAGTAGAAAACATGTAATGTTTTCAAAAATCATTTGATTTTCCAAACATGTAGTTAGGATTTTCACAATAAGATCAATTAAAAGTGTAAATTACGTTTTAGAATAGAATGACATATAGTATTGTTAATGTCCAGTTGACTGATGGTCAAGTCAAGAAATTGAAATCAAAGTCGGCTAAAGAATGTGGAACCACAATAACGCTGAAACCCACTCAAATGTCCGGTGGTGCACATAAATTATCATTGACAGATCGTCAAATAAAACATTTCAATGATGCGCTAAAGAACAAACGAGGAGTTCAAATTGATTTTTCGAAAGCAGCAATCGCCAGTATGATAAAATCAGGTGGTATATTCCCGCTGTTAGCTGCTATTCCAGCATTGATTGCAGCGGCTGCCCCAGCGGTTGCGAAGGCGGCAGCGTTAGGAGCCGTTGGTACTGCTGCAGGAATGCCCCTGAAAAAGCTACTGGGAATGGCTATAAAAAAGGGAAAGGGTCTAAGACTGCCAGGAACTCCACACAATTGGTACAAGGGCACGGGCCTAAGAATACCAGGAACGGCTTATTAGTGGAAAAATCCCTTGGATTTTCACCAATGTCCAATTTTGATTTAATTGATGCTGTAAAATCGTTATCAATAAAAAACTTTAGAGGAGTTTTCATGAGAGATCAATTACCGTCAAAACCAATGAAAAATGAAACGGGTATTATCAATCTTGATAACAGCAGCGGAAAAGGAACTCATTGGGTCGCATATGCAATTGATCCACGTGGAATTGTCTATTTTGATTCATATGGATTAGCTCCACCAAAAGAATTCATGCGATATGTATCTACAATAACAAAATCATCTCCAATTTTTTATTCCACGCTACCAACACAACGGTTAAATGATCCACCAATATACGGTCGTGAAGTATTAAACGTCCTTGCAGAGATATCTAGATTTCCAAGGAAACCACCACAAGTTGTTGTTAATGAATATACTAGCAGGCAATGGCAAAAACGATAGCGTTATGATTTAGAAAAACCTTAGCGTTTTCGTATAATGATTGATATTTGGGGACGACCTTTATCAGATTAAAAAAAAAAACAGAAACCGATAGTAAATTCACTGTCGAAAATGTAAAAAAAAAAATAATCGAAGATGAAATCGCCGAGACATTAAACCTGTCAAGTGTAGATCCTGGGGAAATAGTTGTATTTCAAGATCGGCAGGGCAAATTGAAATCTAGTAATGTGTCATTGGATGATATCTTAATACGAAGACGTGACGTCGTTGAAAATACAATAGCGTTATATTCAAATGATGGAAAACTCAAACCGGGGATATTTGTTTCGACGATCACGGATAAACTAACAACAGTAGATAGCACAGCAAACACTTTAAAATCACTCAATGATGAATATAACAATCATAAAGCTGAATTCAATAAATTGTATGAAGTACAAAAGTCAATCATAGACAAAATCGACAAACAGCTGATAGAATTCCTTGGAAATCCACCAGTAACCACACCGAATATTGCAGAGATAAAAGCATCTATGTTGGAAATTGCAACATTTCAATTAAGATATGAAGAACACGTAAAACAGTTTTCAACATTTCGTAAAAACATTGTTGATAAATTTTTGGGAGGTCCACTTGATAAATTAGATATCAAACTTCCGGATATTAAAAAATCCATCGAAGAAATACCAGCGATTAATCGGCAATTGGAAGCAATCAACACGGATATTACAACGTTCAAAAACAATCTTCCGCTACTTGAAAAATAAAGATTCCTCATGAGAGGAATATCATAAATATGGTATACACAGTTCTCTCTGGATCATTAGATTGGGAACCTAAAAAGAATACAATAACTCTCACTGTGTCAAACAAGGGTATTTATCGATTAACAATAGTGTCACTGAACCAGTTTAATATATCATCATCGACTTCATATGGATACAACAACGTGATTTCAACGACTATTGACGTGGGTGAATACAAACGGTTTACAATAACAAGCACTGATTCTATTTTAAATAAGACATCATTTGTATGGTACATGAAGTTTGTAGCTGATCTAAATTAGAATTTTTAACAATTAGAAACCACTTGAGATTTTAAAATAATATGATTCCGTCATCACAATATCGCTATGATACCATCAAAGAGATTTTAACGAAACTCAAAACACTCATTGATGAGTATGAAATAAAAATTAAAAAGTATTGCAGGAGAATTACCGCGATTGATGTTACAGTATACTCGGTATCTGGTATAATGGCCGGTGCTGGTATTATACTATCTTCAGTAACAATGGTAGCTCCGATTGCTGTCCCAATTGCTATTTCCGCGGTGACAACATTTGCTGGAATTGCAAATGCTATTACTAAAAAAATATCATCCTGTTCTCAAGAAAAACTTAACGACTATATAGTAAAACATCAAGCAGTATCTAACGGTTACTCACAATTATCCTCGTTGATGTCATCATCGATTGATGATACCATAATTACCGAAGACGAATTCTCCGCAATGATACGTATTTATGATTCTACGATTAAAAACGCTAGCGTTTTTTTTTTCATCTATTGCAAAATTAGACATTGTAAATATTAATAATAATAATGTCGCAAGAGATTCAACTACTTCAGCGGATAGCAGAAAATACCACTCCGCGGAAAACAAGCATGATATCAATATCGTCAACAAACCCTAAATTCAGTGTGAATTTTCCTTCCCCTGTTTCAGTAAAGGAAATCGCGTTGGCAAAATTACGAGTGTATCATAGTTGGCCTAATATCAGATCGGTTTCATTTGGTGGTCAGAGACCTAATAATTCCCTAGTATTTGCATATAGAAATAAAAAAGATGACACTCCAGATTGGAACGTTGTTTCAATACCAACTGGGTCCTATCAAATTGAGCAAATTAATAATGAATTACAACGTAGAATAAAATCCATTACTAGAAGGGAATCAAAAATTGCGATAACAGTTCATGAACCAACACTATCATCTACAATTGAAATAGGCTCCCCTGGGTATGTTGTAGATATTTATAACAGTTCAATAAGAACAGTATTAGGATGGCCCGAAGATCCACCTAAAAGTGCTGATAATTTCACGCCCGAGCCGGTAAAGTCTGATTACGTCACTGGTGAAATAGGACCTGAAAATCCATCAAAAGGATATAAAACCCTCCTCGATATAAACTTTACAAAAGCTTATCGACGTAAGAATGAATATGGTGAAGATGAGTGGTTAACTCCAGCTTTTAATGATTATATACTAAAGGAAGGTGAAATTCTGAAAATACATGAAAGATCTCCATCAGTCGTAGATATTAAAGCTTATGTCTTTGAGTTAATGAATAAGAATTTTTCGTTGCTATTACCCTCGTTGAAATCCGGCCTTCTCACCAGGGACGAGTTTATTAGTGTAGTCGCCGCGGGTAATAAAATCATCGATGACATGGAAATATTTAGTTCGAGGATTACTAATCTCTTCACTGATAAAAATAACCCAATTTCTAGAACTTACTCCGCCCGAGATTATAAAAAAAATATAAATGAAAATCCAAATTATAAACTTCCAGGATATAACGCACCTGAACTAAAAAATCAACTCAGAACTGCCATCAACGAAGGATTTAATAAAATTCATCAATCATGGAAAGATAGCCAGCCGAAGCCTATTATCCTCACTCATAATAATTCTCCCGACGGCGACGGTAGACATATCGCACCGAACAATGTGGATATTTCATCGGTGATCGCGCTTAATTTAACGTGTGATGTAATCGAAGGAAGTTATCAAATTAATATGGAACAATCAAATCAAGCGCGACAAGGTTACATTCTTTATTCATTTGCACCAACAGCTCCTCCAGGATTTTTAATTGTTGAAAATCCGACTAATCCAGTATATATGCAATGTCAAAATGATTTGCTAACTAGAATTAATTTTACACTCACCGATCAGTCAAATAATTTAATTGATCTACGTGGTGAAGTATTATCGATTAGTCTGTTTGTGAAAAGCTAACAAATATTTGGTTAAATAATTTGTATTAACCCTGAAATCCTTTTAGCAGCAGGGAGGGTTATGACAACATATTTGCGACGTAGATGATAGCAATTATTGGCAGCAATTTGAGGGTGGTTATGACATTATTACGACAAAATCGCTAAGGCTCCATTTGTAAAATGGGGTCTTTATTTTTTGGGGTTAAAATATGAGATTTCGTAGGAAGGCTCCATTTGACATTCTGAGGCTTTAATCGATTTTGTCGCAAAATTTTATAGGGTTCACCCTCCCTGCTGCTACTCGAGATATAGATTACGAGTCTTGGTCTGTACCAAATGTTATATTCCTAATCGCATTATTGTGGTTACAATAAAAAAATAACCTAATTGTTATGTCATAAAAATGGCATCACATTGAATCTCTACAACTCACTCACTTCCTTACATTATTTGAATCCTAAAACTTCACTGAATTCCTTACAGTCTTTAAATCCTGAAAATTACTTGAATCGACAATATTTACTGAATATTTACATTGATTGAATTGCTACATTGAATCTCTCAGTCCTAATTATTGCATGCAATTCATTGAACTCCTGATGATAGTTGAATTCTTAAATTGAAATCACCCCCTTACAATGTATTAATTTGTAAATTAATTTGTTTATAAATCCCTTGTATTGGTTGCAAGGTCACGAGAGGAAGTCACAGCAGTGAATTTGTTAGAGTAGTACTTATCGTTTTATTTTTAGTGCGCAAGAAACGATATAACTAATGAATTAGCTAGCACTCTTTATATTTCACAGTCTCTTTTCAGTATCTTTTCCTGAAACCTAATATTTCCTAATCATATTATATAAACAAAAAATTTCTTTCTAATATATTAATCTGAGAAAGTTTATGTTTCGTATATATAATACACCCAGTGTCAACTGATTTACTCCCAAAGCATCGATACTTTAAATAAAACTTTAGGTTGTAATTTAATTTATACATTTACGACAGTCTTGATATTTCGATTTCAGTTATGACACCGATAGTTGGATAATATTTGATTCCGAAGCAGTCCGAAACTAAGTGACGACTACAACCTGCAGGAAACTGCTGTTTTCCAAGGCCAGATAATAAAATGGAATTAAGAATATCATCTCAAATTGTGGAATCGATGTTAGTTATTTTAATAGTTGTAGAAATAAATTTAATGCATTGCCCATATGTACACGTGTATTGTTTCTTCCATTAGAAGCAATTAATTATAAGAGAGCCGAAATAAATTAATCCAACTGGTGGATTTAATAGTTCATGTAAAAAGCACACCATGTATAATTGTAATTGCAATCAGGCAAGCAAAATAGTTCAAATACTATAAATTTAACCTAAACCGTTCATTTTTCAAAACAGTCTCATAATTTAAACGGAATGGTATGTTTCTAACAAAAGACTCACTTCAAAACCCATCCAATAAATAAAATGTATTGCTGTCTTACATTGATTCAAGGAATCCACATCAAATAACTATGTAGTGCCCCTGTCATATACTGCATCAAAAACCACTCTAGAGTCGCTATTGTACACAATTTACATCAGATATATCTCTAGAGTCCCTGTCATTCACTGCATCCAACAAATATCAATTACCCATGTTATTCACTGCATCGAACAAATATCAATTCCTCTTGTCTTTAACTGCATACAACAAATATCGATTGCCCTTGTCATTCACTGGATCAAAGCTCTCCCTAGTACTCCTATAATGGGCTGAATCAAAAGATTTATAGTGCCGTAATTGTCCACTGCAACAAATTAATCTCAAGTGCCTTAGTCATACACTTCATGAATGGAATTTATAGTGCCACAGTGTACACTACATTATACTTTCACTGCATTGGGAAATGAAATATTAGCTGTTGATGCAGTACTCCATCACCTTCACCATGTTAGTATTACTCATGTTAGTATTACCTCATGTTAGTATTACCTCATGTTAGTATTACGTCATGTTAGTATTAACTCTTGTTAGCATTACCTGTACAGAAGCCCGGTCGCAGAACACTTTTCCTCCCCTGGTCACACTTTCAGTGATATAATACTTATCGCTATTGCTAACAACCACAGCTGGAGTTTCGAAACCAGGAAGGAAAAGGAATCATACTGGATACGCCGCCTTAGAACATTGAAACCAAGCGGTCTAAACCAAGAAGACTAGAAAATGAAAACTATGCACTAGTAGAATTTAACATTTTCTAAATCTTCTTATTATCCTTCAATTTTTACTATAAAAAAACCGGTATAGAATCAAATATCCGGGATATAATCTGCGTTACATATGTACAAAAAGTAAAAATAGATGTCTCTTTGGCTTGTAGACTTTTAGGGCATTATACAACGTTTTCAGTTTCCGCAAATAGTCTATACAAGCTGGTTGTATTCATAGTTTTAGCACATGTGAAGACTGCCATGTAGAGGTAACAAATAAATACAAACACAACGTTTCTGTATTTATTTGTTTGGCGTTTATATGTTTTTTATTTGCCTTTGAAAAAGACTCATTAAGAGTCGAAAGCGCTTAGGCTAGTTTTTTACTAGTTTCGTACTGTTCGTCGTCAGTTTATTGCATCTATATATATATATATATATATATATATATATATATATATATATATATATATATATATATATATATATATATATATATAAAGTATTCTACATCACGAACGTAGTCTACGTTATATGCTAAGCTCTGAGAGTAGCAGGTGTACGTTCTTGGGAAATTGTCCAGGGACGGGTGTTTAGAAGTATTTGTGAGAAGCGGAACGCAAAGGCACAGACATAAGTCTGATGCTGTCGAAGCAAGTGATTCTCTTAGTCAAGACCAATGACCAAGAGTGTATTGGACTGTATCATTACCTTAAATTCACATTTCACTATCACTTCAGCAGTTAATGATTATATGGTGATGAGGATTATCGACGGTGCATTATGAATTCTAGAATATCAACTGACCAAACCTATGTCGAGATTGCATGGAGAAAATGCACCATAATTTGATAGGTGTTTCTCTTCTATAAATATTATTAAAGATTACGAACGTCTCAAACATCTTGTATTACTTAAAGAGTTTCTAGACCTTAGTCTATAATAACATTAAGAATCATTTTGGCGAGCGTAAGATCGAAACTTTGGAAAAAGGTAATTGTGCGTCTGGCGAGTATTTCTCAATTCATCAAAATCTTTTGCAGGCAAATCTTCTACTCAACAATTTTCTGGCAAACCCAAATGTTAACCTATTACGAGGCCTTCTAAATCTCAACTGTCACAACTTTGAAACATCTGATATGCTTTGTAAGAAAATTCTTGTCGTTTTGTCTTTTCCTTCAGGCACCTTATTGCAGGAAGAAAGAACAATTATTTCCGATCGCTTCAAATCGAAAACTAAGAATCGGAATCAAGGTAGACCTGTTCCAAATGCTCTAACTACTAAGAGGTCAAGGTCACAATCTTGCATTGAAAGCAATACATTTGTTGAGTCCCGATCTAATTTTATTATGAATAACTATTCATTTTGAAGAGTTCTGTATCACTCTTGGGTGATTCAGTCAAACCTAACTGTATTAAAATGTTAAGAGACACTCTAGATTTTTAGAGTCTTTATTATCAGCTAATTTGCCTTTTATGAGAAGTCTTCTAATAAGAGTGTTCTTATTCAGGGAGAAGACTGTGGCTTTGTCAGCGTTCCTCATTATTCTGTAAATTTGTCATCAAACTTAGTCTTAGGACCCGTGACAGTCGCAATAGTTGTTTTCTTTACCCATTCAAGGCATTAATTTATTACTAGGCAATGACGTAGCTAGATATAAGGTTGTGGATAATCGATAATCTGTATGTAACTGACAAGACTTCATTGGATCAGAAAGTCGATCCTATTCAAAAACAATTCCCTGATTTATACTCTGCTTATGCAGTTACTGGAGTTATGACAAAAAACGTTACTGAGAATTTTTTCGGTAAGGATAGTATTCCTTTAGCTAACATATCCATTGGCCAGGCTTATAATGATGACACCTTCACTCCTTGTTTGGGTTAATTAAAGGGTATTGATCGTTAACTACTTAATCTCATTATTTTTATCAGAGTGACAAACTACAATCACTTCTCGACGAACAGGAAAATGATCATGAGATCTTTTGTTGTTTTTTTTTCATCAGGTCATTAGTAAAATTGAAGCCAATAAAGTACCTGTATGTTATTTAATTAGAAATGGATTCTCATACTTGTTCCAAAACCAGATAAGCATTTATGTATGTGCACTGATTATAGAAAGGAAAACAGTGTCAATAAACCAAGTTAATTTCTATTACCAAGAATCTATGACCGCAATGAATAAATTGGAAATGTTAAATATTTTACCTGGATCTTCCGACAATATAATGGCAAATTCCACTAACGGAAATGGCAAAGAAAATTCTGTTATTCGTGACTCAAGATGGAATTTATCAATAAAATGTGATGCCGTTTGGGATGATGTGTTCGACAAGTACTTTTCAACGTTTAATGAATATGATTACCTCTGGTCTTGATAATTGCGATGCTTCAATCGATGATGTCATCATCTAAAATGACACCGGGAAGAAACGTTTCACAACAATTAAGACATTATTTTTTAGATTGATGTACGTTTGACAAATAATTAGTTCTGTCGTGCTTGTGCAACATATCTAAGAAATATCGTGTGACATGAACAAATTAAACCTATAAATGATAAGGCCAAGACTATCACTTAAGTCCCTGTGCCCGTCAGTAAAATGCAACTGATATTTTTGACTTGATACTATCGGAACTGTTTTGCAAATTTTCTATAATTGCTGAGTCCCTGACACATACACGCACACATATATATATATATATATATATATATATATATATATATATATATATATATATATATATATATATATATATATATATATATATATATATATATATATTGACCAGAAAGCCATTTTGGATTCCAAAATATCAGGAGGATTTTGACAAGTTGAAGGCCATACTTGAAACTGCACCAGTTCTTATAGCTCCACATTTCAGTCAATCATTTAAACTCTCTGTTGATGCAAGTGATATCGGGTTGGAGCAGTATTGATTAAATAAGCACCAAAGACATTCGTCAATCGATACGGAACGTTTGGCTTTTATATTAGCAACACAACATTTTTATGTTTGTTTTCCTTTTCGTTTGTGTGATTTAAAATTGTTTCCATTATTTCCAGAAGGGAAGTATTGTCAGTGAATTTCCCATTAGTAAGATATACATTGCTATTTAGTGAATAATTAATTTTGCTCATATAGTGATATTGAACATTGGCTTAACAATGGAACAACATTTGACGACGAAATGCCGATAAGAAAGATTTTTCAAGGTCCACAGCTCTCGTCAAATGGTTAAGTAGACAATACTCATACATCGCCCCTCCCATATTGCCGAAGGATTTATGAGGGTCCCAATGAGTTCGCTACATACCCTTTGGCCCTAAGATTTGGTTCTTTACAGCGCTAAATTTAATAAAGATCAGGGTCATTGTTGACTTTAGCGTATCTGTTATACAAAACTAAGATTCCAAACCCAAAATCAACTACCTAAGAATTCTCCACTATAGAGGAACCTTTCCTGACAGAACTCGGACTTCACTCCATAAGTATCCTGGTTATGGTGCAATTCACTATCTTGGTGATCAAAAAAAAACTGATTCAGATTTAAAACTGGACCCTCATCCTGGTACTATTATTGTGTTTAAGCTTCTTATGTTAATGTTGCCTGCTTTATAATTATTCATTCATCTCTTAACAGCAGTCTTATTGCTGTGTCCAGTTTTTAATTTGAGAAGATTTGGGGGGGAAATAGATTACTGTAGTTACAAGTGTTCATAAATACTTTGACTAAATCATTTTTTGGAATTATTGTAACTTGATTGCAGAACACTTTGGATTATATCAATGTCATATATCAATATTGTTAGCCCATTAGTCATTCGAGGCACATCAGTACGTTCGATATGTGAATAAACATATTTTTTACTAGTTATAGATCTTTTTGGATCCTTGGGGGATATAATTCAGAACTCGGTTAGTAATTTTCAATGTCCTTTTAAACGTTCATATACGTTTTCTTGAAATATTATTTGTCCCGTTTATGAATAGATTGTGTTTATAAAGTGATATACCCATTTTGAATGCAAAAACTGACGCAATTACGAAAAGGTAGCGATTTGAAACTTTTGCTCTTGTTACTTTCATGTCTGCAGTTTTAATAAACTTCTGAGAAATGGACGCATATAATGCAAATTTGTTTGCATTGACAGAATCTTATGTGAAAAGAACATCGGACTACATCGGTATTGCTGTCATAAACTGGAGCCAATGATTTCTTTTTAAAATATATGACTATCAGTAAGCTGTGCACTATTTAAAGAAGACAGCTAATCAAAACTAATTACCACCCTTCGTGCTCGAAGAAATGAGCCTCACTTACTCTAAAGCACACTACGTCAACCGTTATTAAAATAAGGAAAATTAATACAAAATTATATATCTATAACAAAATGAAATAAAAAAATAAATAAAACAAAAATAAAGATATCTGACTGCATATATTTGTTCTTTTCTTAAACGTTACCTTGCAGGTGCAGGAAGTAAAATGACTGACTGCAGCGTACAGTCTTTTAAGAGGTGCATAACTGAGACAATGACAACTTATATGCTCTATAACACACAATACGTCTATTGATCACACGCCAAATCAGACAAGTTCTTTGAACAATACAAAATAAATAACTTGAACAACCAGTGATGAGAACATGGTATGTCTCTTTCGTTAAAAATAAAACGATTTGATACGATATTAATTTTATTAAATGTCCTTGGAATTTATCAAAATTTGTCATTGATAACTGGCTCTACCACTGAAAAATTGGATGTTGCAGTGATCTGGAAATCGTTGATTAAATATATATTGGTGTAGTTAATTGGAAAACCTGGTAAATGAATGATGTCAAGTGTTTTTGATACAATGCGCTGACGTCAAACACTGAAACAATAGCAATACTATAGTTGAAAATATCTAACAGTTCTTAGATGAGTATTTTTGTTCATAAGTAATCATTGTTACATCTGCTTATTTGTTTCATAATAAGCCATTACATGTATGAAAACGTACTTGATATCCTTAGTGTTTTATATCAATAGCCGATTCACCGTTATTGTAGAAATAGAAGATGTGTGTATAAGGAGAGAACTGAGTACGCAATTTTCGTTATTATTTTGGAGTCTTTCCTAATTCTTGAGTTTCATCACGTCTGCAGACGTCTTTTATGTTGTACGTACATATTCATTGAGAGGAAACACATTTCTTTGGACTGTGTTAGGTGCAAATAGACTGATTTCTGGGGACTATAATATTGTTCTGGAACTATTGTGAATTATTCAAAAGGAGTCCTGGATAATGAGACTTTGACAGAGTTATCATTCTTGAGGAACCGTTAAACTATCCGTTCTGAAATGTATTGGGAACTTTTCATTCGTTTTGCCTTTTAATGAATTGTGTAAGGTTCTCTTGGACCCACTTAATAATGTTGTTATCACAATTTTATTTATAGCTTTGATAATTAAATTATTCTGTTATGATTTACAAAGCTTGAGAGAAAAATATTTATTGGTTATACATTTTAGCAAAATGTCCACCTCAAAACATCTTGTCTCTGCCTCCTGTAGGTTGTGTGCAAGATCCGAGCAACACGACACTCATAGCAGGAAGCACAATTTCTCATTTTAAATCTTTCTCTGATAGCAAACTTTATGTGCTAGATTTGTTTCTGAGTGTCATTTTATTTTGTAAATAAATGGACTGTATTTTCCTGCTTCGTATACACATATCGGTGTTATCACCAGGCTTTGAAAAAATACACAAATCGGCTTTCATATCAACCTTGTTTTTTAAACTAGTTCTATCTGCATAGTTGACATTTATTAAAATTATTCAATGTAACTAAATCGTGCGTGTGGGGGTGAGGGTGGGATATGTTTTAACAGGCTGTACATAAAGTCTTTGAAAGTGTTAGGATTGGTCGGTCTGGTATTATGGGATACATGATACTGTATCTTCGTCATGATGAGCAATGTTAACTTCACTATTTACTGACACAATGCCGACATCGTAATAGCGAAATGAATATAATTGTTAAAGCTACATTAAAAAATAAAAATAAAAACGCACACATATGGCGATATTTATCCTCTAAATCAACTCTTTTCATATATTAGGGAAACGTGTTTCTGCTTGTAAAATTATTATCTCTTCCCTCGGGATTCAATAGAGATAATGCATTTTCAACGTGCTTCTCTAGTTATGATACGGTCAGGTACAAGATAAGCCACGTACATAAACCGAACAATGACGAACAAACAAACAAAACAATAATTCTGAAAGATTGATTGGAAAGACATAAAGAACAAATAATACAAATTAACAAAGTTAATATTCAGGAATTATAAAGCACAACAAAATAATCAGTACGAGTCATATGGTCGAAAATAATTCCAGTTTTACCCTATTTCTATATTATTCCTTATTTTGTCAATTGTATCTCTTGTCCTTCTTTCATCATCATTTCTTTACTTCTTTTTTTGTATTTGTGCCGTAAGTATCGTCCTAGGTACTTAAACAAATAATCAATTAGTCCATCACTGGTATATAAGTCTGTTCA
>JAEAOA010001356.1:115000-370000 GCA_016746295.1 Potamilus streckersoni
ACGGTCTTGTGCTGGACCAGCCAAGTCAATATTTGATTTTAAAGTTCATTTTAAATATACTATACGGTCTTGTGCTGGAACAGCCAAGTCAATATTTGATTTTAAAATTCATTTTAAATATACTATTCGGTCTTGTGATGGAACAATCAAATCAATATTTGATTTTAAAATTAATTTTAAACATGCTACACTCTCTTGTGCTGGACCAGCCTAGTCAATATTTGATTTTAAGATTCATTTTAAATATACTGTTGGGTTTTGTGCTGGAACAATCAAATCAATATTTGATTTTAAAATTAATTTTAAACATACCATACAGTCTTGTGCTGGAACAGCCAGGTCAATATTTGATTTTAAAATTCATTTTAAATATACTATTTGGTCTTGTGCTGGAACAATCAAATCAATATTTGATTTTAAAATTAATTTGAAACATACTACACAGTCTTGTGCTGGACCAGCCAAGTCAATATTTGATTTTAAAATTCATTTTAAATATACTATTCGGTCTTGTGCTGGAAAAATCAAATCAATATTTGATTTTTAAATTAATTTTAAACATACTATACAGTCTTGTGCTGGAACAGCCAAGTCAATTTTTTTTTTAAATACATTTTAAATATACTATACAAACTTGTGATACTTATGTCTTTTTCATTAAAGGCAGCAATGTCCTCCTCATGTTTATGAAACGGCTTAAGCAATCAACAGATCCTGTTGTAAAGACAGTGGCAATGGTGCCACTATTAATAACGAACTCAAAACAAGGCTTTACAATTTATCCTATTGGTAACTGGTGCAGCTTGTAACAGCGCTCTTGCTAAGATGTGTTCACGAAAGTTGTGAACGCAGGTATGAAATCTAGAAAACAAAATGTGTATTATGCAGCATGTTTGATATGAGTCTTGATAAGATTATGTATTACAGGGCGTCAAACTCCCGATAATCTGTAATAGTATATATTTTGCATTAATAGTGTTACTTTATGAATAACCCGTTCAAGCGTTATACTGTCAGTGGCATTTAATGAAACGGCATTAGTTGCAGATTGTAAACAAACTGCATTTTGAAAGGATAAAAGCATACAGGAAACATCATAATGCATCTACATTAAATCGGAGATACGGGTTTACTGAAAAGTGCAACCAGAAGAAACCATACACGAAGTATAGCCTTGCTTAATCCAGTCTTTGTATGTCGAGTTATATTTATACTTCACACAGACATTTTTTTTTTTTAGTAAAAGGTAGGTGATAATAGTGATTATGACATAGCAATCGGTGTTACTTGCATTACCATGCGGCCCATACTTGCCGTGTCTGGATTTACAGCAAAAGCTAACTTCAAGACATCAACATTCTCATGGAAGAAAATGACTAAACAGATCTATTGCCTGCACCAGTAATGTTAATGATGCAACTGATATATTTGCACTCCGATTATTATAATTCACAGCTTTGTGTAATTCTTCTAGAACTATTCGCCCAGTAAACAAACCATGATATGATTCCCAATTAAGAATAATAATGATGAAAGAGACAGGGCACGCAAATATACAGACACTCATTGTACTCTAATCGATTGAGAAAGATGGAATAAATCAGAAAGAACGTAAACAACATTAAATAGTACATTGTAGAGCAATATCTGCATTATATTGATATATGTCTTTCGGTATCTATGATAAATGATCCAAAGTCATTTTGAAAACTTATAAAATAACATTTACAACAGTTTAATCTTTAAATATATATATATATATATATATATATATATATATATATATATATATATATATATATATATATAAAACCACCGAAAGTTACAAACAATAATGTTTTGTTTTTCATTTGTAATGACGAAATATTGATGATATCAATGTTCCAGGTTTTACAGTAAAATTTTTCTTGATGTTCTACACGAGATTACTATCTCTGGAAACGATATATATATATATATATATATATATATATATATATATATATATATATATATATATATATATATATCTATATAAAGAATACAAATCATATGGCGAATAACAACCCTATCAAGCGTACTGGGTCCACGTAAAGAGCACGTGAATCACGGATTGATAAAAAAAGATGCAATAAACTGACGACGAACAGTACGAAACTAGTAACTAACTAGCCTAAGCGCTTTCGACTCTTAATGATTCTTTTTCAAAGGTAAATACAAAACATATATAAGACAAACAAATTAACACAAAAACGTTGTTTTTGTAAACCTCTACATGGCTGTCTTCACATGTGCTAAAACTATAAAAAAAAAAACCAGCTTGTATAGACTATTTTCGGAAACTGAAAAAGTTTATAAGCCAAAGCGACATTTATTTTTACTTTTTCTGCATTTATGTAACGCAGATTATATCCCGGATATTTGATTCTATATCGGTTATTCTTATAGTAAATATTGAAGGATAATAAGAAGATTTAGAAAATGTTAAATTCTACTAGTGCATAGTTTTCATTTTCTAGTCTTCTTGGCTTAGACCGCTTGGTTTCAATGTTCTAAGGCGGCGTATCCAGTATGATTCCTTTTCCATCCTGGTTTCGAAACTCCAGCTGTGGTTGTTAGCAATAGCGATAAGTATTATATCACTGAAAGTCTGACATGGGGAGGAAAAGTGTTCTGCGACCGGGCTTCTGTACAGGTAATGCTAACAAGAGTTAATACTAACATGACGTAATACTAACATGAGGTAATACTAACATGAGGTAATACTAACATGAGTAATACTAACATGGTGAAGGTGATGGAGTACTGCATCAACAGCTAATATTTCATTTCCCAATGCAGTGAAAGTATAAGTGTCCAGGAAACATGGTTTGAGTTGGAAATTTCTGCCGTGAATTTTATTGAAGGATGGAAGTTGTTTGCCTTTGATATGAAGTCATCCAGACTTTCTCTTCCATACTGCCACTTCATTTCTATATCATCGATAAAGCGTACCCACTGGTATGGTGTACGCTAAACCGATGCTAGGAGCTGACCCGAGTTTAGATATATTTGAGGTCCAACAATCGAGAGAATGCCATGTTTTATAGCCTTACATGGCTGTATTATTCCTTGCTGATCATTTCTGCCATTTTATAAATGTTTTAGGAAAAGACTGTAAGCTGGCACCATGGTTTTATTTTTTTTAAAGCGCATCATTATTTTTAGAATTACTGAAATATAATATATTATCACATCTTACACTTCTTGCAGATATTGTTAAATATTTTTTTTTGTTTAAGAGACAGTCAAGTTTGGTGGAAATTTACAACGAAAAACAAATAGTAATTATATCATACATTGTGATAAAAGATATTTGTATGCTCTATTTTCCTAGTAGATGCAACAGCTTCTACATGGAATGTGAAACAATCCGAATGATAGTCATAACAAATACTATTCGATGTTGATCTAAAATATCCAAAAGAATTACACGATGCACGAAACCGTTAACAATAATGCATGACGCAATCAACGGAAAGTATAACTGAGTTTTAGATTATCAAACGATTTTAGGCAAAACAGAAACATATTTGCTGAGTTTAAAAACTACTTCCTAACGTAATGAATAAATAAACATCATAACAGTTTAAAAATAAGGCAAACAAAACTTAGCAAGAAACCATATATTAATCATAATATTAAAGCAACACGAGAAGCGAAACAATGTAGAGATCATAAATCTAATTGATAATGACTAATGGATGTCGTTGTTTTCGATATAAGTTTCGAAAATGTAAGAAACAGAATAGATTACCAGGAAATATATTTTAGCGAAAAATATATAATAAAGGTTTTGTCACAATGATATGATAGAGAAAACAGAGTAATGCAAACAAAGAATTAATTTAGACTGGTTGTCTTATACTTGATCAACAAAAATTTGAAATGAATAAAGGTGACAAAATTTTTACATTCTTAAATATGCTAGTTATATTTGCAAATGTGTACCAATAATGTACACAAATATATTAAAATATACATGATACACAATAATTTCCAAACGATCATTATTAAAATATAAAAGAAATATAATAATTGAGTTTAATTCAAAAATGGTATACATGATAATATTGCTACTGAATTTATAACATTTAATGCAAACATTCAACTTAATTCTCCATTTAAATAATAATAATAATAATAATAATAATAATAATAATAATAATAATAATAATAATAATAATAATAATAATAATAATAATAATAATAAATAATTAGGAAGAAGAAGAAGAAGAAGAAGAAGAAGAAGAAGAAGAAGAAGAAGAAGAAGAATATTCAAGATGTAATAAATATCACTATCGCCATGGAATATTCTCTTTTTACTTTTTATAAGCAGGTTCGTCGAGCGACTCTAGATCAGTCAGGTGCCTGATTATTTTGCTATAAATAAGGAGCAGGACAAGATGAAAGGAGCAGTAACAGCTGCCATCTGGATCTGTCTATGTTAGTGTGTTTTATACAGTAACAGCTGTCATCTGGATCTGTCTATGTTAGTGTGTTTTATACAGTAACATCTTTCATCTGGATATGTCTATGTTAGTGTGTTTTATACAGTAACAGCTGTCATCTGGATCTGTCTATGTTAGTGTGTTTTATACAGTAACAGCTGTCATCTGGATCTGTCTATGTTAGTGTTTTATACAGTAACAGCTTTCATCTGGATCTGTTTGTTATTGTGTTTTAACAGTAACAAATTTCATCTGGATCTGTCTATGTTAGTGTTTTTTATACAGTAACAGCTGTCATCTCGATCTGTATAAGTTATTGTGTTTTATACAGTAACAGCTGTCATCTGGATCTGTCTATGTTAGTGTTTTATACAGTAACAGTTGTCATCTGGATCTGTCTATGTTAGTGTGTTTTATACAGTAAAAGCTGTCATCTGGATCTGTCTATGTTAGTGTGTTTTATACAGCAACAGCTGTCATCTGGATCTGTCTATGTTAGTGTGTTTTATACAGTAACAGCTTTCATCTGGATCTTTCTATGTTAGTGTGTTTTATATATTAACAGCTTTCATCTGGATCTGTCTATGATAGAGTGTTTTATACAATAATTGCTGTCTTCTGGATCTATCTATGTTAGTGTGTTTTATACAATAACAGCTGTCATCTGGATCTGTCTATGTTAGTGTGTTTTATACAGTAGCAGCTTTCATCTAGATCTGTCTATGTTAGTGTGTTTTATACAGTAAGAGCTGTCATCTGGATCTGTCTATGTTAGTGTGTTTTATACAGTAACAGCTTTCATCTGGATCTGTCTATGTTAGTGTGTTTTATACAGTTACAGCTGTCATCCAGATCTGTCTATGTTAGTGTGTTTTATACAGTAACAGCTTTCATCTGGATCTGTCTATGTTAGTGTGTTTTATATATTAACAGCTTTCATCTGGATCTGTCTATAATAGTGTGTTTTATACAATAATTGCTGTCTTCTGGATCTGTCTATGTTGGTGTATTTTATACGTAACAGCTTTCATCTGGATCTGTCTGTCAGTGTGTTTTATACAGTAACAGCTTTCATCTGGATCTGTCTATGTTAGTGTGTTTTATACAGTAACAGCTTTCGTCTGGATCTGTCTATGTTAGTGTGTTTTATTTGTAACAGCTTTCATCTAGATCTGTCTATGTTAGTGTGTTTTATACAGTAAGAGCTGTCATCTGGATCTGTCTATGTTGGTGTGATTTATACAGTAACAGCTTTCATCTGGATCTGTCTATGTTAGAGTGTTTTATACAGTTACAGCTGTCATCCAGATCTGTCTATGTTAGTGTGTTTTATACAGTAACAGCTTTCATCTGGATCTGTCTATGTTAGTGTGTTTTATATATTAACAGCTTTCATCTGGATCTGTCTATGATAGTGTGTTTTATACAATAATTGCTGTCTTCTGGATCTGTCTATGTTGGTGTGTTTTATACAGTAACAGCAGTCATCTGGATCTGTCTATGTTAGTGTATTTTATACGTAACAGCCTTCATCTGTATCTGTCTACGTTAGTGTGTTTTATACAGTAACAGCTTTCATCTGGATCTGTCTATGTTAGTGTTTTATTCAGTAACAGCTTTCATCCAGATCTGTCTATGTTAGTGTGTTTTATACAGTAAGAGCTGTCATCTGGATCTGTCTATGTTAGTGTGTTTTATACAGTAACAGCTTTCATCTGGATCTGTCTATGTTAGTGTGTTTTATACAGTTACAGCTGTCATCCAGATCTGTCTATGTTAGTGTGTTTTACACAGTAACAGCTTTCATCTGGATCTGTCATGTTAGTGTGTTTTATATATTAACAGCTTTCATCTGGATCTGTCTATGATAGTGTGTTTTATACAATAATTGCTGTCTTCTGGATCTGTCTATGTTGGTGTGTTTTATACAGTAACAGCTGTCATCTGGATCTGTCTATGTTAGTGTATTTTATACGTAACAGCTTTCATCTTGATCTGTCTGTCAGTGTGTTTTATACAGTAACAGCTTTCATCTGGATCTGTCTGTCAGTGTGTTTTATACAGTAACAGCTTTCATCTGGATCTGTCTATGTTAGTGTGTTTTATAAAGTAACAGCTTTCATCTGGATCTGTCTATGTTAGTGTGTTTTATACACTAACAGCTGTCATCTTGATCTGTCTATGTTAGTGTGTTTTATAGCAATGTATCTACGAAGAGTTTAAGAAGTCATTTGTTTTCAAATAATTCTTTCTCACGATCACGTTGTGAGATTAGGGATAATATATACACTTACGATTATTAAAGTATAACTATATCCTGCACACATTTTTGGATTTTGTTTGAAGAATTCATTATCGTGGCTTCCCAAAGTACATGATATACAAACATGTGCAATATATATATATATATATATATATATATATATATATATATATATATATATATATATATATATATATATATATATATATATATATATATATATATATATATATATATGAGATACATTGCAAAGTTTAAAACAAAATCCAATCTTGAATGGGACTATTGCTTTGTTTTAGACCATTATTTCGTCAAAGACATTATGACATTCCAACATCAACAGTGCTGTTGGAGAATATTAAATTCAGATGCAAACAAGGCTTACATCGGACGAAGATATATCACCTAATTTGGAAATTATATAATTATACATCATCATGATCTCTGTACAATTCGTCTTAACGATAAAGCGAATTACATTTCAGGTTTTAGTGAAGTTTTCTCGCAGTGTAACAAAACCAAGCTGGAACCGTGTCTTAATACTGTTGGCAATGTATTTGGAAATAGTTCAAGTTTTGATTTTCAAAATGTCATCAATATATACTGTAGGTAAGAAATACATCTATTTTAACTGTCGTGAAGTTTCAAACAATTACATGTTGATCGATGGTGTAGTATCTAACATGCATTATGTTGGTAAGCATTTACAGATATGTCTTTCTTCAATGATGTGTACGTATAAGGGTGTATCAGGGTAGGTGTGTAGTTTATCAAGCAGGTAGCTTCGAAAATATCTGGATAATGACTTGAAAGACCTGAAATATACATAAAAAATAATACCTTCTCATAGTCGTGACATCAGAAGATTAAACATACTTAAATATTTGTTCCAACAATGATAGAAATAAGAACAACACGTCTATAAGAGTCGTCTATTGTAGTAACGTTTACGAAATTATCAAGGTGTCAATGTTACTGTATACTGGAATACAAATGAATATATATCCAGCCAAACAAGGGGTCAATGTTTCTGTATACTGGAATACAAATGGATATGTAACCAGCTAAACAAGGGGTCAATGTTACTGTATAATGAAATACAAATGGATATGTAACCAGCCAAACAAGGGGTCAATGTTACTGTATACTGGAATACAAATGGATATGTAACCAGCCAAACAAGGGGTCAATGTTTCTGTATACTGGAATACAAATGGATATGTAACCAGCCAAGCAAGGGGTCAATGTTACTGTATAATGGAATACAAATGGATATGTAACCAGCCAATCAAGGGGTAAATGTTACTGTATACTGGAATACAAATGGATATATAACCAGCCAAACAAGGGGTAAATGTTACTGTATAATGGAATACAAATGGATATGTAACCAGCCAATCAAGGGGTCAATGTTACTGTATACTGGAATACAAATGGATATGTAACCAGCCAAACAAGGGGTCAATGTTACTGTATACTGGAATACAAATGGATATGTAACCAGCCAAACAAGGGGTCAATGTTACTGTATACTGGAATACAAATGGATACCTAACCAGCCAAGACATTCTGACTGACAATTTCTGTGCTGAAAAGGGGTGGGTGGTGTGATTTTGATTTTTAATGTAGCTTTAACACTTTTTAAATTCTTATCGCTACGATATCTGCAGTGTGGGAGTTTATAGTGATGCCTACCACGGAGGCATCATGCCGCAGACATGTAACATAATGCCCCACCCAGTCACATTATATTGACGCAATACCGACATGTCCTAACACCATCCTCTTAGCGCTGAAAGCCAAGCAAGGCAACTGTTAGTACAATTTTTTAAGTCTTTGGTATGACTCAGCCGGGCACCAGACCCACGACTTCCCGCATCCGAGGCGGACATAAACCAATAGGCCACCGGAGCGATCTACTTAAAAGGTTACGACTCCAAAGCAACCATTTGCATTTAAGAAGACAATTAGTGTTTTAATATACACTTGTTTATGCCTATCGACAAATAATAGTTGTGTAAGGAACAAGCACATGTTTAAATATCAGTGTGGCATTGTGAACACCAATATCCAGACTGGTAACTGGAATGTAGAATGTAGATACCTAGACCGGTTACTAGAATACCAATACCCGGATAGGTAACCAGAATGTAGAATACCAATTTTCCAGACTGGCAGGTAGATTTTAATACAAATACAAAGACTGGTAGGCGGAGTGTTTATAGTGATACCTAGACTAGAAGTGTTGAAATTAGAAAGCATACTTCCAGACTCGCAAGTGGAATGTAATATCAATTCCATGAATGGCAAGTTAAATTTAGAATGCCTATACCCAGCTAGCCGGGCTGGAATTAGAAAAACAATATGTAGATTGGTATGTGTAATTTATAATACGATACATATAGTGGCAGGTGATATTTAATACCAGTAGTTAAGATTGGAGATGGAACTTAACATACCAATAACTAGACTGACGGGAGTCATTGTGAATAGCAGTTCACAGCCTGGTACTGTCTCATTTATATTTACAACAGTCACAATTGAAGTGTGCATAGCAATAACATGATATGCAGGTTAAATTGAATGTAAATACCCTGTCAGGCATGTTTTATATAATGCCAATACTCCGTCAGGCAGGTTGCATTTAATGTCACTACCCCGTCAAGGAGGTTGCATTGAATGTCACTATCCCGTCAGGCAGGTTGCATTTAATATCAATAATCCGTCAGGCAGGTTGCATTTGATGTCACTATCCGGTCAGGCAGGTTGCATTTAATGTCACTACCCCGTCAGGCAGGTTGCATTTAATGTCACTACTCCATCAGGCAGGTTGCATTTAATGTCAATACTCCGTCTGCGTGTGTCATTTAGCAGAATGTTAGTGTCGATTTTGAATACCAACAGTCAAACTAGTAGTGTCGATTTTAGGATAGCACTGGTCAGACTGGTAGTGTCGATTTTAGAATAGCCCTGGTCAGACTGGTAGTGTCAAATTTTCAATGCCAATAGCCTGACTAGTAGTTTGAAATTTAGGACACCAATGGTCCGACAGGTAATGTAAACTTAAGAATATCATTTGTCATACCAAGAGTACGACTGGTAGTTTGGAATATAGAATACCAATGGTCAGACTGGTAATGTGGAATTCGGAATACTTATATTCTGACTGGCAGTGTGAAATTCAATATATCCATATGACAAATTTTTAGCTTCAGAAGGTATTGAAGTATCAAAGTTGTCTTCATTGTATCAAAAGAGAATATGACATTGTCATTAATTAAAAGGATCTCAGGGAAAGAAAACATTTTAAACAAATATTTTAAAATCTGGAGCTTAGGTTAAAAACTCTATACCCTAACTCTCAAACTTCGGTAAATTTGACAATGTTAACCTTTATGTGCACAGTGCTCATACTGAAAATGCAATATCTTATCATACATGCATACATGCATGCATGCATGCATGCATCCATCCAACCATCCATCCATCCATCCATCCATCCACCCATCCATCCATCCAATCCATCCATCCATATATACATACATACATACAGGCAAACATACATACATACATGCATGCATGCATGCCTGCCTGCCTGCCTGCCTGTCTGCCTGCCTGCCTGCCTACCTACCTACCTACCTACCTACCTACCTACCTACCTACCTACCTACCTACCTACCTACCTACATACATACAGGCAAACATACATATAAATGAAAAGTAATTAAAATAGATACCTGAAGGATTTTGTTTAGAATATTAGCCTAACGTTTTCTCTATATATCTAAACCAATTTTACGATATACCCTAAAAAAATTTAATTCGATAATGTTAATTTTCTAATTTTCATTGGACAAGATTATATTTAAATTATTGCTTATTAATATTTTAAATTTTAATAATCTTGAAATATAGTCCATCAGTCGAGAGTGCCATCATTTGTTTACTGCATGAGATGGTGCTTTGTCCGGAGTACCTGGCCAACTTAAATGTTGCACAGAGGAGTTTCCTGCAAAACACATCAATCAACGATCTCAATTCGACCTGCCGCAACATACAAAGTAAATATATGCAATTTGTATCGATTATTACAACTTTCTGCTCGCTTTTTAATAAATGGGTTTGAAGCCAGAGCATATATGTATCTATATGTCATTGTCACTTGTATATTCCTCCACGGTTTGTCAGTATATAATTTATTTGAAAAGCATATATATATATATATATATATATATATATATATATATATATATATATATATATATATATATATATATATATATATATATATATATATATATATATAAGCCACACGATATTTCGGATATATATATATATATATATATATATATATACATAAGGTTAACTTCTTCTGATTCCCTTTTGAAATAAAACTAAGGTTTTCTGTATGGATACATTTTATTTATCATAATGGTTACATCAGTAAAATAAATTCTCATTTCGGTTCAAGTGCAGAGTGGAAAATATAATTTTCTTCCTTGTCGTTCAATGTCGAGCTAAATTGATCATTGTTTTATCGAACTCTCCCAAATAATTATTGAATAGGAAATATTAATATTGTTGAAGGAATTGCTCCTCTCAACCATTGCTTTAACATAACAAGTATGACTAAATTATCTAGTGTAAAAGAATTGCTTACGCACTTACTACGAATATAATCATCGTGTTAGCTTTTTCGGTCAGTCAGCAAGTTATAATATGGTGGGCATTGATAGAGTTACTATTAGCTTGTTAGATCTAAACTGGTACTCTGTGACAGTTTTGCCAAGACACGTTGAAGGGTATTTAATTCGGATCTTAATGACGGCTTTCAACATTGCCGTTTACAGTTATGTCATTAATAGCTGAACTTGTTTTTTGTGGTAATGTGTATATTATTCGTATGTGTTTTGTGTGTTTTTGTAGAAGAGATGCAAAGAAACGATTTTTTTTTGTTTAAAATTGCCTCATTCGAAAAGACAAACAAACTTCACTAGTTTTTAATCTCGATAATGCAAGACTAACATTAATGTATGTATATGCAGTGTTTTCCTAAATTTTTCATATTAGCCGTACACGACACAACCACAACCGTTTTTGTTTGAAAGTATTAGATTTTTCCTATAAGTTATCAAAGATGGCAACAGTGAGTAAACAAAACCTGTGTCCATTTCAACTTAGCAAACTAAGATCTATTTACTTCTTACACTTTATGATTGCGTCGATCCTCTCTGATATCGTTAGGTCGTGATACTTGCTTCTTCACTGACATAGACTCTCTCTCTCTCTCTCTCTCTCTCTCTCTCTCTCTCTCTCTCTCTCTCTCTCTCTCTCTCTCTCTCTCTCTCTCTCTCTCTCTCTCTCTCTCTCTCAAAACCTCAAAACAAAAATAGGTTTGTACGTGTGTGACAGAAAACTGAGCCCAATTAATTCGAGTAGGCCCCAGTAAGTCTAATCTTGTGCAAGTGTGACCAGCATTATTTCGAAAATACTATATAAAATCAACTCGAATATAATAGGGGCATTTTAACATAATTAAAGATCGTTCCCTGTTCAACCGGTGTAATTCAAACCGGTGTAAATGTAGATTATGTCCATATATGCAGAGTAAATTGTCTGTGAGTATGATATGTAGAATGTTCTACATCAACCCTCTTTGGAAACTAAAATGATGTATCGATTTCGATGCTAACATATGAGGGAATTAATGGGTTTGCTTATGGGAGGGGGTGCTATAGGAGGAAAAATTGTTAGTTTGTAGATGTCTACTTCGTATTTTATTATTTCCTTTGTACGTTAGTTTTTCCAAGTTCTTTACCTCTTGTATGATATATTAATTCATCAAATAAGTTTTATGCGTTTCAGATTTGTCTTCTGAGACCATAAGCTGCTTTAACAAAGCATTCAGCTTCACATTCCCTCCAACTTCTGGTGGGTATCTAGACTGTATGATGTCTGATCCAGTCTACAATGCTACCATCTCGTCTGGTTTTCCATTGACGGACTTATGCTGGTAAGAAATACAGTGAAAACGTTTGTTAGCACATATCATGCATAAATAATTTCAAAACTTATGCAGCTTGACATAATGAGAACTAAGTACAATTGAGAAATGGGAAAGAAAAAGTACTAGCATAAATACATGCAGTCAATTACTAGCATATCCACGTGTAATCCTTTGCAAGCATATACAAGTGTAGTTCATTACTAGCATATCCAATTGCAGCCCAGTGTTAGCATATACACATGTAGTCAATTACTGCCATATACACGAGTAGTCTATAACTAGCATATGCACATATAGGCTGTTACTATTATATCAACCTGTAGTCAATTACTAGCATATCCACGTGTAATCCTTTGCAAGCATATACAAGTGTAGTTCATTACTAGCATATCCAATTGCAGCCCATTGTTAGCATATACACATGTAGTCAATTACTGCCATATACACGAGTAGTCTATAACTAGCATATGCACATATAGGCTGTTACTATTATATCAACCTGTAGTCAATTACTAGCATATCCACGTGTAATCCTTTGCAAGCATATACAAGTGTAGTTCATTACTAGCATAGCCAATTGCAGCCCAGTGTTAGCATATACACATGTAGTTAATTACTGCCATCTACACGAGTAGTCTATAACTAGCATATGCACATATAGGCCGTTACTATTATATCAACGTGTAGTCAATTACTAGCATATACATGTGCATTCCATTACAAGTATGCATACGGGGAGTCCGTTACTAGTGTATACAAGTAGAATTATTGTATATTCACTTAAAGTCCATTCCTTAATCATCTCCAGGCAATGAATTTCAATTATTTATTTCAGCAAAGATTTTTTGCATTTATACTTTATATCGTAATGCTTACTTTACTTTCACTATTTGATGCATCAAAAATCAATTTTTAGATTTCTAGACATTAATTTTTGCTCCTAAATTTACAAAACATTTTATCACTTAAAGCAGCACGTGATGCATGAAATATAAATAATTAGGGATTAGTACAGATTTATCATAAAATAGTATAATTAAGGTATAAATAGCAAATAAGGTTTTTGGAGTAAATAGAGGTCAAAGTACTTATTACAACTATTTGGAGGGTACCATCTTTAAACCAAAGAGGGCTAAGTAAGACGAAAAGTACTCAGCTAATAAATGCTTCTTGGTATAAAGGAAACCGCACACGCCATGGTGAAATGAAGGAAACCGCACACATCATGGTGCAATAAAGGAAACCGCACACGCCATGGTGAAATAAAGCATGATAATGGCATTGGGGTAAACTTGAGGCTCAAGTGATGTCAGTTTTTATCGTAAAGGTCGCAGGCATAACCTCGCCTAAAGATGGTGGTCATCTTAAAGAATTATATCCTTGACGTGTCTGAGTCGTTTGGTAATACGTTGATGAATTAATACAAATTTTACGAATCTATGCTTTTAAAATAAGTAACACTAAAGAGCGAAAGACAGCTATCTTTGTAAAATTAAGAAAAAAAAATATTTTTTCAACAATGCAAAGTAAAAATGACAAAAAGGAACTTACGGTTTTGAGAATTAAATCCCAAGAAACTTAAGAATTACAAACACAATAAAACTCAATAGAAAACCCGAAGAAATCCAAACTTGAATGTGTATTTTATAGATTATGGAGTGCTGTGTGACAGTAGTCGACAGTGACAGTAGTAGAAGAACAGCAACGTAAGTCCAGGTTTGAATAAATTCCAGTGGATGTCTTTATCCAAGAATTGTATCAGAGAACAACTTTTATTTCCAAGGACAATACTTACCTGAATTCAGTAATTTAAAGAAATAAAATTCCGCCAATTTTAACACAATATAATATAACTTTAAAGTTCTAAATTTTAAACAAGAATGACCTTGACATCACAAACACAAACTTATATAGTTCTCTACTTGACAATACTCTTCTAGAATGATCCTGATGTCTACAAAACAATAGACTAGATTATGTATAATTCATTTAGAAAAATCTAAAAATTTGACCAAAATAAACATATTTGCTTCTTCTATTAATAATGATCCTGATATTAAACCCATACCTAGAGAGAACTTAGCTGTGTATTAGTTGTTTACAATAAATAAAATGAAAAAGTCAATTTGGGTCAAGCACAATTAAACTCAGTTTTAGACAAGGTCGCGTCTAATACAATGTTACATTAAAATTGCAGGTAATAAAGTTATAACTAACTAAAAATAATTATATTAAATCTAAATATCACAGACCTGACGCTGCTCACAACATAGTAAAACAGGGCATGAGCTGAAACGTTCTGCTCAAAAGGACAAAATGAAGCTTACAAGTTTGACCCACCTTGATAGACACATATTTATCGACAAAGATATAAGTGGTGGGCCTTTGAAGCTCAAGGGTAATTATTCCATTTATGCAAACTACGACTCGACAAAAATAACCACCTATTTTGTTTAGCAGGATACGCAAAGCCTATAGGGATAGGCAAATCTACATTATCATATGCATTAAAAGAAAAGCTTTGACAGTAAAGGTGGCTAGGTGCTCCATACTAGGGTAGACCTTGAACATTAAGAGATTCATATCCACAAATAATTTCCACTTTAATAAGCCTAAACATATCGGCAATGCAGTAAAAAATGTAGAGCAAGCCGCAAATGCACAAGCTTTGCTGCAATCAAATTAAGATGCAATATGACGAATCATTGCAGCTGCTGTTCACAGAGGCTGACAGCCTGATAATCAAGATGGAGCAAGGAGACATTTAAAAAGTCTTACTCAAGTATCTAGTACAACGAAAGCGACTAATCAAAGTACATCAGCACTGGCAAGAAGTAACTCGTGATCAAGTTTAATGAAGAGTGATCTGGCAAGGCTATATCAGTGTTTGTAATACTAAGGCCTACTATATACTCGATGGAATATAAATCTTTCAATCGCAAGGGTAAATAGTCAAAGGCACTAAATAAACTTTGACTGCATCAGAACTCACAGTGAGTTAAAAGTACATCATAGTCGTGTGCAAGCTGAACAAGGTACTTTTATCCCTGTAAATACTAAACCATGGATGACATACAGTGGAATTACCATTACAGCATATGGATATTATAACTAAAACTAAATCCAACTGCCCTGAATCATTGGTAGATTATTAACGAAGATTCATTGAACAGGCACATTTGAGAGTTCCTCCAAGAACCAAGAGCTAGATTCAAAGCGTACTGAGGTAGCCAAGAAATAGCTTCAAAGCGTACTGAGGTAGCCAAGAACTAGCTTCAAAGCGTACTGAGGTAGCTACAGCGTACTGAGGTAGCCAACGCGTACTGAGGTAGCCAAAGCGTACTAGTGCTGCTGAAAAATGCTTACTGTTGCAAACCAAAGTATTTAATTCTTGCAAGCAATAGGTAAATGTACAAAAAGAACAGAAAGAAATTGAAAGATATAATTAGATAATATACACTAATTAGAACTAAACATTTTTAGAGTGGAAAGAGATCTATTATGTGAGATACTGTAGCAGAATTGAACTCGAGTGGGTTTTCTCTTCTTGGATTAAATAAACAACACAAATATAAAGTAAAAAAAGATAGGAATTTATAAAATGAATATATATATATATATATATATATATATATATATATATATATATATATATATATATATATATATATATATATATATATATATATGCATGCATGCATGCATGCATGCATGCATGCATGCATGCATACATACATACATACATACATACATACATACATACATACATACATACATACATACATACATACATACATACATACATACATACATACATACATACATACATACATACATACATACATACATACATACATACATACATACATACATACATACATACATACATACATACATACATACATAGTTGAGAACATCCACTCCACGGACAAAATCCAAATGACTTGTGTCTCATTTCACAATATATCAAGCTTAAATCCATAGGAGTGAATAATAGTTATGGTCAAATGCTCATGTATATCATGCTTTCCGTGACTTTTAGCCGCATGTTATTTCAAGATAATTTACCTGGATAAAAATGACTCACCCGAGGTATCCCTGTACACCTGCAGAACGAATAAAGGTGAAAAATAGATTTAAGGCAAAATCATGTTATATATTGCCTTATTCTATGACAGATACACTATGATAAATTATTACAGGTAGTAATGGTGGTTACGAGTGGCAGATTGGCTTAACGCTCTTGCCATCACCAATCACAGTCATTTAGTGTCTGTCTGCGTTGGGATATGCTACTGTGGGTATGTGAAAAACGAATTCCAAGCTATCTCGTGGTCAGTGTTACAGCGGTTTTTCCACTTTCTTCATAACCAGTTTTATTGGCTGCTAAATAGAGCCTTTCTTGCGCTTTAAAATGGAATTAAGCCATCCAAAAACAATTCAATAATATTTAGAAATATAACGGAATTCAGCAGACAGAAGAGGGACTTAAGGACAACTTATCTATTGGGGCTACAATGATTAAGATCATAAGATTAGTGGAAGACTTTCAAAACAAATGTGGAGAATTAAAGAATATAGTAATACTATATAAGAAATATCAATACGTGATAGACGCCTGGATGGCCGGAAGAAAATGTCTTGAAAAATACAGCCTACGTTGAAATGGGGTGGGGCATTCTGCATGAATGACAAGAGATTATGCGAGTTCTTTTCGTCAAGGAGAAGTATCCAGCTACAGCTGTATGATTGTCAAACAGAACGGCTAAAGCTGGATGTGCTGTGACTGTCCAGAGGCACATGAATCTCTTTCCTAGCAAAGTCTCAAGCTTTCCCTACTTGGTATTGGGCTGAAAAGAGTGCGGCAGAGCATAGAGCAGCTGTCATTATCTAATGAGAACAGCGCTGAAAATAAACGAGATAATAAACAAGATGGAAATGTCATTTCTATCTCCAATGCTGCACATGTTGATGTTCTAAGATTTCAGCAAGAAACATCGCCTTCTCTGTTGTTTGGAAAATACAAGTAATATAGTGTTGCATTTGTGCAGGGAATTACTGGCAAACTTGGATGTGGTCTCTGCCTATTTTGCTTTGATGAGTTAGCACAACACTTCGTTGATAAGTGGGACTTAATATCATGCAGCCAAATAACCCCCTCGCAAAAGCTTTCATTCCATCTGAGGACAGCACCTATTGCTTTGTTGCCCGAACAATCTTTTTTGCTAGTGTAATGCTTGACGATTCTCGGTGACCAGTTTCGGCGCAATACTGCACCCATAAGAGTCACGATCAGAAATGACATGGAGTAATTTGTACGATCAAATGGAAATGAGCGTGACAAATCTGCGGCTACGTTTGTCTCTGCTGATTCCCTCGGAGGCTTAGCAGCTTTATACCTCAACGTTGTTTTGCTCACTATGCGCAATCCCTTTTGTTTCATAATTTACCAGCTGAAGAAAGAGTATATTCACATGGTGATTATTGTAATACATGAACCCCAGAACATGTCCTGGTCGGATCAAATATACTTGCCACATATAATGTCTTTTACACACTCGAAAGCCATGTCTGGAAAACAGATGGCCGCTTTAGCCAACGTTACAACAGCGAGTTCTTCACACCTCTAGTAACGGGGCATACACTGAACCGCAGTTAACCTTTTATCTATCGGAAGTAATATGATTAAATGTTTAATACCTATGTAATAGCAAGTACTTAGCACCAGTTCCAATGTTGACAAGACCGGTGAGTCCATTTTTCAGCTCTGCGACGACCCTTACCAAAACAACGAAACTACGGAAAACCAACTGTTTTGTTTCATAGAGGAATATCAACATCCATACGCTTCTTTTCAATACGAATGTCCATGGCTATTGATAAGGATGTCACAAAATAGATAAGGTGTCTGACATACAAAAGAGATAGGGTGTCTGACTCAAACAAAAAAGATAGGGTGGCGGACTCGTAATGGGTGTCAGACCGATACAACTGGTCATTGCAATCTTTCATCTCAGGCGCACTTAACCACTGCTTCTGGAAACCATGTAACACAAACGCTGGCATCTTTGCCAACAGTCTTTCCGTTTTAAATTTAATAATTTTCATGTTTAATTTCATCAAATTAATTTTATTCATTAAATATATGATAGTTCACTGATCGCTGAAGCACAAGGTGATATCACGCTCTGAGAAGAACTGACACTATTTCATAACATCCTCAAACTCGATACAGTAACTCTTCCTGGATCACGCTTCGTAATATTAGACATATTACTTCTAAAACAAACAATCTAAACCTATTTGCTAGAAAACCCATTTCACGTACTACGGCAATACGAGGAAAATGATGGATGTTTAGTGTTTTTTCCAAAAATGAAACATGGCCATCTGTTTGAGGTGTTTGTCTTTAAATAGAAACATGGTGATTATTTTTGTATGTTGTTTTGTTACAACTACTTTACTCCACCTGCAAACAGGAATATCTCAGGTACAACGATAAGTGAACAAAACGAAAACCACATCAGAAACAGGAAAACACCAAAAGACGACACTGTAAAACAACTTATAATTGTATTTCTTTCGTTACTACTGTTGTTGTATAGTATAATATTTCAATTTACTGCTATTACTATACCTAACACTGACTGCAATAAAAAGATTTAAATTTAAATGGAAGCATCTGATACATTTGCCGGCGTCAATTAATCATTACATAGTATATACCCAATTTTGTAGAATATAAATAGTTATTCTGTCCGAGATCCAATTTCTTTTGATCTTACAACGTTATCGCGACCTTTATTAAGCTACTTTATCTAAGAAAACAACCTTCTAAAGAGAGATCTTTTATACTAAATACGTGAAACTCAAATGCAATTTTCCAGGGTACAAACCCTCCAACACAGGTGTGCAATTCAAGAGATACGTCGCCAGTGTCCTGAAAACATAATTGAATATAATAACTACTACAAGCTGGTTTCCTCGGTCACGTTCTGTCCAGACATCAATGGTATGTATCGTTATTTTGCTGTCCTAAAATCAATGGTACGTGTCTTTATATTCAGTCCGAACATCAGTGGTATGTATTATTTTTTCTGTCCCAGCATCAATTATACGTATCTTTTTGTTGAAAACATCATACATGATGATAAACAGTAATAAAATTGTAAAATGTTCATATTGTTTTAGGCAACCACCTCCATTTTGTGTGTTCCATATGTTAGATTTCAAGGAAACAACTTTCCATTTTTCCGGAATAGTTTTATAAAATGACCTTGCATATATTGGATATTATACAAAATAACTATGAAATCCTGTTATTATGCTGTATAATTGACAGATAGAGGCTACAGAGTGTTCTCCTTGCCCTTATGCATACCTAGTTTTATGTATATCTATATTTTCGGTAACTTCTGGTATATGATTTTATGTAATATTCCTAATATCTACTGTGTATTTTATTATAAACTGTGTGCATAATTTCACTGTTGAACATACAAACATAAAATAAATGTTTACAATTATTAATACTGATCGTAACCGCTCCGGTGGCCTAGTGGTTAAAGCGTCCGCCTCGGATGCGGGAGGTAGTGGGTTCTATCCCCAGCCGAGTCATGCAAAAAAAAAAATGGTTCTAACAGCTGCCTCGCTTGGCACTCAGCATTAAGTGGTTAGTGTTAGGACTGGTCGGCCTGGTGTCTGGATAATGTGACTGGGTGGGACATCATGCTACATGTATGCGGCTTGATGCCCCAGTGCTAGATATCACTATAAACTGTCACATTGCAGACATCGTAGCGATATGACTGAAACATTGTTAAAAGGTACGTTAAAAATCTAAACACACACACAATACTAATCGTAATAATAAGGCTTAAAATGGCGTCTATGGCGAATGTTCTCATTGACTGATGGGATATGGAAGTTTCAAGAGAATTGGTTGCGCGAGTCATATTAATTTATGACAAACTATATATATATATATATATATATATATATATATATATATATATATATATATATATATATATATATATATATATATATAGTTTGTCGTAAATTAATCGTGTGTTTTGTCTTATGCGGTTTATATTGAACTTCAGTCGCAATATAAGGTGTACATAAGGAGAAAATTAAGCATTCGGTTTCATTCCGATATCTTTAGTCATTCACACTTTTCGTGTTCCTGATGTAAGTCTGCAGTTGTGTTTTACAATTTACTTATCTGTTTCTATAGCAAAATATTTGTTTGGACTGCTCATTAATGACAGAAAGTGATCATTATTCGGACCATAATATTATTCTGGGAATCATTTATTCAAAAGTGTTTTGAACAACGACTTTTTGACAACGTTCCGGTTCTTGGAGGTTCAGTACATATCCGGTATTGAAATTACAAGAGAATTCTTTTTAGTTTAGGATTTTCATAGACGTGGACTAACTTCTCTAGACTGTAAGTTCCTATCACACTGTTAATTTATTACTTTCATAATTAAATTATTTGTTAAGTTTTTAAAACTTGTTGGTTTTGCTTCTGTTTTGGTACTTAAGTTTGTAACCATAGATTCTATCTTCTAGCTTCCCTTGGTCATTTTCACTTCCTGCACTTCATAATTAAGTAGAGTCGATGAGTAGTTTTAAATTTTTTTTATATTTTGTAATTCATCTATTGCTCTTTTCAGAAGCTGGAATTGTATAGCCTATAAAGATGAGTTATTCCTATTTTAGTGGAATTTTAATAACTACTAATATTGTAAGAATAGCCAACATATTTCTTCCGATCAGATGACAGACATTGGGAAATGCACAATGCATAATGTAATTTGTACCTACCAATCAACGTACCAAAGTATCTATCTATATGGATTGTTACATACATACATGCATGCATGCATGCATACATACATACATACATACATACATACATACATACATACATACATACATACATACATACATACATACATACATACATACATACATACATACACACACACACACACACACACACACACACACACACACACACACACACATACATACATACATACATACATACATACATACATACATACATACATACATACATACATACATACATACATACATACATACATACATAAATGGAGTTATAATTTTATATCATATGAGCATCGTCATCCAAACTGGATCAAACTGGATCAATAGAGTCAATAAGTCAAGTGCCTTTCCCAAGTCAAGAAATGCTCAGTATGTTTAGGTACAACACTGTGCAAGAAAGAAATGCTCAGTATGTTTAGGTACAACACTGTGCAAGAAAGAAATGCTCAGTATGTTTAGGTACAACACTGTGCAAGAAAGAAATGCTCAGTATGTTTAGGTACAACACTGTGCAAGAAAGAAATGCTCAGTATGTTTAGGTACAACACTGTGCAAGAAGGAAATGCTCAGTATGTTTAGGTACAACACTGTGCAAGAAGGAAATGCTTAGTATGTTTAGGTACAACACTGTGCAAGAAGGAGCATCGGAGCAATTTGTTTTCCTCTTAGAGATTATGCACTTCCTTTGAAACGTTGATTTTCGGTACACATCGCTCTCCCCACTGTCATGTCTACTACTTCACGAATTACTTTTGCATAGTCTCCTTCTCTTTTGTAGTAGTCGTAGTAGTAGTAGTAGTAGTAGTAGTAGTAGTAGTAGTAGTAGTAGTAGTAGTAGTAGTAGTAGTATGATATAACAAAAAAAATAAAATCTTATCTATTGATCCGGATTAACATGCAGAAACAGAGACACAGAAAAAGAAACCAAATTGAAACAAAAGCTTCCAGGAAATCCATTTGTAAAGATAACCTAATGTCCCTAATAAAATGAGCAAAGCAGCATGCTCAAAAGACCAGGATGTGGTGGTGATCTAAAGTGTACAAAATATGTCTGGCGTTTTCTCGCTGTCTTGCACGAGATTGCAATAATTAAAACTGTAAAGTAATATCTACAACTCCCATAGCCGGCTCTGTAGCAAAATGATCGTAGAACTGGAAGTTGCGCAATATGAGTTTTTGATTTATAGTGAACAAATCTGATCTAACAAAGGCAACAGTTACACTCTCATTACTATAATGTCAACGTTTTTAGTATCTCCTTTACTTGCAATCTAACATTTCCTAACCATACTTTATCAGCGATGAAAACAAGGAGCCCCGAATGGTCTAAAGCGCTGTCCGTTACGGATCACTGCCATCTCACCTCTGTCTGCGTGAGTTCGAGTCAAGGATTCGGCCAATGTGGATATGTGAGAAAGCTTGCCAGTAGCTTCTCGTGGGTCGGTGGTTCTTTCCGGTGATTTCCCGGTTTCTTCCTCCACCATTAATACTGTGCTGAAAAATGGCGTTAAGCCCAACAACAACAACAACAAATTTATAATGTATAGATGTGGATAGGCCAGATGCTAGTCAATATTTAGGTATTCTGATTTCGATATGTTTTTGAAGTTAGGTCTCGTACCCTTCATTTGTTCAGTATTCTAATTTATAAATGTGGACAAGTCAGTCACAACAGTCATAACTTAGTATTCTAAGTTTTGGGAGTGGACAAGTTAAGTTCCGTGCTCATCATTTCTTAGCTTTCTAGTTTATAGGTTTGGACACGTTAGATCCCGTTCTCGTCATATATTTGATATTCTAATTTAAACATATGGATTTGCTAGGGTTCGTACTCATCAATTGTTGAGTGTTATAATTTATAGATGTGGACATATTATTCCCCATAACTATAATTTACTAAGCATTTGCAGATTTGCTCCCAACGTTAGATTTAAAAACAAAAAACATGAAATGAATATACGAGTTAATTTTTTCGCTTATGACGATGTCTCAATCTTTAAATTTCAGATATGACACCGATCGTAGGATAATATCCGATTTACAAGCAGTCTGATACATAAATGACGAAAGAAATCTGAGGCAAAAGTGTCATGTTGTTGTATAAAGGTTAAAATTAACATCATGAAATGTATGATATGATTATGTCACTTCTTTCGCAAATAAAATTAGCAAGTATTTTGTAAATACGTGTACATGTATTTTGTTTTGATTTGAACACGATGTGTTTAAATGTGACAAAATGGATCAATCCAGCTAGTGAAATGAATAAACGATCAACGAAATTCTTTTAAACCAAGAAAATATATTCTTTCTATTTTCAAAACTCCCAAAATTGCACATAAGACATTTCATCTGAAAACAGTTACTTATTTAATTTTAATTAAGGAACGCACTCACTAATCTATCCAATGTCTCTTTAGTGCAACAAAATTGATTTAATATCTTGCGACAAGTCAGTAGTACTCATAAATGGCCCGACAATGAGGTTTCATGGGCTAGACTATGACTTTACTCCTGATATGATCTAGTAAGACCTATTTGCAGCTAAATGACTACTCATTAGCAGGTTCCTCAGGTAACTTCAGATTCCTCATAAGGACTCCATGACTCATATAGCAACAAGTTCTTTCATTTGAACATCAGTTTCGCTAATAGCCCCTGAAACAAACATGAGATCTCTAGCTTTGTCTTCCGTCATCTTGGTAAGATTCAAGATAATGTGAAACCAAACGATGTGATTATGTGATTCTTAAATCTTGACGGACAAAAACTAGGAGCAAATGTGTTGTTATAAAATGTCTGACCCAAAAGGTGTGTGCATAAGGAATAACATTCTTTGCTATAAGATCATTTTCCAAAGCATGATTATGACTAACCATAGTTCTAGTAACTGCGCAAGCTAGATATAAATCAGGGCTTTTACTTGAATAGGATCAACACGTTGATCCAGAAAAGGGCTTTTTAGTTACAAGTGGATTAATCTCGCCCTCATCGTCTGCTAGGTAATTTGGTAATAAACGAACATTCCCTTGGGAGAATAGGTTTGATCTCTTTTAATCACAGGTCCCAAATTATGTTATATATAGGCAGTACGATGGGGGTCACATGACCACCTTGATCGATGCAGGCAATCATGTACCTATTTATGTATGGTTTGAGTTTTTTTTCTGAGAAATGAAAACTGACAGACATAATGTTATAATTAGAAGTTCCATGAGAAAAATCGGGAAATATTACGAGATGGGGAGGAAGTGGGGAAATAACCCTTAAAGCGGGAGGTTTTGTTTCCCCCTGCTTGAGAGTTTCAGGTATGAACTGTCCTGATATACGAAATAAATTCCGGGCTTGTGAGTTTATTTAAATTACCATCCCGGAGCCTGTGCCTAAAAAGCAAATTAAGCCCTGCCCAGTACAATACATAAACTATTATACCAGACAAGTATATATTATTGGATTTGTCAATAAGTTAACTGTAGCCTGCATGTAAAATACACTGTAATTGAACCATCAGAAGGAAGACTTTTAATGTCTGAATCAATTACTTATGATTTTTTGTAATATGCTTGAGTGCGTGTTGGGCCCTTTCCCTCTCAAACAACTGACCCTAGCTGGTGAAATGACTGCAACATTACTCAGTCGTGGGCATATTTAGCAGCCCTCTTTTTGAGGGCATTAAAGCCTTGGGGATGGGGCACGCTTTCCTTCCCCATTGATTATTTAGAAATCTGCCACGCGGATATTAAACCCGTCTGGCATGCCCGCAAGTACGAAAGTAAGTTATGATTTCTGCTTTGCAGATATATTTGTTGGGTTTTCTTCTTTGGTTATTTTTATTTTAAAAAAAAAAACAACTAGTGTATAAATTATAACCGATGAAAACCGTTCTTAATGCCTTTTTCACCTTCCCGATATAGGATCCTGTTCCCACACACAAGTCGGTTTCCGTTATGGTCTCTTCGCCCAGAATTCAGTATTATCTCTCAATGTTTCAGTGTTGGATGTATATTTTCAAGATGGTAGTCCTTAGTTGGGTGTGTGTGAGTCTGTGTGTCTTTCTGTATGTCTGTTTGTGTGTCTGTGTGTATGTTGAGGTAGGTAATGACTATGTCATTTACATATAATACAATTGAACCTCATCCTTCTTAAATGATTTTTATTGCATTGTGGTAAAAAAAATTGTATTGGGCACCATGCTTAATCCTTATCACATTTGTGCGCCACATATTGTGTACAAGTATTTATTTTAAAATTACATTGCTTTTTCAACAATTCTAAAATATGAAATATGAGAACTTTCTTACTGTTGTACTATTCAGCTTTCAGGTTTTAAACACATTATCAACACACAATTCAACATATATAGTTGTGATCATATCTCAGAACAGAATCAACTTTTGAATTTGCAACCCAAATCTGGTCTCCTCCTTTTTGTCTCGCTCGCCATGTTTCTGTTTGTATTTGAGGACGGGCTTGTATTGCGTCACGAGACAACTTGATATGTCGTCTCATCAAAACTCAAAAACACTCGGCATTTTCCGCAATTGTGGTATCTTCCGAACAATATTTTCACTATCCGCCAACGATATTTAATTTATAAACATTACAGTCGATTTAAAGTTTGAGGAGAATTACATAAATAAAAGGAAAAGTTTTAGTTCTGGTCTCCTTTAAACTAGGTAAAAATATGAAAAAATATGACAAGTATTAAGCTTTTCCAAAATATAAATTTATATTCCTAAAATATAAAATATAAAAAGGGAAAGAATTAAAAATAACTTGCAGTGTATGATTTTATATGGATTTTCCCAAAATGTAATAATTATGTCATTAGTCCTGGAAATATCCAACGTTATTTCCAATGACGCTTTTAATGTTCTTATGTGATAGCACAAATAAAACAAAGTTCTGAATCCAAATGTTTGTAGTTCAGGGTAAATTATACGAATCTACAATATCGCAAAATGTCGTGTATGGTTTCAGATAATATAATATAATTATTTAAATCTTATTCTTTAAACAGTATTCTCTCTCTCTCTCTCTCTCTCTCTCTCTCTCTCTCTCTCTCTCTCTCTCTCTCTCTCTCTCTCTCTCTCTCTCTCTCTCTCGTACAATTAGTGCATCGTATTTGATGACTAGAAGCAGAATATCTAACTCATTGACAAACAGGCCTAATTGTATTGAGAAAATCAATAATTATAGAGTGCATAATACCGCTACAGGACAAATGTACTCCATGGTCACAGTATAAATGTGTCGTGATGATCATGGTTTACCATGGTCACAGTATAAAGTTGTCGTGAAGGTTATGATTTACCATGGTCGCAGTATAAAGTTGTCGTGAAGGTCATGGTTTACCATGGTCACAGTATAAAGGTGTCGTGATGATCATGGTTTACCATGGTCACAGTATAAAGGTGTCGTGATGATCATGGTTTGTCATGGTCATAATGAAAATGAAAATAAAAAGGCATATGTGTGATTATAGAACCCATTTAATCCATAATCCATTTAATTAATCCATTTAATACATAATCCATTTAATTAATCCATTGAATCCATAGTTGTATTCAAAGTTCCATGCTCTTAACAAATTCCTGACACATAGACGACTGATATCATTCCTGACACTTCACTGTAATGTGGTTTTTTTTAGGTAAAAATTTGTAATGGAATGATAGACGGAAAAACAAACTGATTAATAAATATTAATGTTTGATGAAAATTATTTGACAGTTATATCGCAGCAAAACAAAAACGATACAAAATATAAAATTTTGAAGAAACCAAAAGTTATGACCGAATAATACACAAACATCAATGGAATTAAATTGCGGTAAACTCAGCTTTTTAAATAGCCACTTACGTACATGTTCACAGTTGCTAATTATAGAATGAGTCGTCAATATGTTGATAGTCTTAGCTCTCTTTCCGGTTAGACAGTTCGTTCAGGTGGGTCATAAAATGAGTAAGTTAGTTCACATTTGATGGATTAGACCACGTGAGTTTCTTTTGTAATGTCGGAGATATGCGATTTCGCGCACAAAAGTATGGGAACAAAATACGTGTCTCGCCATTATATCTGTGTAAAAGCCGAAAATGTTACATTGAACAGGTCAAAGATAGAATCATCTAACATAAACTGTGTGAAATTAGTCATCTACAAGTATTGAACAAGTCTATGGTATTTCCAACAACCATTAACTGTGTGATTACAGGAGTTGAACATAATCTGTGGTAATACCAACAACCATTTCTTGTGCAACAATTCATTTAAACTTCTTGAACAAGTCTCTAGTTAAAGTTGTCTGAATTCATAATCAGATGTTGCAGTCAATTTAGTACGTGTGTGTATTGGATTCAAAATCAAATGATGCAGTCAATTTAGTACGTGTGTGTAATGAATTCAAATCAAATGATGCAGTCAATTTAGTACGTGTGTGTATTGGATTCGTAATCAAATGATGCAGTCAATTTAGTACGTGTGTGTATTGGATTCGTAATCAAATGATGCAGTCAATTTAGTACGTGTGTGTATTGAATTCAAAATCAAACGATGCAGTCAATTTAGAACGTGTGTGTATTGAATTCAAATCACATGATGCAGTCAATTTAGTACGTGTGTGTATTGGATTCGTAATCAAATGATGCAGTCAATTTAGTACGTGTGTGTATTGGATTCATAATCAAATCATACAGTCAATTTAGTACGTGTGTGTATTGGATTCATAATCAAATGATGCAGTCAACTTAGTACGTGTGTGTATTGAATTCATAATCAGATGATGCAGTCAATTTAGTATGTGTGTGTATCGAATTCAAAATCAAATGATGCAGTCAATTTAGTACGTGTGTGTAATGAATTCAAATCAAATGATGCAGTCAGTTTAGTACGTCTGTGTATTGGATTCATAATCAAATGATGCAGTCAATTTAGTACGTGTGTGTATTGAATTCATAATCAGATGTTGCAGTCAATTTAGTACGTGTCTGTATTAAACTCATAATCAAATGATGCAGTCAATTTAGTACATGTGTGTATTGGATTCATAATCAAATGAGGCAGTCAATTTAGTACGTGTGTGTATTGAATTTATAATCAAATGATGCAGTCAATTTAGTACGTGTGTGTATTGAATTCATAATCAGATGATGCAATCAGTTTAGTACGTGTGTGTATTGAATTTATAATCAAATCATGCAGTCAATTTAGTACGTGTGTGTATTGGATTCATAATCAAATGATGCAGTCAATTTAGTACGTGTGTGTATTGAATTCATAATCAGATGATGCAATCAGTTTAGTACGTGTGTGTATTGAATTTATAATCAAATGATACAGTCAATTTAGTACGTGTGTGTATTGAATTCATAATCAAGTCATACAGTCAATTTAGTACGTGTGTGTATTGAATTCATAATCAGATGATGCAGTCAATTTAGTACGTGTGTGTATTGGATTCATAATCAAATCATACAGTCAATTTAGTACGTGTGTGTATTGAATGCATAACCAAACGATGCAGTCAATTTAGTACGTGTGTGTATTGAATTCATAATCAAATGATGCAGTCAATTTAGTACGTGTGTGTAATGAATTCAAATCAAATGATGCAGTCAGTTTAGTACGTCTGTGTATTGGATTCATAATCAAATTATGCAGTCAATTTAGTACGTGTGTGTATTGAATTCATAATCAGATGTTGCAGTCAATTTAGTACGTGTGTGTGTATTGAATTCATAATCAGATGATGCAATCAGTTTAGTACGTGTGTGTATTGAATTCATAATCAGATGATGCAGTCAATTTAGTACGTGTGTGTATTGAATTCATAATCAAATTATGCAGTCAATTTAGTACGTGTGTGTATTGAATTCATAATCAGATGATGCAGTCAATTTAGTACGTGTGTGTATTGAATTCATAATCAAATCATACAGTCAATTTAGTACGTGTGTGTATTGAATTCATAATCAGATGATGCAATCAGTTTAGTACGTGTGTGTATTGGATTCATAATCAAATCATACAGTCAATTTAGTACGTGTGTGTATTGAATGCATAACCAAACGATGCAGTCAATTTAGTACGTGTGTGTATTGAATTCATAATCAAATCATACAGTCAATTTAGTACGTGTGTGTATTGAATTCATAATCAGATGATGCAATCAGTTTAGTACGTGTGTGTATTGAATTTATAATCAAATCATGCAGTCAATTTAGTACGTGTGTGTATTGGATTCATAATCAAATGATGCAGTCAATTTAGTACGTGTGTGTATTGAATTCATAATCAGATGATGCAATCAGTTTAGTACGTGTGTGTATTGAATTTATAATCAAATGATACAGTCAATTTAGTACGTGTGTGTATTGAATTCATAATCAAGTCATACAGTCAATTTAGTACGTGTGTGTATTGAATTCATAATCAGATGATGCAGTCAATTTAGTACGTGTGTGTATTGGATTCATAATCAAATCATACAGTCAATTTAGTACGTGTGTGTATTGAATGCATAACCAAACGATGCAGTCAATTTAGTACGTGTGTGTATTGAATTCATAATCAAATGATGCAGTCAATTTAGTACGTGTGTGTAATGAATTCAAATCAAATGATGCAGTCAGTTTAGTACGTCTGTGTATTGGATTCATAATCAAATTATGCAGTCAATTTAGTACGTGTGTGTATTGAATTCATAATCAGATGTTGCAGTCAATTTAGTACGTGTGTGTGTATTGAATTCATAATCAGATGATGCAATCAGTTTAGTACGTGTGTGTATTGAATTCATAATCAGATGATGCAGTCAATTTAGTACGTGTGTGTATTGAATTCATAATCAAATTATGCAGTCAATTTAGTACGTGTGTGTATTGAATTCATAATCAGATGATGCAGTCAATTTAGTACGTGTGTGTATTGAATTCATAATCAAATCATACAGTCAATTTAGTACGTGTGTGTATTGAATTCATAATCAGATGATGCAGTCAATTTAGTACGTGTGTGTATTGGATTCATAATCAAATCATACAGTCAATTTAGTACGTGTGTGTATTGAATGCATAACCAAACGATGCAGTCAATTTAGTACGTGTGTGTATTGAATTCATAATCAATTGATGCAGTCAATTTAGTACGTGTGTGTATTGAATTCATAATCAAATGATGCAGTCAATTTAGTACGTGTGTGTATTGAATGCATAACCAAACGATGCAGTCAATTTAGTACGTGTGTGTATTGAATTCATAATCAATTGATGCAGTCAATTTAGTACGTGTGTGTATTGAATTCATAATCAAATGATGCAGTCAATTTAGTACGTGTGTGTATTGAATTTATAATCAAATGATGCAGTCAATTTAGTACGTGTGTGTATTGAATTCAAAATCAATTGATGCAGTCAATTTAGTACGTGTGTGTATTGAATTCATAATCAATTGATGCAGTCAATTTAGTACGTGTGTGTATTGGATTCATAATCAGATGTTGCAGTCAATTTAGTACGTGTGTGTGTATTGGATTCATAATCAAATGATGCAGTCAATTTAGTACGTGTGTGTGTATTGAATTCATAATCAATTGATGCAGTCAATTTAGTACGTGTGTGTATTGAATTCATAATCAATTGATGCAGTAAATTTAGTACGTGTGTGTATTGAATTCATAATCAAATCATGCAGTCAATTTAGTACGTGTGTGTATTGAATTCATAATCAGATGTTGCAGTCAATTTAGTACGTGTGTGTGTATTGAATTCATAATCAGATGTTGCAGTCAATTTAGTACGTGTGTGTATTGAATTCATAATCAAATGATGCAGTCAATTTAGTACGTGTGTGTATTGAATTCATAATCAGATATTGCAGTCAATTTAGTACCTGTGTGTAATGAATTCAAATCAAATGATGCAGTCAATTTAGTACGTGTGTGTATTGAATTCATAATCAAATGATGCAGTCAATTTAGTACGTGTGTGTATTGAATTCATAATCAGATATTGCAGTCAATTTAGTACCTGTGTGTAATGAATTCAAATCAAATGATGCAGTCAATTTAGTACGTGTGTGTATTGAATTTATAATCAAATGATACAGTCAATTTAGTTGGTGTTTGTATTGAATTCAAAATCAAATGATGCAGTCAATTTAGTACGTGTGTGTATTGAATTCATAATCAATTGATGCAGTCAATTTAGTACGTGTGTGTATTGGCCGCTGTTGCGTGAGAGGTAGACAATAGGTACGTTACACGCAATTCCATTCATGCTTTAAACGGTTCAAGTTCTACCTCTACATCTTGAATGAGTGTGTGCAAATATTCATTTTGCGCCTGGTACAAATGTCTTATACTTTGAACCTTACTTATGCATGCAAAACTCTAAACCTTTAGAAATGCAAACCAACCTAATAAATAACACAATGTATCATTATCTCTGTATGTTTCCTTTCATGTGCTAATTGGATACCATTATATATATATATATATATATATATATATATATATATATATATATATATATATATATAGAGAGAGAGAGAGAGAGAGAGAGAGAGAGAGAGAGAGAGAGAGATGCAATAAACTGACCACGAACAGTACGAAACTAGTAATTAACTAGCCTAAGTGCTTTCGACTCTTAATGAGTCTTTTTCAAAGGCAAATACAAAACAGACAAACAAATAAACACAAACACGTTTTGTTTGTAAACCTCTACATGGCTGTCTCCACATGTGTAAAAACTATAAATATAACCAGTTTGTATAGACTTGTTGCGGAAACTGAAAACGGTGTTTAATTCCCTAAAAGTCTACAAGCCTAAGCGACATCTATTTTTACTTTTTGTACATTTATGTAACACAGATTTTATCCCGAATATTTGATTCTATACCGGTTATTCTTATATTAAAAATTGAAGAATAATAAGAAGATTTAGAAAATGTTAAATTCTACTAGTACATAGTTTTCATTTTCTAGTCATCTTGGTTTAGACCGCTTGGTTTCAATGTTCTAAGGTGGCGTATCCAGTATGATTCCTTTTCCTTCCTGGTTTCGGAACTCCAGCTGTGGTTGTTAGCAATAGCGATAAGTATTATATCACTGAAAGTGTGGCCAGGGGAGGAGAAGTGTCCTGCGACCGGGCTTCTGTACAGCTTTTTTGTCATCCAATCACATCTATGAAGGTTTATCCTTTACTGTAGCTTTTCAGTTTCTCCGACGTACTGAAGGCCACAGATCTTACATGTGATGAGATAAATCACATTATCTGTTTTTCACGTTTTTTTTGGACCATGTATGTTTAGTTTTTCTTTAGTCACTGTGATAGTGAATGTCTTGGTCTCTATCATATGTTGACAGGCTTTGCATCTTTTATCGCCACAGGGTCCAGATTGACTAGGTTGGTTTTGACTAGCGATTGGCGTTAGCTTTGCCCTGACTAGGATGTCCTTGAGGTTTTTTGGTCTCCGGTAAGCTACTACAGGTTTGTTCGGAAGTATTAGGTTTAGTATGTCTGACGATTGCACGGTTGGCCAGTGGTTTGCGATGATTTTACCTACTTTGGGATTGTCTGGGTGATAGGTCAGAATAAATGGTATCCTATCAACCTTTTCTTTCTGTCCATATCTGAGTAGGTCATCACGGTTTGTTTGTTTGGCCCTTTGGATTGCCTCCGCAATCAGGTCTTTGTCGTAGCCTCGGTAAATTAAATGTTTAGCCAGCTCTTCAGACCTTTCTAGGAATCTTTCATCGTCGGAGCAAATTCTGCGTATCCTCAGTGCCTGGCTATATGGAATGTTCCTAATGCAGTGTTTTGGATGACAGCTGGTTGGCAGGAGATACTGGTGTTTGTCGGTTGGTTTCGAGTAGATGTCTGTGTGTAATTTGTTTTCCACCAGTCTGGTTGTTGTGTCCAGGAAAACATGGCTTGAGTTGGAAATTTCTGCCGTGAATTTTATTGAAGGACGGAAGTTGTTTGCCTTTGATATGAAGTCATCCAGACTTTCTCTTCCATACTGCCACTTCATTTCTATATCATCGATAAAGCGTACCCACTGGTATGGTGTACGCTCAACCGATGCTAAGAGCTGACCCTTAAGTTTTCCCATGAAAATGTTAGCATACGAAGGGGCCATTTTAGTACCCATTGCAGTTCCATTGATTTGTAGGTATTTTTCTTCATTAAATTAAAAGTTGTTGAGTTTTAGGACAAGCTCCAGGAGTTGGATTAAGAAGTGTGTGGATGGATTGTTTACAATTCTTGTTTCCCATGCTTCGCTACATGCCGGTAACCCTTCGTTGTGCGGTATGTTGGTGTCCAAAGATGTGACTTCTAAGGAAGCAAGTAATGTATCTGGCAGTAATGGTTCACTAGCTTTGCTTTTTATGAGATAATCTGTCGTGATTGAAGATATGATGGTAATTTGTGGACATGTGGTCTCATAAAATGATCTAAATATTCTGATATCCTTTCTGTGGGGTGCCCGTTACCTGAGACTATAGGTCTGCCAGGGTTTCCTTGTTTGTGGATTTTGGGTAGAAGATAAAATCTACCTGCTCTTGGGTTTTCTGGGCTTAAGTAGTTTTTCGTTTTTCTGGTCTATGTTTCCGCTTTGGTACGCCTCGTCAATAACATCAGTGATGATTTTTGCATATTCCAGCGTTGAATCATGGTCCAGTTTTTGGTAGAACCTAGCGTCACTTAGTTGTCTACTTGCTTCACTAATGTAGTCTTCCCTATTCATAACGACAACAGCGGAACCCTTATCTGCAGGCCTAATTATAATGTCTGTTCTGCCTTTCAGTGAGTGCAGGGCATCCGTTTCTTCTTTTGTCAAATTAGAATATTTGTTAGTATGGTTGATATGTCTGGAAGTATCGTTTTCAACCGAGTTGATAAAGGCTTCCAGATTCGGAATTAAACTTTTTGGTGGGGTCCAGTTATATCCGGGATATAATCTGCGTTACATAAATGTACAAAAAGTAAAAGTAGATGTCGCTTTGGCTTGTAGACTTTTAGGGAATTAAACACCGTTTTCAGTTTCCGCAACTAGTCTATACAAGCTGGTTGTATTTATAGTTTTTACACATGTGGAGACAGCCATGTAGAGGTTTACAAACAAAACGTGTTTGTTTATTTGTTTGTCGTATATATGTTTTGTATTTGCCTTTGAAAAAGACTCATTAAGAGTCGAAAGCGCTTAGGCTAGTTAGTTACTAGTTTCGTACTGTTCGTCGTCAGTTTATTGCATCTATTCTAATCAATCCCTGACACACTTGATCACGTGATCCCTTGGTGGATCCAGTACGCTTGAAAGGATTGTTATTCGCCATATGATTTGTATTCTTTATATATATATATATATATATATATATATATATATATATATATATATATATATATATATATATATATATATATATATATATATATATATATTTATATATATATATATATATATATATATATATATATATATATATATATATATATATATATATATATATATATATGTGTGTGTGTGGGTGTGTATATATATATATATATATATATATATATATATATATATATATATATATATATATATATATATATTACTTCATTCCCGTGGTAAATTCTTCGCCCAATTATAAGGGAAATAACTCTTTATGAATAAATTGGTACCTCCCATGGAAAGTAATAATTACTTACCTTCTCTATTGCAACCTACCGGAGGACAAAATGGTAATTAAGAGTGCTAAATGTTTTTCATAGTTTTTGTTTAAAAAATTTTTTGTGTTTAAAATAAGATTTCATAACGATTAAAAAAAAAACAACAACTCTAGTCATAATACCAATGCATAACTAAACTGTGCATAACAGTTGTAAAGAGTCCTTAGAAACGGTGAACCTATTAAAAGTTCGTCCATTTAGAATCATTTCCCGGATGTTTGTTATCGATTAGTTTGATACGAGTCAATTACGTTACACTTAATAGCAGGCAATCAGCTGGACTTGTCACGCAGGAAGAAATGTAGACAGGTGAAATTTAGTACATAGATGATAGTGATGTACGAAAAGGATTATCCTCAATTTACACAGGTAATTCAGATAGCTTCTTTTGGGTATTTGATCGTTTGTATTGTATATTGGATAGGTAGGTAAAGTTGCATACTAGGAGTGGTGGGGGTTGTATTGAAAACACGGTAGAATTTTTGGACCCTTACCAAATTTCAGGCATGTTTTAACACCCCTTACAGACAGACCCTTTCAATTTGACTATCCCGTCCCGTTGAGTTGCCAAATTGGCTCACTGGAACACATATGAATGTTAATATGAGGTAAATAATGCTGTTGTCATAGATAGGTTAGGTCTATTAGATAGCTGACCTTAACTACGATAATGTAGGCGACGGATATATGGTGCTAATATTAGCACTAACCTGACCTCAGTTTACCTTGTAAAAATGTATTCCATCGCTGGTCACCATTACTTTTTGTTAGACACTGAGAAAGGAACATATGTTAACGATATTGGTGGAACAAAAACTGTAACCCAGTTTTAGATAGCTATTTCACCCATGATGTAGCTTCGATTGTCTGAGCATACCTACCATCAATTTATACGGTGAGTGACACCCAGAGGCTTGTCCTTCTCATTTCCAGTTAGTTTTGGTAGAGAGAGAGAGAGAGAGAGAGAGAGAGAGAGAGAGAGAGAGAGAGAGAGAGAGAGAGAGAGAGAGAGAGAGAGAGAGAGAGAGAGAGAGAGAGAGAGAGAGAGAGATTTAACCCTCAAACACCAGAATATCAGGTACAGTACCGTACTAAATAGAGATCAGGAATGAAAACGCCTAATGTAACAATAACACCTTACTGCAGTTGAAATTAATTAAACACTGATTAATTAATCAATTTACCAGCATAGATTCTTGTTACATAAGTGTAAACACAAATGATCACACTTAATAGTTTGAATATTACCGATAATGGGAAGATTAACTCATGTATACATCAGGCGTATGATTATATGGAATATTATTTGATATAATATGTAACAAACAGTACTAACTTTGAAGCTTAGAAATGTGTCACATGACTAAATATTATGTCAGAAATATTAGAAAATATGAAAAGAACTGTATCTTAGAATTAATGATTAATAACAACTAAATAGTCAATTAATTATGCCCAATGCTTTTCAAACTATCGACAGTCAGAACTTATTGACTCTATATAATGTCGCTAAAACAGCAATTATTTTTTTAAATACATTGATCTTTTCTCTCCGTCCTAATTTGCAATACATGTTCTACCTTTCTTTTTTATAACATCTTCATTAAGAACGTACTCACTGAGTTATCTCCCTCCAACCCTCTCGTACATCTTACAATGAGGTAATGGAGTATTACACGGTAACGGAGGAGGAGGGCGATAAACTGGAAAATCTAATAGCTTCCTTTGAAATTAAACCGCACAATATTTTACAAGGGAAACAAACAAAGAAAGGAAACAAGTGAGGGCGCTTTGTCATTTCATATATAAATAACAACTGAAACGGCTTTGAAAGAATGAAATTTCTATATTTAGCATTTGAACCGCTGGGTTTTATTGGATAATTACATTCCCCGAGAAAGCTTTCAAACAAAAACATTCCACGGAATGGAGATGTGAAACAACAGGTCACCTAGAGCAAAATGTTAAACAAAACTTTCTCCGGAATGGAGATGTGAAATAACACGTCACCAAGAGTGAAATGTTAAACAAAACATACTCCGGAATGGAGATGTTAAACAACACGTCACTTAGAGCGAAATGTTAAACAAAACATTCTCCGGAATGGAGCTGTGAAACAACACGTCACCTAGAGCGAAATGATAAGCAATATATTGAATGTTCTGAATAAATTCGTTGATATACAGCAGTCATCATTATACTCATATGCCATATCTTGAAGGTGTAATCCAAACGGCCTTTGAATGGATGTTAAAAAATCCAAAGCATATATATATATATATATATATATATATATATACATACATACATATATATATATATATATATATATATATATATATATATATATATATATATATATATATATATATATATATATATATATATATAGAGAGAGAGAGAGAGAGAGAGAGAGAGAGAGAGAGAGAGAGAGAGAGAGAGAGAGAAAATGTTGGTTATAATATGCACTACAAACAATATATCTAAGAAACATAGGCATGTGCCACACCCAAACGTGCATGCTTTGCCTTCGGGACTTTTTATTTTCTTTGACTAAAATTACACAGAGAATATAATCTAAGGAAGTCAATTTAAACAGGAAATTAATCTAAAGTCTAAAGTTAATCGGTGAACAAACTCTAAGGGAATAAAAACTAAACGGGGAATGAAATTTACGGGACAAAAATTACGCGGAGAATGGAATAGAAAGACAAATCATTGGGCGGGGGGGTAGTTATACGTGGTTATATGTTTCATTCTAATTCATTCCTTAATTCTAAATTTACCGACACGTTATTATGCAGATCTGTTTTCGTTATTGATGAAACGCACTCCAGCAAATAAAGTTCTCTTCAACTAAAGATAAAAAATATCTGATTTCTACTACTTGAGTACGTAGGTAATAAACAGGTAACACTGTTTTATAGTTTACCACATTCTTTGCAGTTTATAACACTTCATCGAGACCAGAGACTCTTTATCAAAGGCTTGTTAACGGTACATAGAGTGATCAATCATTTGACCTAGCCATATACGTAGCTATGTGACTTGTACTTGTATCATTATCTTTAGGGGTGTTTGCTTTATGATCATTGTTTAGATCACTCCACGTGGTGTTGACTTTTATTATATGAAGTAGGTTTGTCATTATAGGCGGTATTTTTGCTATTAAATGTAATAGTTTAAACATAACTGTTTAGACATAATACCGGTAGTTTAGATATAACAGATTAGATAAACAGTTTATATATAATATACATAATAATTAAGACAACAGTTTTGACATAACAGTTTAGACATATCAGTTTACACATAATAATTAAGACACAACAGTTCAGACAGTTTAGATAAACAGTTTGGACATAATAGACATAATAATTAAGGCAACAGTTTAGACATAATAGTTTACACATAATAATTAAGACACAACAGTTTAGACATAATAGTTTAGATATAATAGTTTACACATATTAGACATAATAATAAAGACATATTATTTTAGACATAACAGTTTAAAAGTAACAGGTTAGACATAATAATTAAGAAAACATTTAGACATAGCAGTTTAGACATGATAGACATAACAGTTTGGACATACTAGTTTAGACATAATATTCACTAATTTTTGTCATTATATGTTGTAGTTTTGAAATTATATGCGGTAAATTTTTTATATCAACTGTTTTCTATATAACTATATGAATTATTGTTATTATTATGTTTTATCATTACGTATTGTAACTACTCTGATGCACGTTTGAGCACTCGGTGTTTTTTGGCGCTTTTCTTGATCTTAGTGGATCAAAACTTTATATGCAGTTGTCACACATTGATATTTGGCGCTCATATCATCATAAGTTATAAATATTTACATTTGTTATGACGATGATGCGGTAATTCATAGATAACCTGGATTCCATCGAGCATAGTGAAATATGGATTGCGGGTCTCACACCTCAGTTATTATTTTTTTTTATAAAATTAATTTATTAATTATGCACGTTGTTAATTTCCTGTTTTCAAAATATATACAACAATTAAACAACTAAAAGACAGAAGTTTGGTCGTAGATGTATACAAGGCAAATACAATAATTTAATTAATAATAAATGTTTATTACATGGTCCATAAGTTTAACCACTTTGTAATTACGAATCATACTCATAAGGTGCAGAAAGAGCTGCAGTGTCATGATACATATATAGTTAGTATTCATATGCTAATGAAACCAGTCACGTGTCTTTGCATTATCATAAAAGACATTAATATTTATTGATGTATAAAATGTTGCAACTAGATTTCAAAACGGGTGGCACATTATAATAGAATCTTGGGAATTGCCAGTGGCAAAGACTCCGCATCAGTCGTTTATAACAGTTAAAGTTGCAACAATGTACGCATTGCCTTTTCGAAGATGCTGTTTTGCTAATGTTGAGATGAAAATCGTGTCTGTTAGACTAAAACGTGACACAATCATCCTTTGTCTCAAGATAAAGAAGATTAGGAACTCTATTCCAGACATTGGTGGATTTTAGAGCAGAGTGCTTCAGGGTCTTTTCGTATAAGACATAGAGCGTCAAAAATAGATTAAAACACAATCTTTTCAAATAAGACATTGAACATCAAAAAAATATTAAAACACGATCTACTCATATACGAAATTGAACATTAACAAGCGATTAAAACACGATCTATTTATATACGAAATTGAACGTCAAAAACAAATTACAAAACGATATTTTCTTGTGAGATATTGAAATTCAGAGTCTGTTCCTATGAACACTAGGGGTTATAATTATACTACAAGATTTATTGAAGAATATTCTTAATTATTGACACGTTGCTTACAATTATTCCATATCCGTCTCATTGAAATTGTTCATTGAAGATCTGTCATCAGAAGCGTCCGGCATCGTTGGTCTTTCTTCCAATCTGTAGTTCTATGTCTGATACGCGTAATATAATCTACAAAATCTCATAGCGTTCCTAACACACTGTGATTCTCATAAACAATATCAGTATTAAAGTGAGAAAGAGAAAACTCGTACGAGCACAGCGATTTGTCGTTATGCACATCTTCAGATACGGACAGTGTTTCTCAAGTTTCATAACGATGCAAAACTCGATGTGTTCTCAAGATTCTGTCAAACAATACAGCCAAATGCAGGTCAAAAGGTGCAATACCTCCATCTAACATTACAACTGCATGGTAATTTTCTGAAAATCCACATCCATAGATGATAACCATTATATCTGATGACCATTACACTTGATGTCCATTATATGTGATGACCATTATATATGATGACGATTATATATGATGTCCATTATATATGATGACCATTTATGTGATGCCCATTTATGTGATGACCATTATATATGATGACCATTATATATGATGACCATTTTATGTGATCTCCATTATATGTGATGTCCATTATATGTGATGACCATTATATATGATGTCCATTATATGTGATCTCCATTATATGTGATGTCGATTATATATGATGACCATTATATGTGATGTCCATTATATATGATGTCCATTATATATAATGTCCATTATATATGATGACCATTTATGTGATGCCCATTATGTGATAACCATTATATGTGATGACCATTATATGTGATGACCATTATAATTGATGACCATTATATGTGATCTCCATTATATGTGATGTCGATTATATATGATGACCATTATATGTGATGTCCATTATATATGATGTCCATTATATATGATGTCCATTATATATGATGACCATTTATGTGATGCCCATTATGTGATGACCATTATATGTGATGACCATTATATATGATGACCATTATATGTGATCACCATTATATGTGATCTCCATTATATGTGATGTCCATTATATGTGATAACCATTATATATGATGTCCATTATATGTGATGTCCATTATATGTGATGTCCATTATATGTGATGACCATTATATGTGATGACCATTTTATATTATGTTCATTATATGTGATGTCCATTATATGTGATGACCATTATATGTGATGACCATTATATGTCATGTCCATTATATGTGATATCCATTATATATGATGACCATTATATGTGATCTCCATTATATATGATGACCATTATATATGATGACAATCATATGTGATGACCATTATATGTGATAACCATTATATGTGCATCAATAAAAGATGACCATTATATGTGATGTCCATTATATGTGATGACAATTATATATGATGACCATTATATATGATGACCATTATATGTGATGACAATTATATGTGATGGCCATTATATATGATGACCATTATATATGATGTCCCTTATATGTGATGACCATTATATATGATGACCATTATATATGATGTCCATTATATGTGATCTCCATTATATGTGATGACCATTATATATGATGTCCATTATATGTGATCTCCATTATATGTGATGTCCATTATATGTGATGACCATTATATATGATGACCATTATATATAATTACCATTTATATGATGTCCATTATATGTGATGACCATTATATGTGATGACCATTATATATGATGTCCATTATATGTGATCTCCATTATATGTGATGACCATTATATGTGCATCAACACATGATGACCATTATATGATTTCCATTATATGTGATGACAAATGTTATGACAATTATGTATGACCATTATATGTGATGACCATTATATATGATGACCATTATATATGATGTTCATTATATGTGATCTCCATTATATGTGATGACCATTATAAGTGATGTCCATTATATGTGATGACCATTATTTGTGAAGACAATTATATGTAATGACAATTATGTATGACCATTATATTTGATCTCCATGACATGTGATGTCCATTATATGTGATGACCATTATATATGATGACCATTATATACGATGTCCATATATGTGATGTCCATTGTATGTGATGACCATTATATATGATGTCCATTATATGTGATGACCATTATATTTGATGACCATTATATGTGATGACCATTATATATGTTGACCATTTATGTGATGTCCATTATATGTGATGACCATTATATATGATGTCCATTATATGTGATGACCATTGTATGTGATGTCCATTATATGTGATCTCCATTACATGTGATGACCATTATATATGATGTCCATTATATGTGATGACCATTACAGGTGATGTCCATTATATGTGATGAATATTATATATGATGACCATTATATATGATGTCCATTATATGTGATCTCCATTATATGTGATGACCATTATATATGATGTCCATTATCTGTGATCTTCATTATATGTGATGTCCATTATATGTGATGACCATTATATATGATGACCATTATATATAATTACCATTTATGTGATGTCCATTATATGTGATGACCATTATATGTGATGACCATTATATATGATGTCCGTTATATGTGATGTCCATTATATGTGATGACCATTATATGTGATATCCATTATATGTGATGACCATTAAAAGTGATGTCCATTATATGTGATGACCATTATATGTGATGCCCATTATATGTGATGACCATTATATGTGATGTACATTATATATGATGACAATTATATATGATGACCATTATATATGATGACCATTATATGTGATGACAATCATATGTGATGACCATTATATGTGATGACAATCATATGTGATGACCATTATATGTGATGACCATTTTATGTGATGACATTTATATGTGATGACAAATTTATGTGATGACCGTTATATGTGATGACAATTATATGTGATGACCGTTATATGTGATGACAATTATATATGACCATTATATGTGATGACAATTATATGTGATGACAATTATATATGACCATTATATGTGATGACCATTATATGTGATGACCATTATATGTGATGACCATTATATGTGATGACAATTATATGTGATGACCATTATATGTGATGACCATTATATGTGATGACAATTATATGTGATGACCATTATATGTGATGACAATTATATGTGATGACCATTATATGTGATGACAATTATATGTGATGACAATTATATATGACCATTATATGGGATGACCATTATATGTGAAGATCATTATATGCGCAGAGTTTAAAAACAATCTTATACAAAATTTTGACAATATTTCTGTCCGACAAATTCTTTCTTAAAAAAATAATTTAGAAAAGTGATCTTTCAAGATATATGCGTCTTTAAGGATAACCATATTATTTAGCTAGTTTCATAAGCTACCAAACCAATTACGTCCACAAGATTTTTCCAAGGGACGGACATGCATGATGCTTCATATATATCCCCTCGTCATTTTAAATATGACTTTCAATCCCATGTCAACTATATTTATTTCCTTGAAACTCGTTCATAGCATATAATGAAATAACTCCAAATATAATTCACATGCAATTGCCGAATATGCAGATAGAAATTACCGAATATGTACCATGGAAACGAGTTAAACACCAAATGCGAAGAAACATGCACGCCACATTTTTGAGCAAATACCAAATATAATGATACAACTGTAGCATAGAATGGCAAAGCTACCACACATAATGTCATAACAAACATGCACATGAGGTATAAACTACTACATATCAATAAACTAACATACACAATGTCTAAACCACATTATATAATGTCTAAACTACGTTATATAATGTCTAACCCACACCTTATAATGCCAAAACCACTGCATAAAAAGTGTAAACTACCGTTAATTATGTTTAAACAACTGCATACATCTAAACACGTGATATAAAAAAATGTATAAACTACCTCAACATATTGTCTACACCAATTCACATGATGTCTAAACCACTGTAAACTACGGCAAATGTATAAACCGTCAACTATAATATCAAGACCATTGCATATATTGCACAAAATGCCGCATATAATGCACACACTACTACATGTATGCGTTAAAACCATCATATACGATATGTCTATACCTCCACATATATCTATGAGACCACCGCATATAATGGAAAACGAGCTGTGTATAATAACGAACATACTGGATATAATATAGACACTATAAGACACTATAAGATATAACACAACTGATATAAAGACAAAACAACGGAATACAGCAAGAAAGTGGCGTTCGATACATATCGTTTCGAATTTATCTGATACAAAACACTGCCAGAGTTGTTCAATGGATTCATTTAGAGGAATGATTTTGTACGATTCATTTTATCAACTGTTACTTAAAAACTTGACAGTCTTAAGTACAACATATGTCACTAGCTCACAATCGTAGATAACTCTTTATATAAAAGGTTATATGTATACGATTCACGTTTGATGGAACGTGGCAGTTGTATGTTTTTTTGGGGGGGGGTGAGATATTAATATAAATACAATCAATCAAGCAACCAAACAACGAAGGAAACAAGCACACATTCAGATCAATTTCGCATTCTCCTTTCTCCGATTTCAGAAAACGTGTGTAGTGTAGCTGCCATATGATCTGAAGTGGACAATAATGGCAGAGATGGAAAGAAAGGACCACACTTTTCAGGAACGCGAGAAGTTGACTCGACTCCTGACTATTTTTGACACAGGACTAGGACTTGGTCTAGGAGTAAGTACAATACGATACAGACTTCTTGCACTTCTGGATATACTGCATATATTGCTCACCCAGGTGTTATCTTGGCAACATTAATTTTGAAATAACGATTATTGATAATGATTAGAATGCGCGCGCGAGTCTGTGTGTGTGCGTGTGTTTTAATTTAATTTCATTTGACGTCAATTTCACAACACATTCAACCAGTTAAGACATTTACACACACGACGTCTATAAAGATGTAAGTCATGCAGGTATTACAGGCGTACATCCGACTATTTCGGTAATGGGTGTCATTTTTTAGAATTGGATTCTACATTGCTTTGAGTGGCAATTATTCACCATTTTTTGAATTCTCATACATGCATGTTTTTTGGAAGGTCATTATTTACACGCCTCGATAAGTGCTAGGCAAAATCAATGTTAGAGTATGTGGACAGTTTTGGATGAGATCAACCTAAATATGTGATTCAGTACAACCTCAACTGGTTGTCACGCGCTGTGATGTCACAACGAAAGCTACGCAAGTTCATGAACAAATCTGTACTACATTATATTGTGGCAATTAAACTCGACATGCTTTTTGTCTTGACCCAGTTTAATACATGGTCACCATTGTAAAAGTCCATCTTTGTCTGGAGGAGTTTTAATTAGAATTAAGGTGTAGATCATTAAATAATTAGTGATGAATAGACTTTTTTCAAGCAAAATTAGTATTATATTTTCAAAAACTAATTTATATTTAAGATGAGGACAGGTGCATACATGACCTGTATGAATTTTTTATAATATTTGCTTCTAATCTGGTAGTTTGTGTTTGACGAAGTCAGTGAACCTTGACGTCACCACCAATACTGTAGGGGTGATGACCTAACTTTGCACATGCAAAAGCCGTCGTCAAACCTGGGAAATAAGTGGTGTAAAATTGAGCATACTACCAGAGTTATCTAATTTACATGAAGCTCTGAATGTTGGTGATTTCATCAACAGTATTTTTAGGTACTTACTTGGAGTGGGTTTGAGGAATTCAATTGAAACCCAGTTTCCAGGTGAAACACTGCACCTGTCAGAAAAAGAAATACAAAATTTTCCATATCAAAAAAATGAATTACCCTTTTCAGATTGAATCATAATAGTAAAATTTATATAGATGTTCATGGCTTTTTAATTTCAGTGCAGTATTATGGCTATATTTTAATGAATATTTTAAACACATAAATGCATTATTTCCAGAATGATGAAAACCAGCCTTCTCTTCATACGAGGGTAAGACATACAAGTGATGTTCCATTAATATTCCTACTAGTTAAATGTTAGATGTCGTTTTCAATCTACCACTGTGGCATCGTTTATTTTCTTTGCAATTATACTTGCTTCTGTCAATTAAGCATTTATCGCAGTTAAACATCCGTCACCATTAAATGCACCAGCTGTTCTTGTTTTCTCTTACAGGATTGATACAGAAAATCGTCTATGACTAATATTTTGTTATTTTATCCCAAATACGCCATCAGTCACATGTCATGTCTTATTATCACAATCACTCACATGTCATGTCCTATATGTCACAATCACTCACATGTCATGTCCTAGATATCACAATCACTCACATTTCATGTCCTAGATGTCACAATCACTCACATGTCATGTCCTAGATATCACAATCACTCACATGTCATGTCCTAGATATCACAATCACTCCCATGTCATGTCCTAGATATCACAATCACTCACACTTCATGCCCTAGATGTCACAATCACTCACATGCAATGTCCCAGATATAACCGTCACTCATATATGTCACCCTCTGTGATGAAGAAAATCACTTTAACATCTTATTCACTATTTGTAATTGGTTTTCACACAACCGTCTTAATCTGTCATTTTTTTTTATCTTACCATCTCCGTAATAACATCTGCCACTCCATTTTCACAGTCATTCGCTATCAAACGCTCCTTTGACTAATACCGCCTTTACACGTGCGTCACACCCTCCATGTTTTAATATCCTTTACTGCAATACAATGCAGCTATATCCTGATCTATCGGCTTAGTATTCTTTGTGGGGATTGTTATTGTTGGGGTAGGTTGCTCCCAGCGATGTATTTAAACTATTATAGAAGTCCCACCCAGGCTCCATTTTGTCGGAATTTAAATTTAGTGAAAGATGGTTAAATATGATTAAATATACAAAACAGGTTGAAGTTCAATGAATAAAAATTTATTAACAATTCAATGATTAAATGAATAACAATCATTCAATAATTAAATGAGTAACAATTTATTAACAATTCAATAATTAAATGACTCATATTTCCAATTACAGTCCTTCCGCTAGACAATTTAATAAGCCTATTGCATCACTTGATTAGTAGTGGGATATTGATTTTCACCTGTCCTTGTATTTCTATTCATCTGTTGTATCTTTTCTCCCTAATTTTCACATTTTCTTTTTCTCTTCCTCCTCGACTTTCTCTAGACTCCTTCTCCTCCTCCACTTTCTCTAAACTCCTCCTTTTCTTCTACTTCCTCTACTGCGACTGCTCTTCTGCAGAGTTCGACTGTCTCGGCTACAGCCTCAATTCCGTCTCCAAATCTTGAAGACTTGGGACACAATGGAACCCAATTTTCTGTGTCCCCTATAAAGCTTCCTGTGAAAACACAAAGATGGTACAGTCTTTTCCTTAACCATCTCATCTCAAACTACACACAAGCTATCCCAAATAACGGCTACTGAATTCCTTTGATCACGCATTCGTTCACATCGAGATACCCATACGTTCTTGCATGGTAAAACAGACGTCATAAAACAGCACGATACTTCTTATACATATATCAATAAATTCCGTTACATCAATACATTGTTGAAATTCTAGACTCGTTCAAAGTAATAAAGAAAATGGTGAAGCCAACAGGCTTTGTAAATTTTAACAAGAAAATAATTATTTCCCTACAAAACATAGTACAAATATGAAAAAGGATTTACAGTTTGAGAATATCTTCCAAAATTATTCCCAGAATTGAAGCACGCAAGTCCAATTACTAAAATGTCCTAAATAAATCCAACTTCCAAACCCGGTGAAGTTCAAAAGGTGGCGAACGATGACGTCAGAAGAATGAATTATTGTTTTCAAACGTTCCACGTTGAATTTTATGAATCACAAAAGAATATTACGGCTTTAGCACTCTGAATTCTTTCCACTGAATGTTTCAGTTAATAGCTTTGATGAAAAAGCACTTATTTTCCAGAGATAACCGCTCGGGTGGCCAAGTGGTTAGAGCGTCTGCCTCGGATGCGGGAGGTCGTGGGTTTGATCTCCGGTCGAGTCATACCAAAATGGTACTAACAGTTGTTCGCTTGACGCTCAGCATTAAGAGGTTCGTGTTAGGACTGGTCGGCCTGGTGTCAGGATAATATGACCGGGTGGAATATCATGTTACATGTCTGCGGCATAATGTCCCAGTGCTGGACATTACTATAAACTGCCACACTGAAGACATCGTAGCGATATGACTGAAAAATTGTTAAAGCTAAATTAAAAATCATAATCACATCACATTTTCCTGATAATATAAATTATTGTTAAATACAAAAAAAGCTTCAAATTGGCACGACAAGAGAAACTATTTATCGTCTCCAAAAAGGAAATTCTACATACTAAACAATTCTAGTAATTAAGTATACATACTAAAAATATTTACTATTTTGTTGCTGTACTATTCTGCAAAATTCAAGCAAATAACATACTAACTTTTTCTAAGCTTTATCTTTCCTTAGAATCTACCTCTATGTGGTTTGCCGCCAAATTAGGAGTGGCTTCTTTTCTGAGTAGACCCTATTGAACTTCAATTCCTTCAGGAGATTACTAAATTTTATCTTACGTGTTCTGAATATTATTATTTGGGAAAAAATTTTGATCACACCCTCTGTCTCAATTTAGATCGGATATCACTGTGAACCGATCAAGTCAAACTTAGCGGACAATGCCCTTCCCACGGTCTGTTAACATGGGAACGGATAATACTATGCCCCGTCCACAACGTCGACTTCTTTTTGATCTTTGGAAAAAACCTTTAACACAAAGGTGTGATCAATTCAAGCCTTTGTTTAGATCACGCGATCTATCGTCTGTACCTATTCAAGATACCGGTCGTGTAACTGTGCGTAAGAGTTCGACACTAGCCCGCGTCGAGATTATACATGGCGTTATAGCTGGGGCTTAGCAAACGTAACAATGTTGAACGCATCTGGATTCATGCATTGGGAAGAAAGACGTGAGTTATACTCGGGTAAATACGGTATTGAAATGCGTTTTCTTTTCACTTCACTTGCCGCTGTTCATTGTACATCCTCACAAGATCATGCGAATGTGTCTGCTACGCACGAGCTTATATAACACCGATTCAGCGCCATAATTTTTTGGTGATGCGTGCTTAGTCGTGACGGTATATGGGCTGGTGCGTGCAGGCAAGGCGAAGGGTGCCATTTACTTGCGCACCTGGGTTCGAAACTCGGTAGAGTACGAATTTAGTTACTCTAACCTGTTTGATAGTATTGTTTGTATTAAGCTATTATTTCTGCCCAATATATGTGTGTGTGTGGTGTGTGTTTGTGGGTGTGTTTGCGTTCATCTTTAGCACGATGAAAATGAATTCGAAAAATGTAAAAATATACCGTTGTTAATAAGCTATTAGCATGAATTGCAATATTATATAAAATAAGGGATATATAGTTAATATTCTTGCAAAGGTATATAATAAAACAAAGGTAATACATATAATATTCTTAAAACACAGAGGGTATATTTGTTAGAATGTAGCTGTGGGTTTATCATAACACAAAGGGTCAGCATTTTCATCGAACATGGGCATATGATCGGCATATTGCTTTTGTAATATGTTGTGGGCTTCTTATCAAGAAATGGGTTTATCATTTGATAAATATAGCTATTGACTAATTTTAACTATACGCTTGACTAGCAATTAGTGATTTCTCTCCTGTACGTATACATCCCTTCTTAACCATTTTCCTCACCTAACCACGGTCGATAAAACTCCGTGGGCATTTTTTATGAATGTGTGTATTGTAAATCAGTTAGATTGCACACGCACTCCAACGATTTTTGATTGTGCATAAAGATATAACACGACAGGAAATTTCAATAAGTCCACTGTATGAATCTCACAAATTTTCTAAATGATTTAATCTTTTGGTCACAAATCGCTTTCTACCTGTTTCATTAGATTATTGCTGTATGTAGGTACACATACATGTATTCGTAATTTGTAAACTATTTTAGTTATACTGTTACAAAACTTCTCACTAATGAAACCATTTTAATACATTACCAGCTATATTGCTGTGCCATTTGAAGAAATCGCCCACTTCATTGTTTGTAACATTTGAAGACATCAACAACATTTAAAGATATCAACAACATTTGAAAATATCATCAACATTTAAAGATATCAACAACATTTAAAGATATCAACAACATTTAAAGATACTACCAATTGCACTCCTTTCTCTACTGAATACATTACCAACTAAATTATACCATTTTAAGACATAACCAAGTCATTACCAACTACATTATACCATTTTAAGACATTACCAAGTCATTACCAACTAAATTATATCATTTTAAGACATTACCAAGTCATTACCAACTAAATTATACCATTTTAAGACATTATCAAGTCCTTACCAATTATATCATTTATACCATTTTAAGACATTATCAAGTCATTACCAACTATATCATTTATACCATTTTAAGACATTACCAAGTCATTACCAACTAAATTATACCATTTTAAGACATTACCAAGTCATTATTAACTAAATTATACCATTTTAAGACATTATCAAGTCATTACCAACTATATCATTTATACCATTTTGAGACATTACCAAGTCATTACCAACTAAATTATATCATTTTAAGACATTACCAAGTCATTACCAACTAAATTATACCATTTTAAGACATTACCAAGTCATTACCAACTAAATTATACCATTTTAAGACATTACCAAGTCATTACCAACTAAATTATACCATTTTAAGACATTGCCAAGTCATTACCAACTAAATTATACCATTTTAAGACATTACCAAGTCATTACCAACTATATCATTTATACCATTTTAAAACATTACCAAGTCAATATCAACTAAATTATACCATTTTAAGACATTACCAAGTCATTATTAACTAAATTATACCATTTTAAGACATTACCAAGTCATTACCAACTATATCATTTATACCATTTTAAGACATTATCAACTATGTTGCTTATACCATTTAAGCAAACTAATGACTGCATTGCTTTTACATTGAAAGCATTACCAGCTAGGTACATTACTTACTCCTGTTGAAGACACTGTCAACTATATTGATTATACCATTGAAGACATTACCAACTACAATGCTTATACAATTGAATACAACACAAGCTACGTTGCTTAATCCATTTGAAGACATTGAAATCTATTTTGTTTAGATAATGCGAAGACATTGCCATCTACATTTCTTATATAATGTGAAGACATTGCCATTGACATTGCTTACATAATGTGAAGACATTACCATCTACATTTCTTGCATAATGTGAAGACATTGCCATCTACATTGCTTACATAATGTGAAGACATTACCATTTACATTGCTTACATAATGTGAAGACATTGTCATTGACATTGCTTACATAATGTGAAGACATTGCCATTGACATTGCTTACATAATGTGAAGACATTGTCATTGACATTGCTTACATAATGTGAAGACATTACCATCTACATTGCTTAATCTATATGAAGACATTGCCATCTATTTTGCTTACATAATGTGAAGACATTGCCATTGACATTGCTTACATAATGTGAAGACATTACCATCTACATTGCTTACATAATGTGAAGACATTACCATCTACATTGCTTACATAATGTGAAGACATTACCATCTACATTGCTTACATAATGTGAAGACATTACCATCTACATTGCTTACATAATGTGAAGACATTGCCATTTACATTGCTTACATAATGTGAAGACATTACCATCTACATTGCTTACATAATGTGAAGACATTGCCATTTACTTGCTTACATAATGTGAAGACATTACCTTCTACATTACTTACATAATGTGAAGACATTGCCAATTGCATTACTTACATTATGTGAAGACATTACCATCTACATTGCTTACAAAATATGTAGACATTATCATCTACATTGCCTACATAAAGTGAAGACATTTCCATCTACGTTGCTTACAAAATGTGAAGACATTACCATCTACATTGCTTAATCTATATGAAGACATTGCCATCTATTTTGCTTACATAATGTGAAGACATTGCCATTGACATTGCTTACATAATGTGAAGACATTACCATCTACATTGCTTACATAATGTGAAGACATTACCATCTACATTGCTTACATAATGTGAAGACATTACCATCTACATTGCTTACATAATGTGAAGACATTACCATCTACATTGCTTACATAATGTGAAGACATTGCCATTTACATTGCTTACATAATGTGAAGACATTACCATCTACATTGCTTACATAATGTGAAGACATTGCCATTTACTTGCTTACATAATGTGAAGACATTACCTTCTACATTACTTACATAATGTGAAGACATTGCCAATTGCATTACTTACATTATGTGAAGACATTACCATCTACATTGCTTACAAAATATGTAGACATTATCATCTACATTGCCTACATAAAGTGAAGACATTTCCATCTACGTTGCTTACAAAATGTGAAGACATTACCATCTACATTGCTTACAAAATGTGAAGACATTACCATCAAGATTGCTTACAAAATATGAAGACATTACACCATCTACATTGCTGTTATAATGTTAAGACATTATTAATTATATTACATATCTACGAACATTAACCTGTTTTGCATTTTATTGTTTTAATAATATTGCCCATATCACTGAAAATATCCAATTTTACATCCATTAATTATGTTAGCCTTTTTTATGCATGATTAATATAGCTGTATTGATTGCATAGACCTTGGTTGTGCCACATGTACATATCATTATGGCTATTGATTTCACATGTACGTATCTTTATGGTTATTGATTTCACATTTTTTCCATCTCTGTTTGTCTCATGTTTTCAGTATTATTTATTTGACAGTTTGTTCACAGCTTGTTCCAAATGGGGTTTTAACTTCTTCCGACTGCGTAGTATTATATTACAGTTCCATACGATTAATGTTGTGGTTAAAAGGAGATAAAGCTTAATTTGACTTAATTACCACGAGACCCAATCGATCCTATGTCGCTTTGACCCTCTATTCGGAACCCCCTGTGCGTTCGTCCGTCCAAAGTCAGTCTTAGCAGAAAGCTTATTTAATTTTGGAGTAATGAAATTTGAAAGACTTTGGTATGGTTATTATTCGATGACCTCATTAGATTTTCTGACCACTGCAGCAATTTTATTTTACACATTTTAAAACTTACAGAACTCCTTTCTATAAACAAAAATCTCACCACTTGTGAACAAAACTCGCTTGAGGTAGACTATGAAAAGTGGTAGGCGTCTATGGAGCACTGAGGTAAATGGCGCCCGGGACGACGATGATGGCCTCGCGAAACATTTTGAACTTCAATTTTCTTTACATAAACCTGATCACCGCGATATAATAAAAATCACATAAGGTATACAAATCAAACTTGGGGACATTTTTGTTCTCAAATAGATGACCTGCCTAGATTTGGATTTCCCTATTTAACAAAACAAATCACTTTGTGTATTTTTAGGTTTTGGGGATGGTATGTTTGGTTGCAGTGAGCTTGTGTGCTTTGCAAACAATTCTAAACAAATATTATTATGTGTGATATGTGACATGCGACATCAAAATAATATGACGTCACAACATATTAGCGTTTATTGTTATATTGTTATTGGTGACTGATTTTCAGGTTATAATTATTCAATTATCCAACGATTTATTCCATTTATTTAAATATTGTTTTTTTCATCTGATAAAAAATCTGACGTGTGTACATTTATAATGTAATTTAGCAACCAATATGATATGTGTGCTCATTTTCAATATAATTTAACAACTAGTCTGACATGTGACCTCATTTTAATTGTAATTTATCAGCTAGTGTGACATCTGTGCTCATTTCAAATGTAATTTATTAACTAGTCAAATAATTTAATTAACAGAATGGCTGCACAAATAATAAAAACGTAGTTAATAAGTTTTATAAAGTTTAATATAGAATGAATGCAAATTTAAAGTACAACTATTACAAATTAAATTTTCAATGAGTACAAATGCAAGATGGTGTAATAATAATATTATGTAATTTCCACATAATGTACACTTCTAACAGTAAACATATTACAGTCCTTCAAAATGTTTCTAAATAAAATTATATGAAGCACAAAGTGTCAACGGATCAATTTTCTAAGATTACAAGAACCAAAACTTGTCTACATATGAATTTACTAAGATAACAAGAATCATAACTCGTCTACAGATCAATTTACTAAGATAACAAGAACCATAACTTGTCTACAGATCAATTTACTAAGATAACAAGAACCATAACCGATCAATTTACTAAGATAACAAGAACCATAACTCGTCCACAGATCAATTTTCTAAGATTATAAGAAGCATAACTCGTGTACAGATCAATTTTCTAAATAAGAGTACACGAAGAACAACGTGTCTATGGAGAAAGACCCACAGTGTTCATTATTGGTAGCATGCTTTGGATGGTAGGGCAATATACTGCATGTTTCATATGAAACGTTTTACAAAATTTGAGGTTTATTTTCGCTGTTAGATGGAAGTGTAGCACTAGCCACTAAGTATACCTACTCTTGAAAATGCGTATTAATGCAAAGCCTACATAGACTGACACAGTTTTAATGAAGTTATTGTTTTACCCTTAACCGTGCTATATTTAGATTATTAGGAATCATATTAATTGTATTATTATTATTATTATTATTAGTAGTAGTAGTAGTAGTAGTAGTAGTAGTAGTAGTAGTAGTAGTAGTAGTAGTAGTAGTAGTATTTTAGAAATATAAAAGAATTTCGATAGTTTTGTCATAATATTGCAATGGTATGTAATTAAAGCGAGTATACATGTTGATGTATGTTTTTGATATAGTTATATTGGTATTTTTTTTTCACTATTGAGCGCGACGAAGATTTGGTCAATCCTCAACGTTAAATGGTACATCAGGCATGGTTAGTATTACGTTCTAGAAAACCACGATTTACTGGGCAGGGTTTAGTGACAGCTTTCCTCCAGCACGGCGTGCTGTGATTCAGACACGTGTGCTTTGAAAAAAGCTGTTTTAGAAAGGATATGACAAAATAAGGATCTTCCTCTTAAACACCCATGTGTTGATATTACAACTACTGTACTATTAAATGAACAGACCAGAAATGCCTTTTCTAGCTAATTCATGTTCTTTAGACTCATCTTGTATGCAAATGTAAACAGAATGGCTTCATCGTGAACTTGTCTGATTGGAAGGTTTTCTATGTTTCCCCAAAATCGATCAGAGATTTCGTGTATAATTTATGATCCGATTCTAGTGTAAATTAGCTCGAACTACAGGTGGTCTTACAAAGGGCATTCATTGCTGAATGACAACTTCACGAAGGGCACTATACCAGACTGCCATATTTCAAAGGAAATTTTAATTTTAAAACAATTACCACGTAGTAGCACTCGGGATTTCAGTTTTGTTTCAAAAGATTGACAGGGATGGAAGAGGTAAGAACAATATTAGTAATGTAAACTTATTTTAGTTACTATTCTTAATTTTTTTTTAAAAAAAAACAATGTTGTCCTGGCGTTTCTTCTCATGAATTTCATGTTGTGGTAAATTTTCTTTTTAACTTATTTCGAATTTGGAATGTTCGGCAGTGTACTAATACCGTTTAGGCCGTTATGAATTTTTAAATTATTGGTTTGTTATAACGCAAGGTATTAACAGCCACTACCAAAAACTATTGGTTTGTTAGAACGCAACGTGTTAATAGCCAGTACCAAAAACTATTGGCTTGTTAGAACGCAACCTATTAACAGCCAGTACCAAAAAATGTTTAGGATCACATATTTGCTCAGAACTACCATTTTTATGTGTAATCTTGATTGATTAATGTACGTAATAAAATCTGACCTATGCGACATGAAATGGCATTACTATAACGTAAAACCAGACGGTCATATTTTATTTGTTTATGGTTTCTTGATAAACTCTGCACTTAAATGGTGGACAGCAGCCACATTTTCCAAGGTGATAAAGTCTATGATAGTATGAAGTATTGACGTAAATGATTGTCTTCAACTTGATATATTTCTAAAAGACCATTTGTAACTATAAAAAGTACCTAAATCTCTTAAACCTAAATCCCTCGAAACCAATATAAATTTTACGTTAATAGGGCTTACAGTCTAGAAAGAGTCCTTACTTCCACTATATATATATATATATATATATATATATATATATATATATATATATATATATATATATATATATATATATATAATTCGAATTTTTTAAAATAAATATCTTTGTTAAATTTTGTATAATTCGGCATGGTATTAGACTGTGTAAAGACGATGTCAAATTCCATTGTATTAGACTGTATAAAGACGAAGTTAAATTTTGTGTAACTCTTCATGCTATTAGACTGTGTAAATAAGATGTTCAATTTTGTGTAACTGCATGGTATCAGCCTGTGTAAAGACTATGTTAAGTTTTGTATAACTCTGCATGGTATTAGACTGTAAAAACCTTTCAAGCTAGGGTCTTTAAACAACATTTAATCTAGGGACTTTAAACACCATCGAATCTAGGGATTTTAAACACCGTTCAGTCTAGGGATTTTAAACATTTTGATATGATATGGATGGTCTGTATATTGACACAATTTTATACGTGTATGTATGTTGATACCATGTTATACGTGTATATTTGTTGATACAATGTTATACATCTATGTATGTTGATACAATGTTATAAGTGTATGTATGTTGATACAATATTATACGTGTATGTATGTTTATACAATGTTATATGTGTTCGGTTTAGCATCACCTCAGCTCCGTCCTGGCTATACAGTGCTGACTTAGGTTAAGTATCCCAAAAATCGTACAAAACAATTAAAAAAATTCCAAAAGGGTAAAATCTATATACAAGAGTTTGTAAAGTCCACTTTTTATACAAGTCACACTTTGAAAAAGTCCATGATCTTCTCAGAACGGGACACATCCACGAGTTAAAAGTATACCATAAACGTCCCCCAGCCATTGGGGAGGGAAAGGCACCGGGAGACACAATGGTTTCAGGATATTTAGATCTATCCCAGATTTGTAAACTCTGAAAATCGTGTAACTAAGGTTGCACTGCTGCAGACTAATGTTCTCTAATTATATCTGCATGTGAGGAGAGACACACTGGCCTATACGTTCTTACGTTTCTAACTGTTGAGAAGCGTGTAGGTAATTCTGTTTTTTATTGGGTGGATCACATGTGTCTGCATGACAAAATTTCTGACTACATGAAATCACCTTAACGGTATTATACAATAATAAAGGAATGCAACCCTCTGCTTGATTCGAATTTTCTCAGGCGTCTTTTATCCCTTCAGAATCGCAAGAAGACTGAAAAACTGCACATATCCATTAAACAAACAGTAACGGACCTTCTCGTCACTCTGAGACGACCATTGCATGAATCCAATCCAGCGAATTAACCTTTATTTTCGCCATTACGGTCACAAACCCTGGAAACGTGAACCGTTTGAGGAAGTAGCCCATTTGTACTAGCTTTTACTCTGCAGTAAATATGCGTTAGGGTCTAATAATCGTTCCGAACACGGCGCAGAATCTGTTTTCTTTTAATACTAGAATGGTAATAAATATAATAATATTCATGCATCTTGAATTTCCTGAAAATGTACTTTCTTCGTTAGTTCTGAAAATGCGAATGACATCTCCTGCAAAACCTGATACATACTGAAGCTGCACTAGAATTACAAGCTGAAATCCATTCTCATTACTGATATGAATTGACCAAATAATCCAGTCCATCATAATCAGAAAAACAAAATTGAGTTGTATCAACATAAATACAAACTCAAAGCTTGTTCATTCAAATATGACTCTATATTCCAATTGTAAGTAGGCCAGAAAGACAATTTCTTTAAAAATACTGTCGAGCGCGCGACTAAGTTCAAAGAACACTGTACGGTGATATGTTCGAATTACTATCGTCATTGAGTATTGATAAATCCACGGATGTGTATTTAATTTTTAATGCTGCATAACTTCAACTACTTTGTTTCCTGCAGAGTATTTTTTAATAATAAAGCCTTGGGTAGAATACTAAAGTGAGTATTTAATGAAAATGTAGTTGCATTTATATGGGAAAATGTGAACTCATTTCCTACGATAAATACTTCACTCAAAAAAGTTGTGCAATATTAAATTTAAAAATATCGTTCAGTCGCTATCAACTGAAAGGTTGTTAAACACACAAACACCACATATAATTTTTCATAATCACCTAATGGCCACACGTCGCGAAACTCAAATTTCACACTTGCATTTTTTTCTTACTTCACATTTTTGTATGATTCCTCAGTAAATCTTGTCAAGACGAATATTAGCACTTCACGCATTACATTAGAAAATATGACTGCCCAAATATCTAATACAATGAAATATTCCTATCTCAAATTACTAAACACATAAGCCAAACAATATCTAGATAATTCCCAGTGTTAAGTAATTAGAGATGGTCTTATTTACGAAACCAATAGATGCAGTAATAAATTCTAGTGAATACTGTACATCTGCTCCTATGCTATTTATTAACTAATAGGGTTTACTAATATCTTTCCAACAACGACTACTCATTATCAACAATCAATAGAATCTAACAAAAAAAAAAACAAATCGGAGATCTAAATACAAATGGCACAGACCTCAGGTTGATTACAATATATATTTTCATTATTGCATGCGGTCTCACTATAAGGAGGTATTCTCCATGGATGGATATATATATATATATATATATATATATATATATATATATATATATATATATATATATATATATATATATATATATATATATATATATATATATATATATATATATATATTTATCTTTCCAGCACTCTCCACTCTCTAAGACCCTTTTATTACATATCCTGTTATAGGGCAAATACGGGCTTGGATCCCATCTATTATGTTGCAGTGGAATTATTATTGTATTATCGTTATTATAAGTCGATCTCACTGTCAAGCGGTAGATTTTATGAATACCAGGGACATTGTTTTAATGAATGAGTATTGTAGCTAATTTTAAAGATCATTTTTTTTATTAATTATTATATAATTTATGGTCATGGTGTGTTGTTGCATCAGTATTCAAGAATTTCTTATAAGTTTATTAACACCCATGCATTATTCTTTTGTATTATTAACACCCATGCATTATTCTTTTGTATTATTAACACCGATGCATTATTCTTTTGTATTATACACATTTATAAATTTATTAACAGCCATGCATTATTATTTTGTATTATACACATTTATAAATTTAATAACACCAATGCATTATTCTTTTGTATCATACACAATAACAGCCATGCATTATTCTTTTGTATCATACACATTAACAGCCATGCATTATTCTTTTGTATCATACACATTTATAAATTTATTAACACCCATGCATTATTATTTTGTATTATACACATTTATAAATTTATTTAATTTCAGAGACGGGTGACTATCGCAGATACCAGGCAGAGTGTGGAATCTAACTCATCAAGTCAGTTAACTCAGAAAGTTAATACTTTCTATGTTGACTCATGGCCGGAAGTGCAAGTAAAAGGTTGGTTTACAGTCGATAAATATTTCCTGATTTGGAAGTCCATGACAATTTTAAACTTTTCTACTAAGATGCGATGTATGAAGGCCTGTCTTAATCGAGCATCCATCTTTATGACGTGAAAATAATGACTTACTTTTTTAAAAAGGTAGATTTGGATTAAATTCTGTTATACAAATTAATTCCTACAAATGGTGTTAGGGACCTCAAAACCGTTATGATTAATGTGAGATCTCAAAACGGTTGCGTTTAATGAAGGTGATTTATAAATGGAGTAGTTATTTAATGCGCCTTTTATTGTATTATTACATGGTCGGTACACTTTGCCTATAGCCTGTGAAGTATTTTTGATATTATAACATGTGAACTATTTGATTCTGATTGGTCCAAATAAACCCATGAAATTATTGTACAGTATTATATTTATTGATTGGCTGCGATTGTGGTAAACTTTTTAACCCCGCCTTTTGTATTTTTTTTTTAATCAGCATTTTTGGCGACCATTTCTTAATTCCATTCGCGAAAGGGAATTGGGCGGAAATTAGTTTCGTCTGTTTCAATATAGATTTACCCCCACAGGGGTATATTTTGTCATGTATAACATATCATAACATGCAAAATTGTAAAAAAGAAACCAAGACAAGAACAAGAGAAAACTAGCGGTAATGCTCATATGATAGCGAGGATGGGGTGGCGGTGGATGGACGGTATATCTGTAGCTTGGAATCCACCCTATATACAAGCTTGGTTTAAATGAATTTAGTGAAGTAAATAAACTCACTTTTGTTCACAGAAGAATGTAGACATAAACCAGTCGGGAAAACTTACAAATATGTATCTAACCACAGCATATTTACACGGTAAATATGTGATGGAAGTGCGACTCAAAAAGAGATTTGTTTGCGTCTTCTGTACAATCTAAAGTTCCAAATCAATTACTGCAAATATACCGTCATAGAAACATTACAGTAAATATGTGTATTTCTGCAGCCATTATTCTTCTTTTCACAAAAAATATCGCAACAATGTAATGTTTAATTGGGATGTGGAATTTCAACGTTCACACTGGCACTGTGTTGTTTAGGCCAACTCAAACCGGGCCTTTGCACTGTATCAAACAATTTGACATGATTCGAATATTTTGTGTTGACAAATGTTTTGTCTTTTGTAAAATGCTATGTTTATTTCGGTGAAACTTATTCTTTGATTTACAGTTAACAATTATGTATAATATACTTTTACTATTTCAACTTTGTATGGGATTTTTTTGCGCACGACAAATTATAGTACAAAGTCTTTTAAAAATGAACGAAATTATTCATTCTTCTGTCTTTCAAAATAATTTCCACTGAAATAAAGCTATGTAATAAAGAGAATCTCAATTGGTTAATGATTTAATATTAAATTTTTGAAACTGGTTAAATAATGTCCAGCTTTTGCTCGTCAAGGCTGGACATTATTCAACTCGTTTCATAAAGTCAGTATTAAATCATTACCCATTTGAAATCCTCTGTTTGTGTAATAGACAAGCATGTGAAAGAGAATATAAAATCTCATATTTTGAGCCATTCCATGAAAATCCCATTAAAAACAAATTTTAAAAAATTATTTAATATTTTTATTTCAGCTTTGAAATTAATTCAAATTAGATGCACAGTTGATAATATTTGAACTGATAAAAGTTTAAAATTGTAATATTTGAACTGATAAAAGTTTAAAATTGGCACATTGACATTACAAGATAAATGAAGAGCACAAAAACTGGAAGTGGCAGGAAAACTGGTTATTTAAGCCTTTCGTACCAGGTGTACAAGTTTTTAATCTAATTATTTCTTACAAAAGGCTTCGCAGAGATGATTTAGTTTCAAGCTTGATTAAATTTGTAGTGATTTATTATTTTGACTTAGTAAATGCATTATGCATCTATCGATCACTAATGTTTTATGGGCAAATTAAAAAACGTTGACATCGTATTGCTGCACTAATTGAATCTTTAAATTGTGGCTCCATATTTAAGCAGGAAACGTAAATTGTATTTATTAATATTTAGAAACAACGCCTTTGTACTGACGTGAGTGAAAAATATTTGAATACTTGTGTACGTATGCACTGAAAAAGAAAACATAATATTATTAAATATTTTCTGCGAAATTCAGGCGATCTGCTACTTCTAGAATTTAAGCTTTTAGACTCCAGTCGTGTCTCCTTGATAGCAGTATATATTTTTAGTTTACAACTAATACAAGATTTACTGTAAGCAAGTAAATGGTTCACTGTAGAGACCATTAATGGTGAGTGGTTTACCGATGAATGCCTGTATTATCATAGATTTTGAAGAGCATTCAATCCTTTCTTATTTCATCTGCTAGAGAGATCTTCACCGTATTTAAACTTCATATCATAAATCTGAGAAAAATCTGGAACAGGAGATAAAGTAATAATTTACAACCCCATTTATTCGCTGGTACCCTGCCTAAATTGTCAAATCTGTATCATAGGCAGGTAACTAATAAAATCTGCGCTTCCCAATTGGTTAAACTATGACGTAACCAGCACAAATGTGATGACATATCCATAACGAATGGTTTAGATACTTACCGTTGAACTGCACTGATTGGTTGGCAGCCTCATATTGACGCGTACATAATTTGATAAAAGAATACTTATCGCTTTGTATTACCTCCTATAAGAAGACCAATACCACTGCCATAGAGATGTACAATTGGATGTAAAGTACCACCTAAAGAAAATCGTATGTTTTGATAACTTTATCACACTCAAGGGATATTGCATTGTCTGCGATCCTTATTCTACATTTGATTTGATGCAAAATGTGGAATATTTTACTTAATATAAATGACAATATCAAGAATTTTACATCCAGAGACGGGCTAATGATGTTTCAGAATAGCTCGGGATAGATGTCACAATATGTAGTACCTTGTTTTTCGATTGGATTTCAGTATGCGATACCGGTAATACATAAAAGATAGAATACAGTCAATATAGTGATGTATTAATACGCGAGGAGAATGAACTAAGATTTAGATGAGTCTGGGATCGAACAGCCTTCATACAGCGTATATTCTGAAAAAGTATTAAGCTATGGGGATATTAGGAACTACATCTACTATTTCTACGAGATAATAATATGATTCAAATGCATGTCGGAGCAGCAATTTAATTACACAGAAACTGTACATTTCCTTCGCCGGAAATTTCTCCTCAAAAAAACAAAAACAACATGTTTATTCGAAAAACAGTAATCTTAAAGTTTGTACGATATAAATAATAGTTTATTTTACCAAAACAACGATAAGTTTAGCGTTTAGACGATACAAATAACAGTTTATTTTAGTGGAACAATGATAATGATAGCGTTGAGACGATACAAATAACAGATACAACCGCACCATTACTGTTGCTCTGGTAAAACCAAAACTTAATTTTAATGTGATGACGATAAGAACAACCATTGTTATGATGGCAGTAATGATTAGTGGAACAACGGCAATATTAGCATTGGGACGTTACAAATAACAGTTTATTTTAAAGGAACAACGGTAATGTTATCGTTGGGACGATAGAAATAAAACTTACATCGGTCCCATTAATGTTACACTGGTAAAAAATTATTTTTAATGTTATGGCGATTAAAAAGATTACATCTGTAATGAAAATATTAACTCGAATGCAAAAAAGCCATTTTTAAATTGCCCTCAGGCCTGTGCTTTTATTACGTTATAGTAATCAGTAATAGTTACAATGACTAGGTGACATTTCATCACTAACACCAACCTAATTAATAGTTTCAGGAAATTGAAGCTGAATGATTTCTTCAACTTTTTCATTAAAATGTTGCAAGAATAACATCCAAATTTGAAAATATTGGTGTTTCATTGATTGTTGAAACGTGGTCTAGTGTAAATTTCAACACCAATCATTTTAGAAAGCAAATTTCTTCGTACATTTAGCTGTATGTTCGTCTGGCAAACCACAGTAGTCCGCAATTTTATCAATAAAGTGCGATGAAATTTCTGACAACATGAAATCACCTTAACGGTATTATAAATTAGTGGGAGTACGTGACACGTTCTGGGTAAGAGTGACATTTAATTTGGAATTCGCAGCAGCCTCCCACCTACAAGGCATTCATTGACATATGAACTTACGTGTCGCTGTTGCTTAGACGTGAAAAAGACTGGCCAGTGCTTATTAATGCAGGTATATTTATTGTGAGGAATGCAATTTTTTTCCAGACAATATAATCATTCCGAATGTACCAGCCAGCTCCAGGTCCATAATAGGAGGGACACCAATTACAATAGAGACGGCAATAGTAAGTCTTGATACATATTTCCATTTTTCTCTAATATTGACAGTAATTACCTACATAAAGAAAAGATAATAGAGACGGCATTAGTAAGTCTTCATACATATTTCCATTTTTCTCTAATATTGACAGTATTTACCTACACAAATAAAAGATAATAGAGACGGCAATAGTAAGTCTTCTAAAATATTTCCATTTTTTCCAATATTGACAGTAATCACCTACACAAATAAAAGATAATAGAGACGGCAATGGTAAGTCTTCAAACATATTTCTATTTTTCTCTAATATTGACAGTAATTACCTACATAAATAAAAGATATTAGAGACGGCAATGGTAAGTCTTCAAACATATTTCCATTTTTTCTATAATATTGACAGTAATTACCTACATAGATTAAAAAATAATGGAGACGGCAGTACTAAGTCTTCAGACATATTTCCAATTTTCTCTAATATTGACAGTATTTACCTACACAAATAAAAGATAATAGAGACGGCAATGGTAAGTCTTCAAACATATTTCCATTTTTCTCTAATATTGACAGTAATTACCTACATAAAATAAAATATAATAGAGACGGCAATAGTAAGTCTTCAAACATATTTCCATTTTTCTCTAATATTGACTGTAATTACATAAATTAAGAAAAGATAGAGGCGGCAATATAAAGTCTTGAAACATATTTCCATTTTTCTCTAATACTGACTGTAATTACATACACAAATAAAAGATAAGAGAGACTGCAATAGTAAGACTTGAAACATATTTCCATTTTTCTGTAAGATTAACAGTAATTGCCTACATAAATAAAAGATAATAGAGACGGCAATAATAAGTCTTCAAACATATCTCCATTTTTCTCTAATATTGACAGTAATTACCTACACAAATAAAAGATAATGGAGACAGCAATAGTAGGTCTTCACACATATTTCTATTTTTCTCTAATATTGACAGTAATTACCTACACAAATTAAATATAATAGAGACGGCAATAGTAAGTCTTCAAACATATTTCCATTGTTCTCTAATATTGACAGTAATTACCTACATAAAGAAAAAATAATAGAGACGGAAATAGGAAGTCTTTAAAAATATTTCCATTTTTCTCTAATATTGCTAGTAATTACCTACATTAAGAAAAGATAGAGGCGGCAATATAAAGTCTTGAAACATATTTCCATTTTTCTCTGATATTGACAGTAATTACCTACATAAATAAAAGATAATAGAGAGGGCAATAATAAATCTTCAAACATATTTCCATTTTTCTCTTATATTGACAGTAACTACCTACATAAATAAAAGATAATAGAGACGGCAATTGTAAGTCTTCAAAAATATTTCCATTTTTCTCTAATATCGACAGTAATTACTTACATAAATAAAAGATAATATAGACGGCAACAGTAAGTTTTCAAACATATTTTCATTTTTTTCTAATATTGACAGTAATTACCAACACAAATAAAAATTATCGTTGTTTAAAGTTTCAAGTAATATATACCTTAATAGATAATTACCTCATTCTGCCTGATACGTGCAAAATTTTATCATAATCACTTTGTCAGTCATAATAACTTCTTTCAGATGATATGGCATACAAGGATTGTGCTTTTACATTGTTATCTTATAACCAAATTGATGTTGATTTAATTGATATTATTAATTTTTGGTATTGCTATTACTTATTGTTAATGCTATTATATGATTCCTCTTAATTGTCCTCTGGACTTGTGCATCATATATATATATATATATATATATATATATATATATATATATATATATATATATAAACAACAATTGAACCACAAACCATTCTACCAGTAATCGTTCAGAGTGGTGTAGAGTCTATCTGTCCGCATTGTACAGGTACATGGACAGTCTGGTAGAGTGGTCCACCATGTCAATTATGGTTTTGTAACATTTATATTTTCAGCTCTTTTTTTCTCAGAATAATATGTCCAATTTTCATAAAATGTTCATAACTTTTACTAAAACATATTCTGATAATGTGATGATTTTTTTCAATGAAAATGCCTATTGCAAACTAAATAGCTGTAGTAATTAGTGGGAAAAGAAGTAGATAAGTTTATCTATCCCCACCCACCCGGTTAAGCCCCTAGAAACGCCTGCATTTCAAGGGCATATTATTAACAATCTAACGGTAGAAAAAAATAACAATACTGAAAGGGAACGGCTATTTCACTTCGTTTGGGGGAAGCGGCATTTCAAGGGCATAGTATTAACAATCTAACGGTAGAAAAGAATAACAATACTGAAAGGGAACGGCTATTTCACTTCGTTTGGGGGAAGCGGTGCACGCCGAAGCCCCCTCCGCCCCCTGGAACATTCTCCTGCAATCTCAAGTCAAATACATTATTCGTCTATTAGTGGGGCTCGATTCTCCTCCAACCTTATGTGTCACTTGATTTGATCACTTAGAAAAGTTATTGCTTAAACTCCTTTTTGTCTCTAGCCGTACTAGAGCTCTAATTATATTTGTCTCCTTGTTAGATGTCTATCATATTGCCACTCCACTCCACAAATTCCTTGTTTGCCAAATGTCTATCATATTGTCACTCCACTCCACAAATCCCTTGTTTGCCAGATGTCTATCATATTGTCACTCCACTCCACAAATCCCTTGTTTGCCAAATGTCTATCATATTGTCACTCCACTCCACAAATCCCTTGTTTGCCAGATGTCTATCATATTGTCACTCCACTCCAAAAATCCCTTGTTTGCCAAATGTCTATCATATTGCAACTGCACTCTACAAATCCCTTGTTTGCCAAATGTCTATCATATTGTCACTCCACTCCACAAATCCCTTGTTTTCCAAATATCTATCATATTGTCATTCCACTCCACAAATCCCTTGTTTGCCAAATGTCTATCATATTGTCACTCCACTCCACAAATTTCTTGTTTGCCAAATGTCTATCATATTGTCAATCCACTCCACAAATTCCTTGTTTGCCAAATGTCTATCATATTGTCACTCCACTCCCCAAATTCCTTGTTTGCCAAATGTCTATCATATTGTCACTCCACTCCACAAATCCTTTGTTTGCCAAATGTCTATCATATTGTCAATCCACTCCATAAATTCCTTGTTTGCCAAAGGTCTATCATATTGTCATTCCACTCCACAAATCCCTTGTTTGCCAAATGTCTATCATATTGTCACTCCACTCCACAAATCCCTTGTGTGCTTTTACATTGGAAGATGTTATAATGCATGACAACCGGTAGGCATGAGATACATTTAGGTTATTTTCCTTTTAATATTTCACTATTTCAAATATTGTTTTCTTCTGTTTTAGGAGTTGAGACAAGTGGTTCTTGGTTCTACTGTACACTCATTCAGCAGGGAATGGCGTAAGTCAGGTCTAATGTTCCATGATCTTGCCTCGGCATGGGCCTATGGATTGCAGACTTTGAGGGTGAATCAGGAATTTAGTGTATAATGACGGTGCATGATATTGGTGTGCCTCTGTGTGTGTGTGTGTGTGTGTGTGTGTGTGTGTTTGTGTGTACGTGTATGTTGACGAAGCATTGTTGAATTACAGTTATCCATATCATGCCATAAACATATTTTATGCTTTTATTTAAATAACTCGAAATTACACTTTGTTGTTTGTTAGTTAGTTATGCCTGCTTTATACCCTAAATTTACACCCAAGTGTGAAAGGCAGTCATATTGCTTTAGAAGGGCTACAATCAATAAATACCTTTACTCAATTACAAGTCACTACACATTCAGGCTTGTAAACTACGTTTCTACTGTAGAGTATAAATAATTAAAAAAAATTACATTGAATGTACATTTTCATTACAATCGTAAACCATGCTAAAAGTCATTGAAAATACATTGCAATGGTTAGATGTTAAACATTAAGAGTGTATGGTAGCATTCCTCGGAAACAGATATAAAGCACGTGCAATTCTGAATCGTCTCCTTACATTATTGCTAGGGGTAGTTACAATATTCTCTATTGTTAAACTTATAACGTTTTTAAAAAAGAACATTTTATTAACTAATACAACATTTTTGTTTTAATCTTTCTACTGTGATAATACAGTTCAATTATTCTAGATTATATACTATAAATTACCATGTTCATTACTATTTCATTTTGATAACATGTCAAAGTCTATTCATAAAATTGTAAAACAAATGTGAGGAAGGTCCATTGTGATGTTTTCATTTCATTGTTAGGAAATGAGTTGACGAGGTGGTTTGTAATTTTGTTATGCCAAGTGACATAGCAAAAACATCTACACCCACCATACCCAAGCCATGCTTAATTTTGGTGATCCATCCAGAAACAAAAAGTAGTTAGATTGCTTGACCCTCCAATAGAGGCAGTGGCGTACTAAGGGTGGGGGGAGCGAGGGGGGGCCGGTCTGCCTTGAGTGATAGCCAGGAGGTAGGGGATCGGGAAAATTGAGAATACCAGTAAAAGAAAATCAAACCAAACGGAAAATTTGCCAAAGTAAAAGTTATTATCAATTTGCTTATGACAGCAATGTTCTGCTTAAAAATCTTCTTGCAAAGAATAATATATATTTCTGTGTGTTTAAAATTATTTGTGGGGGTGCCAAAGGAAGGGTCCGCCCCGGGTGCCAAATATTTTAGGTCCGCCCCAGTCTACACGCTTGCTGAGCTGATGATTGCTCCAAGGAAATATCCTGTTCTGCTGTTTCTATCTTATGATTACCTCATTTCGTTTTTCCCACACGGAATGTTACTGAACAAGTAGGCCTGTTTTTTCAAGGAAATGAAGAGGAAATATAAAGCGCTATTATGCTATACATGTCAAACTTACTGCAGAATCAGTTTACCGCTCTGGTGGCCAAAGTGATTTGAGTGTCCGCCTCGGGAGCATGAGGTCGCGGGATCAAACCCCAGTCGAGCCATGTCAAAGACTTTTTAAAAAAAAATGCTATTGACAGTTGCCTCGCTTGGTGCCCATGATAAAGGGGTTATTGTTAGGTTAGGTCGGCTTGGTGTCAGGATAATATGACCGGGTGGGACATGATGCCACATGTTTGTGATATGATACCCATGTGTTGGACATTATTATAAACTGCCACACTGCAAACATTGTAGCTATATGATTCAAGATGTCAAAACTACGCTTAAAAGCCAAAATACAAAGAACCAACACGCTGATTCGGTTATCTATGTGAGCATTTATGATTTGAGCTGCAAAATTTTTTTTAAAAATTCAGACATTGCCTTTCTTGATTTGAATTCCCAGAGGTTGTATACGGTGCATATGTGGCCACGAGTATACGTCTCAGTACGTGTTGGATTCTGAGTGTTTGTAAACATAAATAAAATGTTAATTGTTCTGTTTTTATAAGAAGAAAGAAAACGTTGCCATGACTCCTGTTACTTGTCTCTTTTCCTTGATGTTTAGTTTGCTTGATACTGCTACTTTTAAGATTTATGTCCCTTTCCCGATTATTAAATTATGTAGTTGGGTCACGTGATTTCAACTGACTGCAGTGGAAACTATTCAATGTAACGAATCTTAACTGATATGAATACCTTGATTACAGAATTAAAATTACAAATTGGTACAAATAATAAAGCAAACTACCATTTAAAGAAGCAATTTAAGTTTTATTTTGTTTCGAAAACTTACCAGAAACAGACTAAGTTTCATTGTGTATTATTATGGTTTTTAATTTTGTGGTGTTTTCGGATCGAAGTTAATAACTATCTTATTTTTTAAAATATAAAATGTTGTTAAATTGTTTGTGCAATTTAGGTTAATATTCTTTGAGTTCATACGCTGTACATTATTTTTTAATTCTTTCACTTTCTTTGATTTTGTATTTTAGGGAAATAAATTAAAATTTTTGAATGCTTGTTTCATTTTATCTTGTTTTGTTACATAGTTTAAGTCCATAGAGGTAACACGGGACGAGAACCAGCCTTATCAATTCCTAGACTATTTCTGTCATTACAGCCAGAACATGAGGGCTTATCATAGAACATGGGCTTAAAGGATTATCGTCCATAACGGGATTATCGTCAAGCACGGGCTTTTATCGTCTGGCACGGGCTTATAGTCCAACACTAGCTTATCATTTACCACGGGCTTATTGTCCAGCACGGACTTATCGTCCAGCACGAGCCCATCATCTAGCATGGGCTCATAGTCCAGCAAGAGCCTATCATCTAGCATGGGCTCATAGTCCAGCAAGAGCTTATTATCTAGCATGGGCTCATAGTCCAGCAAGAGCTTATCATCTAGCATGGGCTCATAGTCCAGCACGGGCCAATCATCAAGTACGGGCCAATCATCAAGCACGGGCCTATCGTCAAGTACGGGCCGATCGTCAAGTACGGGTCTATCATCAAGTTCGGGCTTATCGTAAAGCTTGAACTTATAATCAAGCATGAGCTTATCCAAATTCATTGGCTTATTGTCCAGCATGGGCTTATTGTCCAGCATGGGCTTATCATCTAGCATGGGCTTATCGTCCAGTACGGGCTTATCGTCTAGTACGGGTCTATCACCAAGCATAGACTTATCACAAGGCACGGGTTATCATGAAGAACGGACTTGAGGTTTGTCATACGGCATGAACTTGTGGGTTTGTCATACGGCATGAACTTGAAGTTTGTCATACGGCATGGATTTGGGGTTTGTCATACAGCATGGACTTGAGGTTTGTCATACGGCATTGACTTGTGGATTTGTCATACTGCATGGACTTGTGGGTTTGTCATACGGCATGAACTTGAGGTTTGTCATACGGCATGAATTTGAGGTCTGTCATACGGCATTGACTTGTGGATTTGTCATACGGCATGGACTTGTGGGCTTTATCATCCAGCATGTGTTTTTCATTGAGGACGGGCTTATTATAGTGCACTTAAAGCATGAAATTGAGGATTTACGCATGAGCTTATGAACAAGCACGGAATTATGGTCGAGCACGGCTTATTATAAGGCACGGACCTATGAGCTTATAATCAACCATAGTCTATTAACTAGCATGACTTTATCATCAGAAAAAAATTGCAAAATCGTAAATTTTTCGGAACCTAGTACCACACGTCTGTTGTCTTATTTAGTGTCCATCATTACGAGTTAAATCAGTCTATACTGTGAGACATAAGTAACGAAATAGAAAGATTTTAGCAGAGAAAGTTGGTTAACACTTCTAGTATGTACCTGTATTCCTCTACCATGTATACTGGCTGCCATGTATAACCTATCTTGTGCTGAAAATGGCAATAAACCCAACACCAAAAACATACTTGTATTAATGAGGACATTTGTGAGTTAGTTTGTTTATGACAGTTTAAGGTGTGTGCTTATTATGACCGGCTTTAATTTCATAGAAAGTACTCTAATTTTTTAAGTGCAAAGCATGATTATTAAATCAAATATGCTTATACAGTTTAATTCTTGATGCCAATAGTGTATGTACACCCAGATCTACAACTGCCAATAGTGCTGGTACACACAGATCTACGACGGCCAATAGTGTATGTACACCCAGATCTACAACTGCCAATAGTGCTGGTACACACAGATCTACGACGGCCAATAGTGTATGTACACCCAGATCTACAACTGCCAATAGTGCTGGTACACACAGGTCTACAACTGCCAATGGTACATGTACATCCAGATCTACAACTACCAATAGTGCTGGTACACCCAGATCTACAACTTTCTTTTGTCACAAGATAATCTAGTCAGTTATTATTATTTATAACATGAGACAGTTTTAATTTTAAATTTTTTAGCAAGTATGTGTTTTTTGCAAGCCACGTGGAGGCCATTCAATTTGTCTTCTTAAGAAAATCCCCACCCACTCATACAAATTAAAACGTTGGTCTCAGAGTTCTTTCTTTATTGATCAACTGCCAGATTGAAGCATATTCCAGGTGCCGCTTTGCTATAAAGCATCTAAACGCTTTCATTGATTATTTAATCCTGAAAGGCACACCTGGCAAATTTTTGCTGTGGCTGCCATGCTTGGTCAGTATTCGGTGGTAAATGTCGGTGGTAAATGTCGTCCCTTAAATTACATGCTGTGTTAATGAATTCAACATATGGTTGCTGTCGTTCCTCTGATAATGAAGATAAAGTACCTAAGCTTGATCTGTATTTATTACAAGTTTTTAATCACACACACACACATACACACACACACACTTGTTTGAAGCATACTAAAAGAGGTATACTTGTATTAGTTTAGTTGGTAAGTGGATCCTATATTAATGTTGTTTGAGACCTATGACCATAACCATATGCTCACAAGTCTGTGAGATAATATATCAGACTATATTAATATGTACAGTTCTCATATCAAAAGTACTCCTCCCCACCCCTTTTTAAAAAACAAAATGGGGAAAATTCCTTAATGCAGAATTGCCAGACAGGGATTTTTTTCTCCATATGAGAGAAAATTATGGAGAACTTTCAACACATTTTTGCTTCAAGCTGTTGATAAAAGAAATGACATAGACCATTACACCATGAAATGCTTTCAGTGAAACTTGTACTTAAGAAGTAAATTGAAACTTTATTTTGACATTCAATCTTATAGATGTTGGTTTTGGCATGAAACATTATACATGTTAGTTTTGACATGTAACATTATACATGTTGGTTTTGTCATGTAACATTATACATGTTAGTTTTGTCATGTAACATTATACATGTTAGTTTTGACATGTAACATTATACATTTTAGTTTTGACATGTAACATTATACATGTTGGTTTGACATGTAACATTATACATGTTGGTTTTGACATGTAACATTAGACATGTTGATCATAAACAAAATGTTTTACTTTTCACTATTCAATTACTATTTTCTTATTTACTTATTTAAGCATGTCATAACCCAATTTGAATATTTGTTGAAAAAATGCAAGGTGTACTAGACATTACTATTTCATAAAATGTGTGCAGAGGAGATAAGTATTTTATTATTTTTGCAGTTTATTTTCTAAACAAAATTTGGAAAAAAATCATGAAATGATCATCGTTCAGCAAAAAACATAAGATCTCTCTCTCTCTCTATCCAGCTTGAACTACCTCAGTACTAAATAATCATATTGTATCTTTGCTCGTATAAAAAAGTAAACCAAATCAATTGAAACTGGCATTGATTAGTCCATAAAAGCACCTGTAGAGCAACCAATATGGCAGTAATGAGCAAATACCAAGTCAATTTTTTTGGACCATGATATAAGACTACTTTATTATTGGTAAAATAGTTTGTCCTCTTCGATAACAGTTTTTGCCAAGCTCTATTGCCAAGCTCTAATCTTATCAAGCCTAACTTCAATACACTCTTACCTAAAATCAATACACTCAGCCAAGGTAGTCTCACAGGAGTATTGATCAGAGATAAACATTTTAATGTACATTTACCATAAGACTTTTCCAGGTGCAATTATTTACTAATTTACCTGGCCAAAACTGAAAGTGACTGTAACATATTCCAGGAGTATTAGTTTCAATATTGACCTACTTAGCCTATCTGGTATTTTAGAATGCATTCAAAGCTGGTTGCATATTAGAATTTTGTTCCTTTCATGATACCATTCATTGAAGTTGCCAAAGCCCTATTGTAATCAGTCAAGTTTGTTCTTGTCATAACCCTGCTTATTGAAGCTGCCAGAACCTTACAGCAACCACATTCATCAGTCTGGTGACTGAATCTTCAATTAGTTTCAATTGGTTTCCGGAAGATAAAATGACTAGGAATACTCTGAGTTTAACCAAATTTAGTATGTATGGTTTCCACAATGTAACTTCACTGAGAACAGTTTCCTAGTATAAAAATTTAGGATATATGGTTTTTAGAAGATATCTTGACTAGGAATTATTTAGTTGTAACAAAATCTAGAAAGCACAGTTTCCACAAGATAATATAATTAGGAATAGTTTGATTGTGACAAAATCTAGAATGAATAGTTTTCACAGGATACTTTACTACAATCAGTTCGATTGTAACGAATGTTAGAATGCAAAGATTCCATAATGAATGCTAAAATGCAGTTTCCAGCTTCCATGATGAATGTTGGCATGCATAGTTTCCACAATGAATGTTAGAATGCATAGTTTCCATGAAGAATGTCATCAGGCATAGTTTCCATAATGAATGTTTGAATGCATAGTTTCCACAATGAATGTTAGCATGCATAGTTTCCATAATGAATGATAGAATGCATAGTTTCCATGAAGAATGTTATCAGGCATAGTTTCCATAATGAATGTTGCTATGCATAGATTCCATAATGAATGTTAGCATGCATAGTTTCCAAAATGAATGTTAGAATGCATAGTTTCCATAATGAATGTTGGCATGCATAGATTCCATAATGAATGTTAGCATGCATAGTCTCCATAGTCAATGTTAGAATGCATAGTTTCCATGAAGAATGTTATCAGGCATTGTTTCTATAATGAATGTTAGAATGCATAGTTTCCATAATGAATGTTAGCATACATAGTTTCCACAAGATTATATGAATAGGAATATTATAATTATAACCAAAGCTACCATTGACAGTTTCCAGAAGATAACTTGATTTGAATAGTTTGATTGTAACAAAACATAGAATGTATGGGTACCAGACAAGGCATTGACTAGGAATGATTTTCTGTAACCGAATCTAGCATGCTTCATTGTGCAAGATAATCTAACTAGAAATAGTTTCATAGTAATCAAATCTTAAATGCATGGTTTCCAGAAAATAACCTGAGAAGGAATAGCTTGATTGTAATAAAATTCAGCATGCATGGTTTCCATAAGATAACTAGGAGTTGTTTCATAGTAAACAAATTTAGCATGCATGGTTTCCAGAAGCTAACGGGACTAGAAATAATTTATTTGTAACCAAATTTAGTATCCATAGTTTCCATGAGATAATAAGTAAAATAGCTTCAAAGTAAACTGATTTAGCATCTATCATAGGAATAGTTTACTTATAACAAAATCTAGCACACATGGTTTCCATAAGATAACTTAATTATGGATAGTTCTATAATAAAACCATTTAGAGTAGTTTTCAAAATGTAACCTGATTGATGTATGGTTTCCAGGGCCCCAGATAGGCAAGTGAGTTAAGATGCTCACTCACATCTCACCTCAATCCACATGGATTTCAACCATGGCTTGGCCAAACCTGGCTATGTGAGAAAATTTGCCAGTAGCTTCCATGGGATGGTGGTTCTTCCAGGGATCGTCCTCTGCCAAATATACTGGCCAGCATGTATAACCCATCATGAGCTGAAAAGTGGCTTTAAACTATAAAAAATAAACACAACAGATGCATGGTTTCCACAAGATAACTTGACTAGGAAGAATTTAATGCAATCTGGTCTAACAGGCAGCTTTATGCTAATGAGTGTCCATATATGGTTTTGATTTTTGGTTTTCTGTATAATAATTTGGCATGGTTTTGATTTTTGGTTTTCTGTATAATAATTTGGCATGGTTTTGATTTTTGGTTTTCTGTATAATAATTTGGCATGGTTTTGATTTTTGGTTTTCTGTATAATAATTTGACATGTTTTTGATTTTTGGTTTTCTGTATAATAATTTGGCATGGTTTTGATTTTTGGTTTTCTGTATAATAATTTGGCATGGTTTTGATTTTTGGTTTTCTGTATAATATTTTGGCATGGTTTTGATTTCTGTGTAGTATTTTAATATGGTTTTGATTTCTATTTTTGTGTGCAATAATTTAAGAGGTTGTATACTTTCATTCTCAATTTTCTGAACTTCAATTTCCATAACATTAAGAAGGATTATTGGACTTCAAACAAATTTGATATAAACAGATAAGACTTGGTATAGAGTGTATACTATTAAGACTTGGTGTACACTGATATGACTTGTTATGACTTTACCAAGCATACAGACCACTCCGGTGGCCTAGTGGATAGAGCATCCACTTTGGATGTGGGAAGTCACAGGTTCGAACCCAGACAAATCATACCAAAGACTTTAAAAAATGGTACTAACTGCTGTCTCGCTTGGTGCTCAGCATTAAGAGTTTAGTATTTGAACTGGTTGGCCTGGTGTCAGAATAATGTGACTGGATGGGACATCATGCTATATGTCTGTGACATTACACCCCAGTGCTAGAGATCACTATAAACTGTCAAACTGCATACATCGTAGCGATATTACTGAAAATTTCTTAAATTTACATTAAATATCTAAATCACATCACAGTCTTGGTATAGAGTGTATACTCCTAAGACTTGGTATAGAATGTATACTGATAAGACTTGGTATACAGTGTATAAGACTTGGTATACAGAGTATACTGATAATATATAGTAACAGTGTATACACAGACTTGGTATAGAGTGTATAAACAAGACTTGGTATACAGTGTATATACATATTGACTTGGTATGCAGTGTATACAAACAAGACTTGGTATACATTGTATAAGACTTGGTATACAGTGTATAAGATTTGGTATACAGTGTATACTGAAAATATTTGGTATACATTGACCTGGTATGCAGTGTTTACACACAAGACTTGGTATTCATTGTATAAGACTTTGTATACAGTGTATAAGACTTGGTAAACAGTGTATACTGATAATATTTGGTATACAGTGTATACACACATTGACTTGGTATGCAGTGTATACACACAAAACTTGGTATACAGTTTATAGTGAAAAGACCTGGTATAGAGTGTATGTTGATAATATTTGGTATACAGCATATACACATAAGACTTGCTATACATATACAGTGTATGCACATAAGACTTGGTATATTATGTATATACATAAGACTTGGTATACAGTGTATAAACATAAGTCTTGGCATACAGTATATACTGAAAAGACTTGGTATACATATAAGACTTGACATATTATATATATACATAAGACTTGGTATACAGTGTATACATATAAGACTTGGTATATTATGTATATACATAAGACTTGGTATAAAGTGTATAAACATAAGTCTTGGCATACAGTATATACTGAAAAGACTTGGTATACAGTGTATACATATAAGACTTGGTATATTATGTATATACATAAGACTTGGTATACAGTGTATAAACATAAGTCTTGGCATACAGTATATACTGAAAAGACTTGATATACAGTGTATACATATAAGACTTGGTATGCAGGTGTATACACAAAAGACTTGGTATACAGTGTATACTGATAATACTTGGTATACAGTGTATACTGATAAGACTGTATATAGTGTATACACATTAGGCTTTGTATAGTTTATATGCATAAGATTTGTTATACCTGTATACTGATAGACTTGGTATACAGTGCATACTGATAAGACTTGATATTAAGTCAAGTGTATACTGTTAAGACTGAGAAGAATTAATAAAAAATGTATACTGTTAAGACTTGATAGAAAGTCTATACAATTAAAACTTGATATGATAAGACTTGGTAAAGTGTAAACCAATAAGACTTGATAGATAGCATAGAACTATAAGACTTGTAATAAGTTTGATTTAAAGAATTATACAGCATATTTATATGAGTTGTGTCCATTGATTGTTTGTTCTTGAGACTTTTGTTTCCACAGCTTCAATATTTACACATAAATGTTGGATTTCATCCATACTGGACATGGTTTTTTATTTTGATATGTCAAATATATAAAAGGATATATGTGCCTTGCTTCTTACAATGTAAGTAAAGTAGAGTGTGTTGTATTTTATGTCTCTGTGCCTCACATGGATGACTATTTTATGTCTCTGTACCTCACAGCCTGTATTAATGGATGCCCATTTTATGTCTTTGTACCTCACAGCCTTTATCAATGGATGCCCATTTTATGTCTTTGCACCTCACATCCTTTATCAATGGATCCCAATTTTATGTCTCTGTACCTCACAGTATCCATGGATGCCAATTGTATATTTCTGTACCTCACAGTCGGTATCAATGGATGACAATTGTATGTCTCTGTACCTCACAGCCTGTATTAATGGATGATGCCCATTTTATGTCTCTGTACCTCACAGTATCAATGGATGCCAATTGTATATCTCTGTACCTCACAGCCTGTATCAATGGATGCCCATTGTATGTACTTGTACCTCACAGTCTTTATCAATGTATGCCCATTTTATGTCTCTGTACCTTACAGCTTTTATCAATGGATGCCCATTGTATGCCTCTGTACCTCACAGCCTTTATCAATAGATGCCCATTTTATGTCTCTGTACCTAACAGCCTGTATCAATGGATGCCCATTTAATGTCTCTCTACCTCACAGTCCTTATCAATGGATGCCCATTTTATGTCTTTGTACCTCACAGCCTTTATCAATTGATGCCCATTTTATGTCTCTAAACCTCACAGTCTTTATCAATGGATGCCCATTTTATATCTTTGTACCTCACAGCCTTTATCAATGGATGCCCAGTTTATGTCTTTGTAACTCACAGCCTGTATCAATGGATGCCCATTTTATGTCTTTGTACCTCACAGCCCTTATCAATGGATGCCCATTTTATGTCTTTGTACCTCACAGCCTTTATCAATGGATGCCCATTATGTCTTTGTACCTCACAGCCTGTATCAATGAATGCCCATTGTATGTCTCTGTACCTAACAGCCTGTATCAATGGATGCCCATTTTATGTTTTTGTACCTCACAGCCTGTATTAATGGATGCCCATTTTATGTCTTTGTACCTCACAGCCTTTATCAAAGGATGCCCATTTTATGTCTCTGTACCTCACAGTATCAATGGATGCCAATTGTATATCTCTGTACCTCACAGCCTATATCAATGGATGCCAATTTTATGTACTTGTACCTCACAGCCTGTATCAATGTATGCCCATTTTATGTCTCTGTACCTTACAGCTTTTATCAATGGATGCCCATTGTATGCCTCTGTACCTCACAGCCTTTATCAATAGATGCCCATTTTATGTCTCTGTACCTCACAGCCTGTATCAATGGATGCCCATTTAATGTCTCTCTACCTCACAGTCTTTATCAATGGATGCCCATTTTATGTCTTTGTACCTCACAGCCTTTATCAATGGATGCCCATTTTATGTCTCTAAACCTCACAGTCTTTATCAATGGATGCCCATTTTATATCTTTGTACCTCACAGCCTTTATCAATGGATGCCCAGTTTATGTCTTTGTAACTCACAGCCTGTATCAATGGATGCCCATTTTATGTCTTTGTACCTCACAGCCTTTATCAATGGATGCCCATTGTATGTCTTCGTACCTCACAGCCTGTATCAATGAATGCCCATAGTATGTCGCTGTACCTAACAGCCTGTATCAATGGATGCCCATTTTATGTTTTTGTACCTCACAGCCTGTATTAATGGATGCCCATTTTATGTCTTTGTACCTCACAGCCTTTATCAAAGGATGCCCATTTTATGTCTCTGTACCTCACAGTATCAATGGATGCCAATTGTATATCTCTGTACCTCACAGCCTATATCCATGGATGCCAATTTTATGCCTTTGTACCTCACAGCCTTTATCAATGAATGCCCATTTTATGTCTCTATACCTGATAGCCTTTATCAATGGATGCCCATTTTATGTCTCTGTACCTGACATCCCTTTATCAAAGGATGCTCATTTTATGTCTCTGTTCCTTACAGCTTTTATCAATGAATGCCCATTGTATGCCTCTGTAACTCACAGCCTTTATCAATAGATGCCCATTCTATGTCTCTGTACCTCACAGCCTGTATCAATGGATACCCTTTTTATGTCTCTCTACTTCACAGTCTTTATCAATGGATGCCCATTTTATGTCTCTGTACCTCACAGTCTTTATCAATGGATGCCCATTTTATGTCTTTGTACCTCACAGCCTGTATCAATGGATGCCCAGTTTATGTCTTTGTACCTCACAGCCTTTATCAATGGATGCCCAGTTTATGTCTTTGTACCTCAAAGCCTTTATCAATGGATGCCCATTTTATGTCTCTGTACCTCACAGTCTTTATCAATGGATGCCCATTTTATGTCATTGTACCTCACAGCCTTTATCAATGGATGCCCAGTTTATGTCTTTGTACCTCATAGCCTGTATCAATGGATGCCCATTTTATGTCTTTGCACCTCACAGCCTGTATCAATGGATGCCAATTTTATGTCTTTCTACTTCACAGCCTGTATCAATGGATGCCAATTGTATGTCTTTGTACCTCATAGCCTGTATCAATGGATGCCCATTTTATGTCTCTGTACCTCACAGCCTGTACAATGGATGCCCTTTATGTTTCTGTACCTCACAGTCTTTATGCATGGATGCCAATTTTATGTCTTTGTAGGTCACAGCCTTTATCAATGGATGCCCATTTTATGTCTTTGTACCTCACAGCCTGTATCAATGGATGCCAATTTTATGTTTCTGTACCTCACAGCCTTTATCAATGGATGCCCATTTTATGTCTCTTTACCTGATAGCCTTTATCAATGGATGCCCATTGAATGTCTCTGATAACTTCGTTAAGTTTATGTAATAGACAAGAACCATGTCCACTCACAGCTTATAGCTAAGATATCTGGCAACAGTAAGGGTCTGTTGTCTCATCTGAATTTAAACCCTGGGTTTTATTAGCAACCCATGCTGCCTTGTATTGAAATAACCAATAGGATTTACAAGTAAGTTATTGCAACACACCTGTCAATGTGATACACTATTCTAACACAACTGTCAGTATGATACACTTCCTATTCTAACACACATTTGTGTGTGATACACTCTGCAGTTGGATGTACTATTAAGTAAAAATGTGGAAGAATTAAGTTCCTTCTATTTACAAAAAAAATTTCCATTGGATGTTATAACACAAATTAAGTCATGGGTTTGAGTACATCTTAAAATGGGAATTATATCTTAAGTTTGAGGATTTGAACACATCCTTGTTGGCTTTCACAGGTTCTGTTGACATATCACCAGAAAAGGTAAAATTGCAACAGAAAATTATAATTAAGATTAACCCAAAACAGCAACAGAATAACTGCAATTAACATGCTCAAATCTTCAATTGAAAGGCTGATATGAACTCTTTAAGTATCTTTCTTAGAACATGTAATATGTATACATAATGATGTCATCCCTATTAATACATGTAATATGTATACATAATAATGTCATCTCTATTATGTTATTTGTATACATAATAATGTCATCTCTATTAGCACTTGTTATTTGTAATATGTATTCATAATGATGTCATCACTATTAATACATGCAATATGTATACATAATGATGTCATCACTATTAATACATGCAATATGTATACATAATGATGTCATCTCTATTAATACATGCAATATGTATACATAATGATGTCATCTCTATTAATACATGCAATATGTATACATGATGATGTCATCTCTATTAATACATGCAATATGTATACATAATGATGTCATCTCTATTAATACATGCAATATGTATACATAATGATGTCATCTCTATTAATACATGCAATATGTATACATAATGATGTCATCTCTATTAATACATGCAATATGTATACATAATGATGTCATCACTATTAATACATGCAATATGTATACATAATGATGTCATCTCTATTAATACATGCAATATGTATACATAATGATGTCATCTCTATTAATACATGCAATATGTATACATAATGATGTCATCTCTATTAATACATGCAATACTATACATAATGATGTCATCACTATTAATACATTCAATATGTATACATAATGATGTCATCACTATTAATACATGCAATATGTATACATAATGATGTCATTACTATTAATACATGCAATATGTATACATAATGATGTCATCACTATTAATACATGCAATATGTATACAAGATGTCATCTCTATTAATACATATAATATGTATACATTATGATGTCATCACTATTAATACATGTAAGATGTATACATAATGATATTGTTTTTATTATAACTGTAATATGTATACATATTGATATTGTTCTTTTGTTAGATGTAATATGTATATATAATGATATGGTTTCTTATATTACATGTAATATGTACATGTATGCATAATCATGTCATCTGTCCAATGATACTTGGCTGAACTTTATCAAATTTACTGAATATCTTCTTATCAATTCTGCATTTTGCCTGATTTAAGACATATTTTAAACTTGTTACAATTATAGCTTTTTCTTTTCTATTGATACAAATATATTCAATGAATCTTGAAAACTGTAACTATTGTAAAACATCAACTAAAAAAGTGCAATTTGTTAATAAGTATTTATACAAAGGATGGATTGATTTGCTTTTATGCTGGGTTATTTTGTTATCTTATCAAATTAGATTAATAATGGATGACTTAATTGTTTACTATTTAGGAACATAAAAACTAGAATGTAAGTAAATATTGATGTTTATGTGTCTGTTTTATTTGGAATGCTTAGAGGCATATGATTTGCAAAAATTGGCAGCATCTGTAAATTATACCGATAATTTATTAAATGTTAACATTTTTCTTGCAGTGTGGTTCACGTGGACTGGTTCTTTGTATACAAGGATATCTGCTTAAACATCTACTATTTGCAAGAGAATACACAAGCAGTCTAATTACACAGAAGTAAGAAATAGATCAGTGTAACATATACAATCTTTCCAGAACCATGTGTTTTGTCACTTTGTAATTTAAGTTTTAAATTCAGCGGGGAAATTAGCTAACATATATAACAAATAAAATACAATTATTCTTAGTTTATGATGAACATAATTTAAGCATATATTACTAAACTTATTAAATAAGCACCTGTGGTAAGTTCTGTCTTCCCATCATACCAACATTAGAAAGCCCAGTCTGCCCATCAAACCAAAATTGCTGTGGTAAGCCCAGTATTCCTATCAGGTCAGCATAGCTGTGGTAAGCCCAGTCTGCCCATCAGACAAAACATTGCTGTGGCAAGCCCAGTCTGCCCATCAGACCAAAATTGCTGTGGTAAGCCCAGTATTCCTATCAGGTCAGCATAGCTGTGGTAAGCCCAGTCTGCCCATCAGACAAAACATTGCTGTGGTAAGCCCAGTCTGCCCATCAGACCAACAATGCTGTGGTAAACCCAGTCTGTCCATTAGACCAACATTGCTGTGGTAAGCCCAGTCTGTCCATCAGGCCAACATTGCAGTGGTAAGTCAAGTTTGCCCATCAGACCAACATAGCTGTGGTAAGCCCAGTCTGCCCATCAGACCAACATTGCAGTGGTAAACCCAATCTGCCCATTAGACCATCATAGCTGTGGTAAGCCCAGTCTGCCCATCAGACCAACAATGCTGTGGTAAACCCAGTCTGCCAATCAGAACAACATTGCTGTGGTAAGCCCAGTCTGCCCATCAGACAAAACAGTGATGTGGTAAGCCCAGTCTGCCCATCAGACCAACATTGCTATGATAAGCCCAGTCTGCCCATCAGACCAACATTGCAGTGGTAAGCCCAGTATGCCCATCACAGAAAAAACTGATGTGGTAATCCCTTGAGTCTGCCCATCAGACCAACATTGCTGTGGTAAGCTCAGTCTGCTCATTAGACAAAACATTGCTGTGGTAAGCCAAGTCTGCTCATCAGACCAACAATGCTGTGGTAAACCCAGTCTGCCCATCAGACCAACATTGCAGTTGTAAGCCCAGTCTGCCCATCAGACAAAACATTGTCGTGGTAAGCCCAGTCTGCCCATCAGACCAACATTGCTGTGATAAGCCCTGTCTGCCCATCACACAAATCTCTGCCATGGTAATCCCAGTCTGTCCATTAGACCAACAATGCTGCAGTAAGCCCAGTCTACCCATCAGACAAAACATTGCTGTTGGTAAGCCCAGTCTGACAATCAGACCAACATTGCTATGGTAAGCCAATTCTGTCCATCAGACTAACATAGCTGTGGTAAGCCCATTCTGTCCATCAGACCAACAATGCTGTGGTAAGCCCAGTCTGTCCATCAGACCAACATTGCCATGGTAAGCCCAATCTGCCCATCACAAACTGATGTGGTAAACCCTTGAGTCTGCCCATTAGACCAACAATGCTGCAGTAAGCCCTGTCTGCCCATCATACAAAACATTGTCGTGGTAAGCCCAGTCTACCCATCAGACAAAACATTGCAGTTGTAATCCCAGTCTGATCATCAGACCAACATTGCTGTGGTAAGCTCAGTCTGCCCATTAGACTAACAATGCTGCTGTAAGCCCAGTCTGCCCATCAGACAAAACATTGCTGTGGTAAGCCCAGTCTGCCCATCAGACCACCATTGCTGTGGTAAGCCCAGTCTTCCCATCAGACCAACATTGCTATGGTAAGCCCATTCTGTCTATCAGACCAACATAGCTGTGGTGAGCCCAATCTGCCCATCAGACCAACATAGCTATGTTAAGCCCAATCTGCCCATCAGACCAACATTGCTATGATAAGCCCATTCTGTCCATCAGACCAACATAGCAGTGGTAAGCTTAGTCTGCCCATCAGACAAAACATTGCAGTGGTAAGCCCAGTCTGCCCTTCAGACCAACATTGCAGTGGTAAGCCCAGTCTGCCCATCAGACCAACATTGCTGTGGTAAGCCCAGTCTGACCATCAGACCAACATTGCTATGGTAAGCCCGTTCTGTCCATCTGACTAACATAGCTGTGGTAAGCCCATTCTGTCCATCAAAGCAACAATGCTGTGGTAAGCCCAGTCTGCCCATCAGACCAATATTGCTGTGGTAAGCCCAGTCTGCCCATCAGACCAACATTGCAGTGCACAATTTACAGTGAATGGTTTTATGTGAGCTGTTTCTTCTTGCCCTTACATAAACTTAAAAAGTCTTACATATGTTTTTCTTATCTTGTATTTAAAGTAATGTATGGCTTTATGAAAATATTTTGTCACATAATCTATGGTATTGTTTACTGTTTTCTTTTTATAAAAGTGTCATACTTAAGGTAGCAAATAAAAACACCAGTATTGATCATAGTATCTCATTTAGATAAGCAGTAAGCTTGGTAATATGAGTTTAATCTCTGTTCCATGAAGACTGACATCAAAGCATCTCATTTAGCTCAGCAATAGGCATAGTGATATATCTGTAATCTCTGTTGATTATAAAGGATGATTTCAAAAGATCTTATTTTGCTGAGCAATAGGCATAGTGATATATTTGTAACATCTGGGTTAGATAAGTTTACTTTAGTAGTAGACTAATGTAGTAAACTTGTTCAAGGTCAAGGTTATTATTCCCTTAACATCAGAGTTGGGAGGGGATAGAGTGCTTTTTATAATTCATTAACGAGTTTGTTAATTAGCTCATTTGTTTGTTCATTTTAGCCTATCATTATTGTTTTACACCCTCTATATAACAGACTCTATTTTACCTATTATTACACCCTCAAAATGTCAGACTCTATATTACCTATTTTTACACCCTCAATATAACAGACTCTGTATTACCTATTATTACACCCTTAAAATGACAGACTCTATATTATCTATTATTACACCCTCAATATAACAGACTCTGTATTACCTATTATTACACCCTCAATATAACAGACTCTGTATTACCTATTAATACAAAAATTGGTATCCAGATGCATGTCATTTATATTAACTCCATACCTGACAAATTTCATGTATTGCACACGAGTCCAGAAATCACTCTCACATGCATTGCCTGAGTTCTTTCATGCATTCTTAAAAAGATTCCTATGTATGTTTATTCTGATGAATTTATAATTTCCTTCTCTCTCCAAAATATTTCCACATTTCTTCACTGGTATTCCTAGAATTAGATTAATCATGACTAAATTTTATATTTAATTTGTACAGTGTGTTTTATATTTTTGGTTCATGATAATAGAGTGTAAGGACCTACTTGACTAGTGGCATTTATTTTGTAAACAGCATATTACAAAGTTACTATTTGTCTATCTTGTAGCTTATATATTAAGAATATTAATTTTAAACAGGTTTACTTCAGTTTGAATTTTTGATACAGCCTTGTCTCTGACCTAAGATGGTTCCAGAACAAATTTTGTTTATAGTTTGGAGTAACTTCCCAATAAGATTACAGAGTATTTTCAGAAATGGTAATTATGATATAGGTTTAATGGGAAGGTATATAAGGTTGTTTACATTGGAATTTACTTTTGCCTATCTAATATCAGTCTTTAGAAAAATCAATTTTACTTGTGTTTTGTTTATTATTCAAAAATATTTATTTATTTAAAGATTCACTGTAATTACAAAGTGCTCATCAGTAATTTTGGACTCAATCACTATTTAAGGATTATTTTGAATTCATTCAAGGACATTATGGATTATATCATTGTGATACACCGAGACAGCACATTCAAAGCTATTGGCACATCAATACATTCAATACTGGAATTTATTCAAAACACCACTGGAACTCTATACATTTTGACCTTTAATAGAACTTTAAAGCCTTTTTGGGATCTGAGTCACAATACTGTAAGTTCTATTTAAATTTCACATTATATTCTATAGAATTAAATTGTTTTTATAATTTAAAAAATTTGTTGGTTTTCAGTATTTTCTGTTACTTAGAATAAGACCATAGAGTCACATCAATGAAATTTACTTGAAATTGGGTTAACCTATTCATCATATACACTGTAAGGTCTTTACCCAAGGTTCCTAACAAAAGAGCTGACCCCATACAATCTCCCTCCTGACACTAGAAGGCCCTTGACAGCTCTGCACCTCAACTAGTTCACTATGACTCATTTGACTTAATAAGGCATTGATACTACCCAACCATGACATGTTGCAGTTCCACAAAAAAAGCACTTCAAACCAAAGCAAAAAAATATGTCAAACCAAACCAACCCAAACCAAATGTGTCAAACGTCTTGTTCTTTTTCTTGTTAGTGCTTTGAAGCCAAATGATTTTGAGCGGCGGAGAGCTCTTGTATCTGGTCTGTGTGAGATCTTGTGGCAGGCAGGAGAGGGAAAGCGTTGCTGTGTGTGTCTGTCACAGGAGCAGGACTGTTACAAGTCAGATTACAAATGCAGAGCAGATGGAATAACAGAGAAGGTGTGATATAAGTAGTATATAAATACTGACCTCGTGTATCTTTTCACTGAAACATAAATGAATAGATGCTGTGTTTTGGGCTGGAGTTTTTTAATACAGTTTTTGCCAAAATTAGTTTTCTTTGTACATGCACTTAAATTCATAGGTAGACATAACACTATAGATATAAACTTTATAGATAGATATAACACTTTATAGATAGATATAACACTTTATAGATAGATATAACACTTTATAGATAAACACTGATAAGAATGTAACTTATGACAATATATTTGATCTTTAACTTCTGCATTTCAAATTTGTTCTTTAAATTCTTCATTTCATATTTGGCCTTTAACTTCATTTCACATCTGGTCTTTAACTTCTTCATTTCACATTCCATCTTAACTTTTTCATTTCACATTTGGTTTGTTACTTCATTTCCCAGTTGGTCTCCAACTTCTTCATCTCATGTTCTGTCTTATCTTCTTCATATCACATTTGCTCTTTAACTTCTTTATTTCATTTTCAGGTTTTTATTATTTTCATTTTAAATTTGGCTTTAACTTTTTCATTTCTCATTATGTCTTTAACTTCTTCATTTTATATTCAGTCTTTAGTTTCTTTTCACATTCAATCTTTAATTTGGTCTTTATTGATACAGATTATTCAACAGTATCCTATTGTACTGTATATTACAATGGCTGTGTGTTTAGTCCCATGACTGTGCCTATAGTACCATGACTGTATAGTACCATGCCTGCCTATAGTACCATGACTATGCTTATAGTACCATGACTGTGCCTATAGTACCATGGCTGTGATTAAATTGCCATGTCTGTGCTTATAGAACCATGACCTTGTCTATAGTACCATGTATGTGCATTTATTATCATGGCAGTGCCTATAGTACCAAGACTGTGTCTATATTACATTGACTGTGTCTATAGTACCATGTCTGTGCTTATAGTACCATGGTTGTGTATATAGTACCATGGTTGTGCTTATAGCACCTTGGCTATACTTATAGTACCATGACTGTGCCTGTAGTACCATGTATGTGCTTTTAGTATCATGGCTGTGCTTATAGTACCATGACTGTGTCTGTAGTACCATGCTTGCCTATTGTACCATGACTGTGTCTATAGTACCATGTATGTGCTTTTAGTACCATGACTGTGCCTGTAGTACCATGACTGTGTCTGTAGTACCATGTCTGTGTCTATAGTAACATGCTGTGCCAGTAGTAACATGACTGTGCCTATAGTACCATGGCTATGCTTATAGCACCAAGGCTGTGCTTAAATTACCATAGCTATGCTTATAGTACCATGACTGTGTCTATAGTACCATGTATGTGCTTTTAGTATCATGGCTATGCCTATAGTACCATAACTACCTATAGTACCATGACTGTGTCTATAGTACCATGACTGTCTATAGTACCAAGACTGTGCTTGTAGTACAATGGCTGTGTTTATAGTACCATGGCTGTGCTTAAAGTACCATGACTGTGCCTATAGTACCATGGCTGTGATTAAATTGCCATGTCTGTGCTTATAGTACCATGACCTTGTCTATAGTACCATGTATGTGCATTTATTATCATGGCTGTGCCTATAGTACCATGACTGTGTCTATATTACATTGACTGTGTCTATATTACCATGACTGTGCTTATAGTACCATAGTTGTGTATATAGTACCATGACTGTGCTTATAGCACCTTGGCTATACTTATAGTACCATGACTGTGCCTGTAGTACCATGTATGTGCTTTTAGTATCATGGCTGTGCTTATAGTACCATGACTGTGTCTGTAGTACCATGCTTGCCTATTGTACCATGACTGTGTCTATAGCACCATGTATGTGCTTTTATTACCATGACTGTGCCTGTAGTACCATGAGTGTGTCTATAGTACCATGTATGTGCTTTTAGTACCATGACTGTGCCTGTAGTACCATGACTGTGTCTATAGTACCATGTCTGTGTCTATAGTAACATGCTGTGCCAGTAGTAACATGACTGTGCCTATAGTACCATGGCTATGCTTATAGCACCAAGGCTGTGCTTAAATTACCATAGCTGTGCTTATAGTACCATGACTGTGTCTATAGTACCATGTATGTGCTTTTAGTATCATGGCTATGCCTATAGTACCATAACTGCCTATAGTACCATGACTGTGTCTATAGTACCATGACTGTCTATAGTACCATGACTGTGCTTGTAGTACAATGGCTGTGTTTATAGTACCATGGCTGTGCTTAAAGTACCATGGCTGTACTTATAGTACCATGGCTGTACTTATAGTACCTTGGCTGTGCTTATAGCACCATATGTATGCTTATAGTACCATGGCTGTGCTTAAGAAATGTAGACAGGTTATACAATCTTTGTACTCATCCACTCTCACTTCACTGTTGATGCAAGTTTTTAACACTAAAATAGTATTCAAAAAAAAATATTCTTACCTTTAGGATAATAAGACCCAAAGGAACAAGGACACTCTTTTTGTTGTATGAACAGTTTACTTTTTTGAAATGTTAACTGCAACAAAACTTCACAATGATGCTGTTTTTTTTCTCCTCTTCTAGCTTCATTTATATGAATTTAAGAAATTTCAAGACCTACAGATTTTTGTGAAGAGGAATCTTAGTCATGTAAGTATATAGACTCAGGAATATTAGAAAGTATATTGACTAATGAAACATATTAGTCATTTAAGTGTACTGACTCAGAAATATTAGTCATGTCAGCATTTTGACTCATGAATCATGTAAGTATAATTGACTCATGAATCATAGACATGTAAATATAATGACTCATGAATCTTAGACATGTAAATATAATGACTCATGAATCTTAGACATGTAAATATAATGACTCATGAATCATAGACATGTAATTATAATGAGTCATGAATCTTAGATATGTAAATATAATGACTCATGAATCATAGACATGTAATTATAATGAGTCATGAATCTTAGACATGTAAGTATAATGATTTATGAAAATTAGTCATGACTCAGTAATATGAGTCACATAATTACTGGTTGGCTTCCGTTAGTCTCAAGAGACGATGAAAATGCGCCCATGAAAGGTGTCCTAGTTTGTAGCTGTGCAGCATCTTCTGTGACTATAAAGTCCCACACGGGAGTGGCAATCCTTGCTGCAGTTGCTACACTTGAAGTATGACTTGGGTTTTGGTTGGAACTGCTTCCTCTTCCTCTGAGATCTTTTCTCATCAGCGAGCTGTCGTAACTTTTCCTCGCTGGCTTTCAGACCTGTGTACAGAGCATGTCGCCAGCTGGACTTGTCGAGGGCAAGCTCTTCCCAGGTGTTGACCTCTATTCCAAGAGCTTTCATATCTTGCTTGCAGACATCCTTGAAGCTAAGATGTGGCCATCCTATTGATCTTCTGCCTAAGGCAAGCTTACAGTAGAGAAGGTCTTTGGGGATCCGTTCATCGTCCATTCGATGCACATGACCCAGCCATCTGATGCGACATTGGCGGAGGAGTGTGACCATGCTGGGAATTTTGGCCTGTTGAAGCACCTCGTTGTTTGTCACATGATCACTCCAGGTGATCCCAAGTATGCGATGGAGACAACGCATGTGAAAGGCGCTTAGTCATTTCTCCTGAGAGGCATACAGGGTCCAAGTTTTGCTGGCATACAGAAGAGTGCTAAGCACACAGGCACGGTACACGGTGTTCTTAGTGTTTAATGTCAGCTTGTTGTTGTTCCACACTCTCTTCGACAATCTAGAGAGAGTTGCTGACGCCTTTCCAATCCACTTGTTGAGCTCAGCATTGAGTGAGAGGTTGTTGGTGATGGTAGAGCCAAGGTAAGTGAACTCACTGACTACTTCTAGTTTGTAGTTGTTAATGGTTATGCTGGGAGGGTCTGCATCCTGAGCCATCACGTTGGTTTTCTTTAGGCTGATGGTCAGCCCGAATTCATCACATGCTTTAGCAAAGCGGTCCATCAGGTGTTGTAGTTCAGCTTCTGTGTGAGTGGCTATAGCAGCATCATCTGCAAAGAGCATGTCCCTAATGGTTGCTTTCCTTACTTTGCTCATTGCCTTCAGTAGTGCCAGGTTGAACAGTCTGCCGTCTGAACGCGTGTGCAGGTAGATCCCTTCTGTGGACGTCCCAAAGGCATACTTAAGCAGGACAGTGAAGAAGATGCCAAAGAGCATGGGGGCAAGGACACAGCCTTGTTTCACTCCGCTGTGGATATTGAATGGTTCGGATGATGAGCCATCAAACTGCACTGTGCCTTTCATGTCTTGATGGAAGGACTGGATCATGCTTAACAGTTTTGGAGGGCATCCAATCTTCATCAGGATTTTGAAGAGTCTGTCTCAGCTGACCAGATCGAATGCTTTGGTGAGGTCTATAAAAGCCAGGAAGAGTGGTCTGTGTTGTTCCCTGCATTTCTCCTGCAGTTGCCTGATGGAGAAGATCATGTTGATTGTGGACCTCTCTGCGCGGAAACCACACTGAGACTCTGGATACACTCTGTCGGCAAGCGTCTGCAGTCTGTTCAGGATGACTCTAGTGAAGACTTTACCCACGATGCTGAGAAGTGATATGCCCCTGTAGTTGTTGCAGTCACTTCTGTCGCCCTTGTTCTTATACAGTGTTATGATGTTGATGTCTCTCATGTCCTGAGGCACTGCACCTTCATCCCAGCACTGGCAGAGAAGATCATAAAGGTGTGTGAACAGCACACTGCCGCCACATTTGATGACTTCTGCTGGGATGCCATCCTTACCTGGGGCTTTACCTGTGGTCAATTTCTCTAATGCTAGCTTTAGTTCTGTCACAGTAGGTTTCTCATCCAGTTTGGTCAAACATGGGAGGTTTTCAATGGCGTTGAGGGCATTGTTGGTCACGTTATTCTCTCTGGAATACAGTTCGGAGTAGTTCTCCACCCAGCGCTCCATCTGTTTGTTCTTGTCATGAACGATATCTCCTGCAGAAGACTTCAGTGGAGCTATCACTTTCTTTGTTGGACCCATTGCTTTCTTTATGCCATTATACATGCCTCTGATGTTTCCGTTGTCTACTGCTGACTGGATGCTCTGACAGAGTAGAAGCCAGTATTCATTAGCGCATTGCCGTGCTAACTTCTGCACTTTGCTTCTGGTAGACCTATATGCATGTAGTGTCCTCACGCAGGGAGAACGCTTGAATTCCATGTGGGCAGTGCGACGCTCTTCTATTGCTGGCATGAGTGTGGCGGAATTGGCGTCAAACCAGTCATTGTTCTTTGTCTGCTTCTTACCAAAGATTCTTGTGGCTGCACTGTACACAGTATCTCTGATGTTGTCCCATCTCTCTTTGGCACTGCCGTAGAGAGGTTCTGAACTGAACGCATTGGAGAGGGCGTAAGTGAATTCTTCAGCCTTGTCTGGATATGACGTCTTGCTCACATCGATGTGTGGTTTACCCACTTGCCTAGAGTGGTGGATCTTCTTTGGTTGAAGCTTAAATTTACAGCAGACTAGAGAGTGATCGGTATCGCAGTCAGCGCTGTGGAATGTACGAGTAAGCTGCACACCCTTCATGGCTGAACGTGTTGTGATAAAGTCCAGCTGATGCCAGTGTTTGGATCGGGGATGCCTCCAAGACACTTTATGCTGTGGTTTTGTCTGAAAAAATGAGTTGGTGATGCTGTGGTTGTGGAACGAGCATATTTCTAGTAGATGTTGCCCGTTTTCATTCATCTTCCCAATGCCAAACTTGCCGAGACACAAAGGCCAGGAGTCGTGATTGACACCCACCCTAGCGTTGAAGTCGTCCAGTAATATCAAGTTCTTTTCCTTCGGAATATTGTCGATGAGCAAGTCGAGCTCATTGCAAAATGCATCCTTGGTATCTGTGGTGGCACTGAGAGTGGGAGCGTACTGATGAGATGAGATTAACTAGCCCGGTTGTGGTGTGGAGGCGAAGAGATAGCAGTCTTTCGTTTCCTTGTTGGCAGGGTTCTATCATAGCCAGCAGAGAGTTTCTGACAGCAAAACCAACACCATACTCCCTAACTTCATCTGAACTCTTTCCTTGCCAGAAGAACTTGTAGTTCTTTTCTCTGAGGGACCCAGAATCTGGTAGCCGTGTCTCTTGAAGTGAGGCGATATCGACATGGAGTCTTGCGAGTTCGTCTTTGATGACTTTAGTCTTTCGAACATCACTGATTGCCTGGAGATCATCTGAAAGCCCTGTCAGCATAGTCTGGACGTTCCAGGTACCTAGCTTGAGGATTGTTGATTTCCTTGTTTTTCGTTTGTTTTTTCTTGGTGCTGTAGTTTCAGCCCGCTTGTCAGGTACTCACGTATCTTAAGTCCTGCGCACCCAGCAAGGCAGGCGAGCTGTGGCGGGACGGCACCTTATTGGCTGGGGGCTGCCCAGCTTGAGGCGGGCGATAGCTGTCCAATGAGATATGTTGGTCTCTCCCACCGTCGGAAGCAACCCCTGGCGTCTAACTCTACGCCAATCGAGTGGTGACTTATAACCGGTAACTGTTGCTTCCCGTGTTGTGTCAACGCTGTGAAGCGAAGCTGGAGTGTCCTCTCCACGCAAGCCTGAGCAAGGTTATATGGAGAATCAGCTGTTGCCCATGCAACTGACTCCCCCTCTCCACGCAGCTGATGGATCCAAGGGAAAGGACAAGCCGATACGTCATGGCACCAGCGGGGTCGCAGGAGTTGTCGAGATGTCACTAAATGCAGTGACAAGTCGCCTTAGGGACTCCGTCTCCGGATTTTCTGTTGAGGTTTACTCCCTTAGCCTTTCCTATGTAAGGGTATAGTCGCAAGGCAGCGAAGGTTTGAAATCAGAGTTTACCTTCTCCTAGACGGGCTACCACCCAAGGTTAACGGGCCCCATCTGCCCGAAGCATCTGGTTTTGAGGCGCCAGAAATTCGCTTGCCATCCCTTCTCCAGTTAGTTTAAACAGGTTCCGCTGGGCTTAGTAGTTAAGCCACCCGTGAAGGCCTGGAGCTGGATTTGGTTGTTAGAGGCTATCACAGACGCAAGCCATTGGGGGATTTCTAGGGGAAGTGGGTGCTTATCTCCCACAACCGCCCCCGGCGATAACAACCCTTGGAACCCAGTCAAAAGGAACATAATTATGTATTGAGCATCTATGTAATGTGAGTATAATGAGTAATTGATCTTAGTCATGTAAGTATAATGACTCATGTATATTAGTCATGTAAGTAAAATGACTTGTGTATATTAGTCATGTAAGTAAAATGACTCTTGTATATTAGACATGTAAGTAAAATGACTTGTGTATATTAGTCATGTAAGCAAAATGACTTGTGTATATTAGTCATGTAAGTAAAATGACTCATGTATATTAGTCATGTAAGTAAAAAAACTCATGTATATTAGTCATGTAAGTAAAATGACTCATGTACATTAGTCTTGTAATAATAATGACTCATGTATATTAGTCATGTAAGTAAAATGACTCATTTATATTAGTCATGTAATTATAATGACGTGTATATTAGTCATGTAAGTAAAATGACTCTTGTATATTAGTCATGTAAGTATAATGACTCGTGTATATTAGTCATGTAAGTAAAATGACTTGTGTATATTAGTCATGTAAGTATAATGACTCATGTATATTAGTCATGTAAGTAAAATGACTAATGTATATTAGTCATGTAAGTAAAATGACTTGTGAATATTAGTCATGTAAGTATAATGACTCGTGTATATTAGTCATGTAAGTAAAATGACTAATGTATATTAGTCATGTAAGTATAATGACTCATGTATATTAGTCATGTAAGTAAAATGACTAATGTGTATTAGTCATGTAAGTATAATGACTCATGTATATTAGTCATGTAAGTAAAATGACTAATGTATATTAGTCATGTAAGTAAAATGACTCATGTATATTAGTCATGTAAGTAAAATGACTTGTGTATATTAGTCATGTAAGTATAATGACTCGTGTATATTAGTCATGTAAGTAAAATGACTAATGTATATTAGTCATGTAAGTAAAATGACTTGTGTATATTAGTCATGTAAGTATAATGACTTGTGTATATTAGTCATGTAAGTAAAATGACTAATGTATATTAGTCATGTAAGTATAATGACTCATGTATATTAGTCATGTAAGTAAAATAACTTGTATATATTAATCATGTAAGTAAATGACTTGTGTATATTAGTCATGTAAGTAAAATGACTCATGTATATTAGTCATGTAAGTAAAATGACTCATGTATATTAGTCATGTAAGTAAAATGACTCATGTATATTAGTCATGTAAGTAAAATGACTTGTATATATTAATCATGTAAGTAAATGACTTGTGTATATTAGTCATGTAAGTAAAATGACTCATGTATATTAGTCATGTAAGTAAAATGACTTGTGTATATTAGTCATGTAAGTATAATGACTCGTGTATATTAGTCATGTAAGTAAAATGACTAATGTATATTAGTCATGTAAGTAAAATGACTTGTGTATATTAGTCATGTAAGTATAATGACTTGTGTATATTAGTCATGTAAGTAAAATGACTAATGTATATTAGTCATGTAAGTTTAATGACTCATGTATATTGGTCATGTAAGTAAAATGACTTGTGTATATTAGTCATGTAAGTAAATGACTTGTGTATATTAGTCATGTAAGTAAAATGACTCATGTATATTAGTCATGTAAGTAAAATGACTCATGTATATTAGTCATGTAAGTAAAATGACTTGTATATATTAATCATGTAAGTAAATGACTTGTGTATATTAGTCATGTAAGTAAAATGACTCATGTATATTAGTCATGTAAGTAAAATGACTCATGTATATTAGTCATGTAAGTAAAATGACTCATGTACATTAGTCTTGTAATAATAATGACTCATGTATATTAGTCATGTAAGTAAAATGACTCATTTATATTAGTCATGTAATTATAATGACGTGTATATTAGTCATGTAAGTAAAATGACTCTTGTATATTAGTCATGTAAGTATAATGACTCGTGTATATTAGTCATGTAAGTAAAATGACTTGTGTATATTAGTCATGTAAGTATAATGACTCATGTATATTAGTCATGTAAGTAAAATGACTAATGTATATTAGTCATGTAAGTAAAATGACTTGTGAATATTAGTCATGTAAGTATAATGACTCGTGTATATTAGTCATGTAAGTAAAATGACTAATGTATATTAGTCATGTAAGTATAATGACTCATGTATATTAGTCATGTAAGTAAAATGACTAATGTGTATTAGTTATGTAAGTATAATGACTCATGTATATTAGTCATGTAAGTAAAATGACTAATGTATATTAGTTATGTAAGTAAAATGACTCATGTATATTAGTCATGTAAGTAAAATGACTTGTGTAAATTAGTCATGTAAGTATAATGACTCGTGTATATTAGTCATGTAAGTAAAATGACTAATGTATATTAGTCATGTAAGTAAAATGACTTGTGTATATTAGTCATGTAAGTATAATGACTTGTGTATATTAGTCATGTAAGTAAAATGACTAATGTATATTAGTCATGTAAGTATAATGACTCATGTATATTAGTCATGTAAGTAAAATGACTTGTGTATATTAGTCATGTAAGTAAATGACTTGTGTATATTAGTCATGTAAGTAAAATGACTCATGTATATTAGTCATGTAAGTAAAATGACTCATGTATATTAGTCATGTAAGTAAAATGACTTGTATATATTAATCATGTAAGTAAATGACTTGTGTATATTAGTCATGTAAGTAAAATGACTCATGTATATTAGTCATGTAAGTAAAATGACTCATGTATATTAGTCATGTAAGTAAAATGACTCATGTATATTAGTCAGGTAAGCATAATGACACATGTATATTATTTATGTGTGTATAATGACTGTGTATATTAGTCAAGTAAGTATAATTTAAGTATAAAGATGTGTGTATATTAGTCATGTAAGTAAAATGACTCGTGTATATTAGTCTTTTTGTAGACTATTTTCTTGGATGTAGTTATGATAAACGGACAAAATAAATATAATCATATACTGCCTAGATTATCAATAGTACTGGATGTTTCTACGTAATTTCTGAGAAATAAAATGAAGAATTTTTCAAAATTTCCATAATTTTTGTTTCAATAAATTGCAAACGTATTTAGAGTGTCAGGCAAAAATTGATAAGCATATTTTGTCATAAAGTATAACTCAATTTAATGAATTCCTTGGAGTATTACATTTAAAAATGATAAAGTAACAAGAAAATGATTTTCATGTAAAATACTTTTTAGACACTAACATTTTTATACAAAAATATTAACAATACTTAATCAAGGAAGTAAATATCATTGAGCTCCACCCTGTGTCGTCTGCTCTCATCTCTTCAACACTGCTTGCTTCCAATCTCTCCCTCTTGTAAAAATCAAACACCATGCAACACTGTGAATAAAGAAACAATTAACATCAGATAAGGAGCAACATAATGAAGCAACAATTAATCTACTAAACTGTGAGTTAATTTAAGAGTTTGATAGAGACATGGCTAAGACATTTGTAAATGAAAATGATCATTCTTTGTCCAAATGTGAGCTTATTAAGGAAGACATCTTTGTACACCATAAACCTGATGAAATTTATAGAAAGTAATCAGAACGCAAACACTTTGAAAAATACACTGTTTGATGTCAGGCTAGTGACAACATAATTGCAGTCAAAAAATTAAATCAGAAATTTACGTAAAATAAACCCATCTGCATTGGATAAGTACCTGGCTGGTTTTATAGTCAGTGTTAGGAAAAAAATAGATCTGAGATTTAACCCAACAGCTTAATAAGCATGATCAGCTCCTTTGTTCACCACCTTAAAGTCAAGAAATATGCAAATTCAATCATGAGAGGAAATGACACAAATTTTGCATTAACAAGGTAAGCTCTTCCTGCTAAGCAAAGAGATTTAAATCTAAAGGAAAAGGAAATAAACCCAATCGGAGTCAACCAAATCACAAAGAAATACATGACTTGTATTGCAAAATACTAATTGGGATGGAAACACTGGAAGCCATTGTTAATACATTGTTGTGCAACAATTCTGTGCAATTTGGTCTGAGCCTAAGTAAAATGACGGAACATCACATTCTGAAATGGGGGGAATTTTACACTAAAGAAAGATGGGAATGAAAATTTCATGCCATAGATGTGTACAGTCTATAAACAGCTTCTCAAACATTAGTGACAAACATCAACATACTTTCTCCAATTACCTGAGCAAAACCGGCCACCCAAGTAATAATCGTGTCATCCCCCACCCCCACAACAAAGAAATTTCAAACTGCACAGCAACAGACTATAGTACATCAAGTTCCCAAATATGTGATATTCAACAAAATCAAATTATCAGCAACCCATTATATGAATCAAACATCACCATATAAAATATGTTTGTTATGAACCTCCTGCAAAATGTAAACTGGGTCGACTTCTTGCAATAAACGTCTTCTCAAACAGAGCCCACACAAACGAATCATACTAGGAGAATTATTGAAAGTGACACTGAAAGTCAATAGGATTAGGGAAATATGGACAGAAATGATATCAACAAAATATAATTAGGGTTAAATTGTTTCATAACTTCTTGTTCCTTCAGTATTTTGACAATTCTGGCTAGAATCATAGTCTCCGCATACATGTAAATGACCGTCTTGTTACCGTTTGTGATGAACAAACTCTGCATATTCAACATTGGTATGCACAATATTTAAAACCAATTTAATGTTAGCTATCAGTCTTGTTTTTTCATTTCATTTAATTAAAGGAAACATAAAGCAATTGATATGAATGAAATGTATATGAAATTAAGAATCACTATAGGACTTCTTTTTTGAGTGTACATATATGCAAGGGGTTGTGAAGAGTTCACTCCCCTACAGTGCAATGTGTATGACCATCAGGTTTATCTCCCATAAAAAATAAAAATTTGTATGTGGTATAAATAAAAAATATGTATAGTATGTACGCTGTATCAATGATATACCACTCACTGTATAAATTATTCATTAAAATGATGCTTAACAAGCATTGTTTCCTTTTAATGAAAAATTTATACATCTCAAGGTATATCACTGATACAGCATACCTACTTTATATATATATATATATATATATATATATATATATATATATATATATATATATATATATATATATATATATATATATAATTTTCTTTCAGTTTGAATATGAAAATTCCAATGGGTGCATACTTTTCCTGTACAGCCTGGTCTTCTCACGAACCATTCAAAAGTGAGTAATTTATTTTCTTCCCACTTGTATCTTCCCACATTAACTAAATGCAAAAACAATGGTTCCTTTTGGCAAAAATTATGATTTCATACATGAATCCCTCATTAAAATTCTGTATAATGAAGCTATAGATTTTAGTTGTACAGTATGATTTCTATTGAAACATTATATGTAGCTATTAATTTTGCTGCTTTATATTATGAGTGCCTAATAATGAGTTACATTTATAATTGTACATAATAAAGAGGGATCCATAGTCCTATCTGTCTTATGACTAGAACCATGTTATATTGAGGGGCATTACAGTGTATCAGTGATGACGTGATGTATTATTACTTATTAGAAACTTTGTGTCTAATGCTTTTAAGTTGTAATCGAGTGTATATTGCCATACTAACTGTGTCATCAACACTTTTATTTTTATTGTTCTAAATATGCCACATTATAAATAATAACTGTTATGTTCTTGGACTGTCTGATTATAAAACAATAACTTGTACTCTTTTATGTTCTAAATGTGCCTTTTCTCTGTGTGTGTATATATATATATATATATATATATATATATATATATATATATATATATATATATATATATATATATATATAAGTAGAGAGAGCTCACTCTCTCTGTCTGTCTGTCTGTCTGTCTGTCTCTCTCTCTCTCTCTCTCTCTCTCTCTCTCTCTATATATATATATATATATATATATATATATATATATATATATATATATATATATATATATAACTAGCCAGAGCACTTTCATCTCTTAATGTATCCTTTTCAAAGGCCAATAAAAATCAGAGACAAAAAAACACACAGAAATATTGTTGTGGTTACAAAACATGACTATTCCTACAAGAATGAAACCTTTAAATGTATTATGTTTTAACTAGTTTACTTCAACTTGATGTGCATCTTGAAAAAATATTTTATATTGACATAGAAATCGATGAGCCATAATGACATCTGTTGTTTTATGCAAATTTATGAAAGCCCAAATTATATTCTGGATATTTCATTCTTATTGTAGTGACTATAGCCTACTCACTGACTAATTAGCAAATTTAGAAAATTATTTTTTTAAAAAAGTGTTGGTTATAAAGAGTTAATTATATTTGTGTATGGCTGTGTTTTGTGTATGGCTGTGTTTTTCTAGTCTTCTTGGTTTAATGTGCTTGATTTCAATGTTCTAAGGCAGGATTTCCAGTAAGTTGAGGAGTTGATAATTGTTAGAGTCATAGTAGTTTTGACAAATGGCTTTTTAGGAAAGGAAGATGCCTTTTTAAGACAGATGGTTGCATGGTAAAGGTGATAATTAAGGCAGGTTTGACTTTATTATGAAGCATTTTGACAAATGGCTGTTTAAGACAGAGATATATTTTAAGACAGATCTATGCTTGGTACAGCTAGATATTTGACTATTATATCAATAGCAGGTAACTCTCGTTATCTCCAATGTTGAATGATTTATTTCCATATTCAGAGTGTATGAGGACATGGATACTGTGCCTGGTGAAAACAGGAAGAACAAGCTTCTGACAGACAATGAGGAACTTACAATTTCACTGTTGAATCTCATACTGACAGGCAGGGCTGTTAAATATTTGCACAATGGAAATGTGGTTTTTGATTCCAGTGGGCAGATGTTGGTATGTAATCTCAAAGTTGCATAAAAATGTGTGCTTTTAAATTCAAGTAAAGTGTACAAGATTTATTATATTTGATAAAAAAAAATTTACACAGGAAAAAAATTCTTATAATGATTGTTTTAGCTTTCCTTTTATTTTCTTAATTACGTATTTCACCATATTTATCAATCCAAGATGAATAAATTCAATAGGAAGATACTGTAGTAATTTTAAAGGTGACACATTTCTCTAATTATTTTACCTCATTTATGTATTTATTATTGTCTTTGTATTATTTATCACCTTTATATTATTTGTTGTTGTCTTTATAATATTTGTTTTTGTTTTAGTTGTTGTCTTTATTTTGTTTGTTGATATCTTTATATTATTTGTTGTTTTCTTTATTGTTATCACTTTTTTGTTTATTGAAGTCTTTACATATTTATTGTTGACTTTTCTTTTGATCCTTTACAATAATATTATTTTGTCAGTTTTTTGTTTCATTTTCAATACTGTTTACATATTATTTTGTATATTGATGTCTTAAATACAAAACAAATAACATCATCATTCCCATGGCTCAGAGCACTATGTTAGAACTGAAATATTAATGAATTTGATTCATCTTCTGAAATTTTGCATTAACTATAAATTTATAGCAATTAGGTGTAATTGTACATTAACTAAAAATTTATAGCAATTAAGTGTAATTGTACATTAGCTATAAAGTTTTAGCAATTAAGTGTAATTGTACATTAACTATAAATTTATAGCAATTAAATGTAATTGTACATTAGCTATAAATTTATAGCAATTAAGTGTAATTGTACATTAACTATAAATTTATAGCGATTAAGTATAATTGTACATTAACTATAAATCTATAGCAATTAAGTGTAATTGTACATTATAAATCTATAGCAGTTAAGTGTAATTGTACATTAACTATAAATCTATAGCAATTAATTTTAATTGTACATTATAAAACTATAGCAGTTAAGTGTAATTGTACATTAACTATAAATCTATAGCAATTAAGTGTAATTGTACATTAGCTATAAATTTATAGCAATTCAATCCAATTGTACATTAGCTATAAATTTATAGCAATTAAGTGCAATTGTACATTAGCTATAAATTTATAGCAATTAAGTGTAATTGTACAATAACTATAAATTTATAGCAATTAAGTGAATATCCTCATGATATTACCATTCATTATAACACATTTCCCATTGAAAGAGGGAATGGATCCTATTTTATTAATAGTATGATGTATTTGATTACTGTATAAGGTATTCTCAGTGTAAGGTATAATCTGCCTTCATTCCATTATGAATCATACACCAGCTATGGTCTTCAAAAGTGTTTACCTGGCACCATTACAGTCTTGAAGGATATTTATCTGGCATATTTAAAGTCTTGCTATGTATTATTAATCCCTTAAAAACCTTACAGATTTCAAACTGCAATATATTTCTCTGTGAACAATACATCAGTGCATGAAAACTACTTTGGGGCAATTCACTAATGTACTGTTCATAGAGAAAGTGCACAGAGATGCGTGAGGATTACTATTAGGGGATGCACTTCATTTAAGTTGGCCTTAATATCAGTTAGAGAGAACTTACCTGTGCAGTCCAATAATATTCAGAACTTTTAAATACATATTATACCTCAAAAAGAAAATCACATGTGCTACATAAATTTCAAATAAGATGCTGTCTCAGCATGGGATGAATACCATTTGTTTGCTTTCCTGTCTCAGCATGGGATGAATACCATTTGTTTGCTAACCTGTCTCAGCATGGGATGAATACCATTTGTTTGCTTTCCTGTCTCAGCATGGGATGAATACCATTTGTTTCCTAACCTGTCTCAGCATGGGATGAATACCATTTGTTTGCCATCTGTCTCTGCATGGAACAAATATGATTTCCTTGCAGTCTTTTCTCAAGATTTTCGAATACCATTTATTTGCAATCCTATCTTTGCACTAGATGAATACCATTTGTTTTCTGTCTTATATCGGCACTGAATGGATAGCCTTTGTTTACTGTCCTATCTTGGCACTGGATGAATACCATTTGTTTGCCATTCTATCTCAGCACTCATGAAAACTATTTGTTTGCCATGTGGCATAGTGGGATAGATGATTGTATCAAGCACATTATAAACAAAACCAAAATGAAGCAAGTTAAATCTGTGGGGTTTAAAGCTTAAAATAATCTGCTTAAAATAAAATTTCATTTGTTCAAAATTTCATTTTTTAATGGCATTATTTCATACTAATAATGGTTGTAATATATATGTTTGTTGGGCTGATATCTCTATATCATATTAGTGGAGGTTGGCATATCATTTTTCCTTTTTTGTAGGATTGAATTAAGATTCATAGTGTTTTTTTGAACTCATTCTAGTAAATAGCTATATCATCAGATCATTTTTGCAATGTCTTTCAGCCAAAAACATTTCGAGGCATAAATGAAAGAAGCCATATCGGTTTCCTTTTCTGGGATAAGGGTGAAAATGATGATGAAAGGACAGAGGTAAATATTCCATAATGTACAGTACATGTATTTTTTATTACATAGACTGTTTAAAATTTGTTTTTTTATGGTGAGTTAGTGTATTTACTTTTGTTTGAGTTAAAACTTCATCATACTTGCCATATTGGGATAAGAATGTGTGATTATGTATTTTAAGGGGTAGAATGCTACAAGGAAGTCTTGAATTGTTATAAATATACACATTACTGCTACATACTCCAATACCAGTGATTCTACATACACCAGTCCCAATATTTTTATATGCCCCAATGCCAGTGTTTCTACAAAAACCAATACTAGTACTTGTACATACCCCAACACCAGTAAAATGTACATGCCCCAATACCAGTAAAATGTACATGCCCCAATACCAGTAAAATGTACATGCCCCAATACCTGTAAAATGTACATGCCCCAATACCTGTAAAATGTACATGCCCAATATCTGTTAAATATACATGCCCCAATACCACTAAAATGTACATGCCCCAATACCAGTACAACATGCATACCCTATACCCCAATATCAGTGTTTCTATGTACACCAAGACAGTACTTCTACATGCCCCAATACCAGTACAATGTACATACCACATACTCCATTACTTGTACTATAAATTCATATACTGAAATAATCAGTACTTCTACACACCCCAACACCAGTACAATGTTCATATCCTAATACTAGTATTTTACTCCTACATACTCCAATACCAGTACTTTACTTCTACATACCCCAATACCAGTATTTTACTTCTAAATACCCCAATACCAGTACTTTACTTCTAAATACCCCAATACCAGTACTTTACTTCTAAATACCCCAATACCAGTACTTTACTTCTAAATACCCCAATACCAGTCCTTTACTTCTAAATACCCCAATACCAGTACTTTACTTCTAAATACCCCAATACCAGTACTTTACTTCTACATACCCCAATACCAGTATTTTACTTCTAAATACCCCAATACCAGTACTTTACTTCTAAATACCCCAATACCAGTACTTTACTTCTAAATACCCAATACCAGTACTTTACTTCTAAATACCTCAATACCAGTACTTTACTTCTAAATACCCCAATACCAGTACTTTACCTCTAATACCCCAATACCAGTACTTTACTTCTAAATACCCCAATACCAGTCCTTTACTTCTAAATACCCCAATACCAGTACTTTACTTCTACATACCCCAATATCAGTATTTACTTCTACATACCCCAATACAAATAGATTTACATACCCCTATACCAGTACTTTACATCTACATACCCCAATACCAGTAGTATTACATACCACAATACCAGTAGTATTACATACCCCTATACCAGTAGTATTACATAACCCAATACCAGTAGTATTACATAACCCAATACCAGTAGAATTACATACCCCAAAACCAGTAGTATTACATACCCCTATACCAGTACTTTACATCTACATACCCCAATACCAGTAGTATTACATACCCCAATACCAGAAGTATTACATACCCCTATACCAGTACTTTACTTCTACATACCCCTATACCAGTACTTTACATCTACATGCCCCAATACCAGTAGTATTACATACCCCTATACCAGTACTTTACTTCTACATACCCCAATACCAGTACCTTACTTCTAAATACCCCAATACCAGTACTTTACTTCTAAATACCCCAATATCAGTACTTTACTTCTACATACCCCAATATCAGTAGTATTACATAACCCTATACCATTACTTTACTTCTACATACCCCAATACCAGTACTTTATATCTACATACCCCAATACCAGTACTTTACTTCTACATACCCAAATACCAGTACTTTACTTCTGCATACCCCATTACCAGTAGTATTACATACCCCAATACCAGTACTTTACTTCTGCATACCCCATTACCAGTAGTATTACATACCCCAATACCAGTACTTTACTTCTGCATACCCCATTACCAGTAGTATTACATACCCCAATACCAGTACTTTACTTCTACATACCCCTATCCCAGTACTTTACTTCTACATACCCCAATACAAGTACTTCACTTCTACATAACTCAATACCAGTAGTATTACATACCCCTATACCATTACTTTACATCTAAATACCCCAATACCAGTACTTTTCTTCTAAATACCCCAATACCAGTCCTTTACTTCTAAATACCCCAATACCAGTACTTTACTTCTACATACCCCAATATCAGTATTTACTTCTACATACCCCAATACAAATAGATTTACATACCCCTATACCAGTACTTTACATCTACATACCCCAATACCAGTAGTATTACATACCACAATAACAGTAGTATTACATACCCCTATACCAGTAGTATTACATAACCCAATACCAGTAGTATTACATAACCCAATACCAGTAGAATTACATACCCCAAAACCAGTAGTATTACATACCCCTATACCAGTACTTTACATCTACATACCCCAATACCAGTAGTATTACATACCCCAATACCAGAAGTATTACATACCCCTATACCAGTACTTTACTTCTACATACCCCTATACCAGTACTTTACATCTACATGCCCCAATACCAGTAGTAATATATACCCCTATACCAGTACTTTACTTCTACATACCCCAATACCAGTACCTTACTTCTAAATACCCCAATACCAGTACTTTACTTCTAAATACCCCAATATCAGTACTTTACTTCTACATACCCCAATATCAGTAGTATTACATAACCCTATACCATTACTTTACTTCTACATACCCCAATACCAGTACTTTATATCTACATACCCCAATACCAGTACTTTACTTCTACATACCCAAATACCAGTACTTTACTTCTGCATACCCCATTACCAGTAGTATTACGTACCCCAATACCAGTACTTTACTTCTGCATACCCCATTACCAGTAGTATTACATACCCCAATACCAGTACTTTACTTCTGCATACCCCATTACCAGTAGTATTACATACCCCAATACCAGTACTTTACTTCTACATACCCCTATCCCAGTACTTTACTTCTACATATCCCAATACAAGTACTTCACTTCTACATAACTCAATACCAGTAGTATTACATACCCCTATACCATTACTTTACATCTAAATACCCCAATACCAGTACTTTTCTTCTAAATACCCCAATACCAGTACTTTACATGTAAATACCCCAATACCACTACTTTACATCTAAGTACCCCAATACCAGTACTTTACTTCTAAATACCCCCATACCAGTAGTTATACATACCCCTATATCAGTATTTTACTTCTACATACCCCAATACCAGTAGTATTACATCTACATACCCCAATACTAGTAGTATTACATACACCAATACCAGTAGTATTATATACCCCAATATCAGTACCTTACTTCCACATACCCCAATACCAGTACTTTACTTCTACATACCCCAATACCAGTACTTTACTTCTACATACCCCTATACCTGTACTTTACTTCTACATACCCCAATACCAGTAGTATTACATACCCCTATACCAGTAGTATTACACACCCCAATAACTGTAGTATTACTTACCTCTATACCAGTACTTTACTTCTACATACTACAATACCAGTACTTTACTTCTGAATACTCCAATATCAGTACTTTACTTCTATATTCCCCAATACCAGTACTTTACTTCTAAATACCCCAATACCAGTACTTTACTTCTAAATACCCCAATACCAGTACTTTACTTCTATATTCCCCAATACCAGTACTTTACATCTAAATACCCCAATATCAGTACTTTACTTCTAAATACCCCAATACCAGTACTTTACTTCTACATACCCCAATACCAGTACTTTACATCTAAATACCCCAATACCAGTAAATTATCTTCTACATACCCCAATACCAGTAATATTACATACCCCAATATCAGTACTTTACTTCGACATAACCCAATACCAGTACTTTACTTCTAAATACCCCAATACCAGTACTTTACTTCTAAATACCCCAATACCTGTACTTTACTTCTACATACTACAATACCAGTACTTTACTTCTAAATACTCCAATACCAGTACTTTGCTTCTAAATACCTCAATACCAGTACTTTACTTCTACATAACCCAATACCAGTAGTTTTTACATACCCCTATACTAGTACTTTACATCTACATACCCCAATACTAGCACTTTACTTCTACATTCCCCAATAGAGGGCTCCAAGTGGTTAAGTGGTCTAGAGTGCTCTAGGTTACAGATCACTGCCATCTCACCTCTGTCTGCATGGGGTCGAGTCTAAGATTCAGATAAGGTGGATATGTGAGAAAGCTTGCCAGTAAGCTTCTCATGGGTCGGTGGTTCTTTCCACAGATTTTCCAGTTTCTTCCTCCACCATTAATACTGGCTGCCATGTACCTATCGTGTGCTAAAAAATGGTGTTAAGCACAACAACAACAACAACATACCCCAATACCAGTATTTCTACATACCCCAATACCAGTTACTAATTTCTACATTCCCCCAAACCAGTTCCTTACTTCTACATTCCCCAATACCAATATTTCTACATATCCAATATTACTATTGCTGTCTATCCCATACCTGTGCTTGTACATGACCCATACCAGTAATTCTACATACACCAATACTGGTGCCCATACATATCATAATTGTAGTACTTTTGCTCCATGTGACATACAGTATATAAAAAGTTTATTGACCATTTTCCACTATTCTCTCAATGGTAGCCACTGAAGTACAGCACTGTACACAGTGAAACCACTGAAGTACAGCACCATATACAATGAAACGACTGAAGTACAGCACCATATACAATGCAATTTCAAGAAATTGCAGGTGTAGTCAAACATGAACTACACTAATAGTCTTCATTGAATTACAAACTGGAGTAAGTTCTAATATAATATAGAGCTATCCACGTACATAGACTTCACTCATGAAGTGGAGCTGAGTGAAAGTGACACTTGATGAGAAAAGTAGAGATAGAGACAGGAAATATCACTGAACTTCACTAATGAGAAACAACCACCAGTATAGTTCACTGAACTTCACTAATGAGAAACAATGCATAGTTCACTGAACTTCACTAATGAGAAACAACCACCAGCATGCATAATCAATACAATTTGTGCATATTGTAGGTATTACAGTAGTAAGTGGAACTTTCTTCATACCCAGGTAACAAATTACTTGTAAATGTTAACACTTAATTTCCTATGGATGAATCAACCAATAAAGAGATGAGCCTGAAGTTAATGGCAGCCCATATGTTATCCATGTGCCCTCAATTTAATTCAGTATGGGTAATTATTCTTTTGGTCAAACTTCTATGCCATTATGAAGAGAATGAATAATTTGGTTATTCTTGGGCAGGAAAACTACATAACCCACATGATACAAGCTAAATACCCACAAGATATTAGCTAAATTATTCACATGATACCAGCTAAATTATCCATATGATACAAGCTAAATACCTACATGATACAAGCTAAATACCCACATGATACAAGCTAAATACCCACATGATGCAAGCTAAATTATCCATATAATACAAGCTAAATACCCACGTGATACAAGCTAAATTATCCACATGATACAAGCTAAATTATCCACATGATACAAGCTAAATTATCCACATGATACAAGCTAAATTATCCACATGATACAAGCTAAATACCCACATGAATCAAGCTAAATTATCCATATGATACAAGCTAAATTATCCATATGATACAAGCTAAATACCCACATGATACAAGCGAAATACCCACATGATACAAGCTAAATTATCCACATGATACAAGCTAAATAACCACATGATATGAGCTAAATTATCCATATTATACAAGCTAAATACCCACATGATACAAGATATATACCTACATGATACAAGCTAAATACCCACATGATACAAGCTAAATTACCCACATGATACAAGCTAAATTACACACTTTAAATATTTCCTACTTAACATAAAACTCTTGCATGTAGATTTCTATTTCTTCTCAGAATTCTTTGCCATTTCATTTTCAATTATGAAACCATAATGGCTGACAATCATTTCAAGGGAGATAAAAATGAAACTCCATGACATGGACAAAACACCCATATTGGCATAATTTTCTTCAGCGATTATTGACAACAACCCATATCCCAATATACGCATACATGTACATGTCATTGCTCCCAAAATAAAATAGCCGTGTGCCAAGGGTCAATCAAAATATTACACAGGCTTCTCTTTTCTAAGGGTCTGTTAAATATTAATATTTATAATAAGAGAATATACAAAGCCTAAATTGCAAGTTAATTGTTTTTATAGCTAGTGATATCATCCAAGATCCCATGAGAAATTTAATGTAGTTCTGGTTTTTAAGTTATAATAGTGGCAGCTTTAATTCTGTAATTCTTTTTCAGATTGGGAGCATGCTGAAGACACCGAGGAATCCAGTATGGGTGACCCTTGTCAACAATCAATTTGGACTCCTCTTCAGCACTAACAAAGACCTTGTGAGTGACTGGCGAGTGGAACACCGATTTGTGTTGCATTATTACACTGGCCTTTCTTGCCATGCACCTACTGCACTCACTGTTGGTATGTACACAGATCTTTTCTTTAACTTTTTTTGTCATCAAAAAGCACCATTTTCTTTGCAAAGATCCATTGAAGAACACTTTCAGCTTCCAAAGTTATCCTATCATGATGGCTGTGTCCACACCATTTGTATTCTATACAAGTGAAAATATATGGGACAGAGGAACAATAATTTTATCAAAGATAACAAAGACAGGAGTCCCAAGTTGGTCTGATATTGCAATATTGCCCACCTGGTTTAATTTACCAAATAGTTGATAATTTCAATTAAAGCAGGCTTTTATAGCCCTGTGCAAATTATTTCACAACCTTTGTATTATGTCAGTTTTATTTGTTTTATATTAGATTGAAAAAATTATTTCCCAAAAAAAATGCTTAATTAATTTGCATATTTATATCTAACAAACAAACATACCCAAGATCTAGATGATATAGACCTAGGTACCAAGTTTTATCAAAATTGGATGAGAAATATCCTTATAGAAATAAGAATATCAGCCATTGAAGACCAGTCAGATTAATATTGTCCAAGCTCACATGATACACAGCATATGACCTTGATGATGTAAACATATTTACTGTAAAATTGAAACTATAGTCAGTGACCACTGACATATATATATATATATATATATATATATATATATATATATATATATATATATATATATATATATATATATATATATATATATATATATGCAATAAACTGAGGACGAACAGTACGAAACTAGTAACTAACTAGCCTAAGCACTTTCGACTCTTAATGAGTCTTTTTCAAATGCAAATACAAAACATAGTTACGACAAACAAATGTGTTGTATTTGCCTTTGAAAAAGACTCATTAAGAGTTGAAAGCGCTTAGGCTAGTTAGTTACTAGTTTCGTATTGTGTACTGTTCGTTGTCAGTTTATTGCATATATTTTAATTAATCCCTGACACACGTGATCCCTTGGTGGATCCAGTACACTTGAGAGGGTTGTTATTCGCCATATGATTTGTATTCTTTATATATATATATATATATATATATATATATATATATATATATATATATATATATATATATATATATATATATCTATATATATATATAAATATACATATATATATACATATATGAATATACATATATATATATAAATATATATATGTGTGTGTGTGTGCATGTTTCTCATAACCAAAATCATTGAATATTTTGATAATATCAGTTTAAAAATTCGTAGAAAAATGTAATAAAAAAATATTTATCAGTTTGTTGATAAGTAATACAGTATGTAATATGTAAGATGCCTCTTATGTTTAAATAGATCTTGCTAGTATCAAAGTTACCCATGATGATGATGACATTAGCCAATATTCTAAATTTGATTAAAATTATATCAGAAATATGACCTCTTGAGTGCTACTTGGACTCAGCCAATCAGATGCAAGAAAATCTAATTAATATGCAAGCATCTTGCTCAGTATTGAGCTCATTTAAGGATCATAATGATGTAAGTTTATCTCCCCAGTCTGTTCAAAATTTGACTAGAAATATGGCTTCCAAAAAGGTATTAATAATAGCCAATCAACTCATTGACATGCATTGGTCCTGTTCATTAAGAATAGCCAATCAGATGATAGATCACCTCATTGATATGCATTGGTTCTGTTCATTAAGAATAGCCAATCAGATGTTAGATCACCTCAATGATAATCTTTTGGTCTTTTCTCTTCTGACTCTGGTCTTTTTGTCATAAACTGAAACATTAAGTTAGATCAAAATTACATCGGAAAAATTTCCTCAGCAAATCAATGCAAAATGACTTCATTAAAATGGACAAGTGTCAGTAATTGCCAAACTTGTCTAGATTTTGATGATATATAAGCTTATGTTCCAGGTTTGATGAAAACTGAACCAGAATTATCATCTCCATATCAAGCTCAGCAAATTAGATGCAAGATCACCTCATTAATATAATTAGATTTTACTGAACACATCCATCATCATGGTATTATAACCTTATATTGGAATTTGCATTACATCAGAAATATGGCATCCATCATAGTAAGAAACAATGGTACATGAACAGAAATTCAAAAGATATAGGGCAATATAAGTTATTTAACTTTGCAGCCAGGTCAGCTAAAAATAATTAATATCATGGATGGTGTAAAATATCATTATATTGTGACATTCATTTTATTATATATAAAAGATACTTGTCTTTGTCACATATGATCTGCAATGACATGTGGCACCACAACATTAGGGTCTATGCTATTTGTCCAAACAAGTTACATTGACCATGATTATCAGCATATCATGCAATGGCTGATCTGTGTCTTGAAGGTTGACATGTATATATGTAAATCTCATCTGATGAGTATGACATGTATATATGTAAGTCTCATCTGATGAGTATGACATGTATATATGTAAATCTCATCTGATGAGTATGACATGTATATATGTAAATCTCATCTGATGAGTATGACATGTATATATGTAAATCTCATCTGATGAGTATGACATGTATATATGTAAATCTCATCTGATGAGTATGACATGTATATATGTAAATCTCATCTGATGAGTATGACATGTATATATGTAAATCTCATCTGATGAGTATGACATGTATATATGTAAATCTCATCTGATGAGTATGACATGTATATATGTAAGTCTCATCTGATGATTATGACATGTATATATGTAAATCTCATCTGATGAGTATGACATGTATATATGTAAATCTCATCTGATGAGTATGACATGTATATATGTAAATCTCATCTGATGGGTATGACATGTATATATGTAAATCTCATCTGATGAGTATGACATGTATATATGTAAGTCTCATCTGATGAGTATGACATGTATATATGTCTCGTCTGATGAGTATGACATGTATATATGTAAATCTCATCTGATGAGTATGACATGTATATATGTAAATCTCATCTGATGAGCATGACATGTATATATGTAAGTCTCATCTGATGAGTATGACATGTATATATGTAAATCTCATCTGATGAGTATGACATGTATATATGTAAATCTCATCTGATGAGTATGACATGTATATATGTAAATCTCATCTGATGAGTATGACATGTATATATGTAAATCTCATCTGATGAGTATGACATGTACATATATGTAAATCTCATCTGATGAGTATGACATGTATATATGTAAATCTCATCTGATGAGTATGACATGTATATATGTAAATCTCATCTGATGAGTATGACATGTATATATGTAAATCTCATCTGATGAGTATGACATGTATATATGTAAATCTCATCTGATGAGTATGACATGTACATATATGTAAATCTCATCTGATGAGTATGACATGTATATATGTAAATCTCATCTGATCAGTATGACATGTAAGTGAGTATATAGTAAGTGTATAGTGTATTTTTCTTATCTGATCTGAAGAGTGTATGACTGGATACAATATGTGCTGACAATGCCTTACACAACCTGTCAAAGATGAATCTTAAAGGTTTTAATTTTGAAAATCAGCATTCATAAAAATATGGATGGATGAAAGTGGTGATGTGTAAGAAAAATTTCAGAGAACTACTCTTGCAGACACTCGGAGTATTTACAAGCCGCCAGAGCCAGAATCCAAACTATGGCCAGGTAAAATGTGAAAGTATGGTTTGTGGTGTTAACCATCCTGCGATAATTGATTATGATCATTTAATGTTTCTCAATTGTAAGAAAAGCTGTATTAAATAGCAAAGCAATTGTCTGCAGATATAATATAAAATATTTTATCCTATAACTCGGAAAAGCATACAATATTTCAATTATATTACCATATAGTATAAAATATTACAATTATATTACTATGTAGTATAAAATATTACAATTATATTACCCTGCAGTTAGTATAAAATATTATGATAATATCACCATACAGTATAAAATGTTATAATTATATTACTATATAGTTGTTATAAATATTGCAATTATATTATTATACAGTTTGTATTAAATATTACAAATTATATTACCATATGGTATAAAATGTTACAAGTATACTACCACACAGTTATTATAAAATATTACAGGGGGCCCTGAGTGGCCGAGTGGTCTAAAGTGCTGTCCATTATTGATCACTGCCATCTCACCTCTCTCTGTGTTGGTTTGAGTCTAGGATTCAGAATGTGGATATGTGAGAAAGCTTGCCAGTAGCTTCTCGTGGGTCAGTGGTTCTTTCCGGTGATTTCCCGGTTTCTTCCTCCACCATTAATACTGGCCGCCATGAATAGCCTATCGTGTGCTGAAAAATGGCATTAAGCCCAACAACAACAGCAATAAAATATTACAATTATATCACAATAATGTTAGCATTAAATCATAGTTAATATAAAGCATTACAATTATATTACCATAAAGTAGTATAAAATATTACTTTATCACAGAATAACAAAGTATTACAATATTATAGATTTAGATTAAAATATTAAAATTTTATTACCAAAGAGTTAATATACAATGTTATAATATCATAATAAAAATGTTGCAATAATATTACCATAGAGTTAGTATAAATATTATACTTATAGTGCTATAGATTTAGAATAAATATTAAAATTATATTACCACAGTGTTAGTACAAAAATATTAACATACAGTTAGTACTGTTAGTATCAAAATTGTATCAGTATTTATGATGACAGTGGTTACCATGAAAGACTAAAAAATGTATGGATTTAAACCCTACAAATACATAAGCCAATGCTGGCTAGCCTTGTGTGCCCTTAGGCCATGCATTTTTCCCAATGGCCTCACCAATACAAAATTACTTGTGTTAATGTGTCACTTAACTTGAAAATTAATACCAACTTACAAAAGCATTGCATTTTTTTTCTATGTTATTTAATCTACTTTTAATTTCAAAGAATGATAAGTTACATCAAAAGTCAATAAAATGGAAATTAATACAATTTTACAATGCAGTTTTATTTTTAAAAAGTAACTAACACTTAATTTGTTAATTTTGTATCATGATACTTAGTTAACATTTATTCAGGATAACACTAACAAATGATTCATTAAGACAGTTCTTGATTATGTTTCTTTAGGGTAATACTAAATTCATTTTTTTATAATTCTCTCAAACAGTTCTTGATTATATTTTCTTTAGGATAACACAAACATTTAATTTCACTGAAACAGTTATTGATTCTATTCTATTCAGGATAACACAAAAATCATATTTCATTAAAACAGTTCTTGATTCTATTCTATTCAGGATAACACAAAAATCATATTCCATTAAAACAGTTCTTGATTCTATTCTATTCAGGATAATGCTAAATCATCTTTCATTAAAACTGTTTCTTGATTCTTTTCTTCAGGGTAACACTAAAATCATATTTCATTAAAACAGTTCTTCATTCTATTTTCTTCAGAATAACAAAAGAATCATATTTCACTGAAACAGTTCTGGATTCTATTCTTTCCAGGATAAAGCTAAAAAAATTCTATCAAAACTGTTCCTGTTTCTTTTTTCTTTAACAGTAAAATCTTATTTCATTAAAACAGTTCTTTGATTTTATTCTCTTCAGGATAACTGTAAAATCATATTCCATTAAAACCGTTTTTGATTTTATTCTCTTCAGGATAACAGTAAAATTATATTTCATTAAAACAGTTTTTGATTCTATCCTTTTCATGATAACAGTAAAATTATATTCCACTAGAGCAGTTCTTGATTCTATTCTCTTCAGGATAACAATAAAATCATGTTCCATTAAAACAGTTCTTGCCTATTTTCTTCAAGATAATAGTAAAATTAAATTTTTTTGAAACAGTTCCTTGATTTTCTTTTCTTTAGGAATACTAAATTCATATTTCTTATTCCATTAAAACAGTTCATATTATGTCCTCTTTAGGATGTCACTAAAATTTTATTCCATTAAAACAGATCTTGATTTTATTTGTCCAGTATCTTAACCTGCAAGTCACCTTTTTGTTTATTTTTGTTTCTATAAGAGAATTGGTCAAAATCAAACTAACCATGAAACTTTATAAAGATATTTAATCCATACACAAACATTGGTTTAAACATTTTTACATTTTTTAGTGTATATAGGTTCAATACCTGTATGTTTAATTGATCATATGTATGCATGCAATCAGTGAATGGACATTATGCATACTAATAAATCCAAGTTTTAAAAAATAAAGATTATCGTCTTGTGGAATTAATATGTCCGTGTTGTGGACTATGAGGCAGGCATAAATTTGGGATATTGTCATGCTTTAGATTCTTAGATTCACTGGTAGGGGTTTGAAAGTGATAACAATGGATTTTATGGCTGTATTTGTTTTACTGCTTGTTTAATTTAAAATGGCATTTGTTTTAATTTTCTTTGAATCTTAATTGCTGCTAATTTTGCTTTTTTCCACATATGAGCAGATTTTGGAATACTTAATTCTTTCATAATTTAGCTTGATTATTATCTAACCATTATCTACAATACTTAGATCGATTTTCAAGTAAGACAACTTTTTTAATTTGCCATTAATAATAAACTGATTTTAGTATATGAAAGGCATGGCATATCAATGAAAACTTTGTATGTTTTACATTATGTAAATCAGTTCTCCATTATTACAATGCTGTCTATGGAGTGATACCATAATGAGACCACATTGTAATGATCTATACAAGATTCTCTCATTAGAATAAACTCCATGGCAGCAAGAGAATATATTGTCTTATAGTGAGGCCTTATATTGACACTTCATTATAATGCAGTCCCACTATAAGGCAGATTACTCTTTAGCTCCCATAAAGTTCACTGTAATGAAGGAATACTGTATTCTCTACATTACTTATAGTGTATATTATAGTGGACTGCCTTATGATAAAGAATATACATATATATATATATATATATATATATATATATATATATATATATATATATATATATATATTTATTTATATATAATATATATATATATATATATATATATATATATATATATATATATATATATATATATATATATATATATATATATATATATATATATAATTCTAACAATTATGAATTGACTGCGTTTTCTATGTTCAATTGGATGTAAAGGTCACGTGACACTGATCTGGAATTTTCTAAACATAAATAAATTCTGTGAACTACATTTGTCTCCCTGTGTCCAGATCATTTCATTTTAAGTTTTATATAGTATATCAATTTTATAATGATAGCAACAGCAAGCTCCTACCCATCCACTCCTGTGATTTTCAATCAAAATGACAAACCCAAGATTAAAATTGACCATTAGAAGTTAAAACAATGTAAGTGAAGAGACCTTCCTGCACACCAACACTCACCACCTTTTGCCCAAGAAGGCATATGGCAGGCTTTAGAAGCCAATCTTCTGAAATTATTGCATTTTACAGCAGCAGTTATTAAGGCGTTATTAAGTCCATTTTTAGTGAGATCCCTTTGTTGACATGACCCTGATCTTTAACAACTGCTGCTGTAACATGTCATTGAGGTATATACTATTTTCCTGGGTTCCTACTGAAATACAGTGTTCCCTTAATGTAAAGCCACTAAATTTAAAATTTTTGGGAGATCCCACTAACATAAAGCCACAAAGTATACCACTTTCCTGGGTTCCCACTGACACGGAGTGGTCTCTCACTTTAAAGCCACTAAGTATACCACATCCTTGGGTTCCCAATTATTTACAGTGATCCCACTTTGTAAGGACACTAATTATACCACTTCCCTGCATTCCAACTTATTTAGAGTGGTCTCTTTATATAATGCCATTAAGTGTGAAGCTTGTTTGCATTCCCACTAATATACAGTAACCTCTATCAAACCCTAACCATAGCACATTCCTAGGATCTGCCAAATACAAAATAGTCCCTCGATGGAAAGCCACTAAATATACCACTCTCTGGTTTCCTGCAGATATAGAATGATTATTCTCTGTAAAGCCAATCAATATACCATTTTCGTGGGTTCTCACTGATACAGTGTTCCTTTACTGTAAAGCCACTAAGTATTCAACTTCGCTAGCCACTGAACAGGTATATACTGTTAGCAAACTAATTATACCTGACTTTCTTAGGTTCCCACTGAAATAAAGTGTTTCTTCACAGTAAAGCCACTAATTATTCCGTTTCCCTCAGTTCCCACTTATACACAGTAGTCCCTCACTGTAAGGAAACTAATTATACCACTTCCCTCAGTTCCCACTTATATACAGTAGTCCCTCACTGTAAGGCAACTAATTATACCACTTTATTGGGTTCCCACTAATATACAGTGGTCTCTTACTATAACACCCCTAAGTGTCACACATCTTGAGATCACCCAAATACAAAACAGTACCTCAAGGTAAAGCAACTAAATACACCACTTCTTTGGATTCGCCCTGATATAAAATATTACATCACTGTAAAGCCATTCAGTATATGACCTCAATGGGTTTCTACAGGTTATTGGAAACAAAACTACTTGATCTAAGGCAAATTATCTAGACCACATATTTCATGTTAAATATAGACCCACACACTTTCCATTGTTAAACATATTAAACCAAACTTGGGCAGGGTTCTCCACAGGATTTTGAAAGTTGAGTTTAGTTCATGGATTTTGAGAACTTAATATAACAGTTTGATATGATTAAATATCCATTTATTGTGTGGGATGTTTGGTCCTATTAGGACAGTACCTTAACTTGATATATTTTGTACACTATGATGGCAGTGCTTTCATGTGTTCTGTTTGTGGACTGTCAAGACAGTGCCTATTTTGTGTTCTGTTTTGTGGACTACTGGGATAGCACCTTCATGTGTTCTGTTTTGTGCACTATCATGACAGTGTTTCTATGTTTGCTATGAACAGTATTATGAAGAGGGATATTCATATATATATATATATATATATATATATATATATATATATATATATATATATATATATATATATATATATATTATTTCACATTACAATTACTTGCTTAATTAATGGTTGTGGCAATGTGGTCAATGAATATTTGTGTCTTATACATGGAGCTGTGTTATAATTAACGGCATTATTATGAGAGGGTAATGTATGCCAAAAATATGATTATGTGATGGACATATCAATGAATCCCAACTTATTTGTAAGAGTTATTGCCCTTTTTGATTTACATATGCATTCAATGTCTGTCAATCTTTTGACCGCAATTAGTTACCATGGTCATAACAACCTTGAACATAAAGTATTGAATTTGAGGAGCTGCCTTTGAAAACTTTAATTTGGAAAAGTTGGTTTTATTCTTTGAAAGTCCATAAATATGTTAAAATACTTAATAATTTCCCCCAACTCCATTAATTTATAAGAGGGAGTACAAAATGTGAAAACCAAATATAAGACTTAAAATTCAGAAATATTTACTGCATTTTACAAAAATAAAAAATGAGTAAACATAAATGGAATAAGCATGTGTGAATCTAATGATCCAGGTATCATGAGTAAAGGCCATCATGAGTCATAGCCATCGTGTGTGTGTGTGTGTGTGTGTGTGTGTGTGTGTGTGTGTGTGTGTGAGTGTGTGTGTGTGAGTATGTGTGTGTGCGTGCGCGCACTTTAGATTTTTAATGTAGCTTTGACAATTTTGCAGTCATATTGCTACGATGTCTAGCATTGGAGCATTATGCCACTTGCATGTGGCATGATGTCTCACCCAGTCACATTATCCTCAAACCAGGCCAACCAGTCCTTACACTAACATGTGTGCCAAGTGAGGCAGTGATCATGAGTCAAGCCATCATATTACAAGCCACCATTATCAATCAAGGCCATGAAGAGTCAAGGCCATCATAAGTACAGGCCAATCATGAGTCAAAAGCTATCTTGAGTACAGGCCATCTTGAGTACAGGCCATTTGCTGTAGTGACATGTTAGTTCTAGAATTTTTTAATTATTTGAGTCTTTTTATGCAGCTTTCAGTGATAAATAAAGTAACATTAGAACAAAGATCAATTCCCATAAGACCAAGTACTCTGAAAAACTTTAAAACAACTATATGTAGCTGTATGCATAACTGGTTTAACTGATTGGGTAATACAATGATGTTTGATATATATCATGCCCCTCCTCATATATAGAACCCAAAGTGTAATTGAATGGTCTTAATGTAATATTATATATCATGGTCTGACCCATGGTGTAATTGAATGGTCTTAATGTAATATTATATATCATTGTCAAACCCATGGTGTAATTGAATGTACATATTATAATATTATATGTCATGGTCAGATCCATGGTTTAATTGAATGGACTTAATGTAATATTACATATCATGGTCTGACTCATGGTGTAATTGAATGGTCTTAATGTAATATTATATATCATGGTCTGACCCATGCTGCAATTGAATGGTCTTAATTTAATATTATATATCATGATCTGACCCAGTGTAATTGAATGGACTTAATGTAATATTACATATCATGGTCTGACTCATGGTGTAATTGAATGGTCTTAATGTAATATCATGGTCTGACGCAGTGTAATTGAATAGTCTTAATGTAATATTATATATCATGGTCTGACCCATAGTGTATTTGAATGGACTTAATTTAATATTATATATCATGGTCAGATCCATGGTGTAATTGAATGGACTTAATGTAATATTACATATCATGGTCTGACCCATAGTGTAATTGAATGGACTTAATGTAATATTCTATATCATGGTCTGACCCATAGTCAAATTGAATAGTCTTAATGTAATATTACATATCATGATCTGACTCCAGGTGTAATTGAATGGTCTTAATGTAATATTATATATCATGGTCTGACCCATGGAGTAATTGTATGGACCTGTTGTGATATTAGAAATCATTGTCAGACCCATAATTGAATGGATTTTATGATAGTAAATATCATGGTCAAATCAGTGTGGTATCTAAATGGATTTAATGACATTAGATATCATGGTCAGACTCATGGTGGAATTGACATGTTTCATGTCCTCATACACATGACCCATGATGACATTGAAAGAATTTAACATGATGTTTCATACATATCATGGTTACTATACATATTAATCAACCATTGTATTTTTTATTTTGTAAGAGTAGTTTGATATGCTGATGGTGACACCCACAAACTATGTGTCATATTTGTGGTCAACTAAGACTGTACTATAAACTCATCGTCATCATTCAGGTAGGGATGGAATGCTAGTGAAATGGGGATATGAATACATGAACAAATTGCTGACCATTCATCAAGTTAAGAAAAGGTGGGGATTATGTGATTCCTTCCTGTCTGGACATGCATGCTTCCATTCACATGTATTATGTCACCTGTGTGCATATAGATAGTAGAGTCACTGTGACATGTGTACATATTGGTAATCACTGTCACCTGTGTACATATAGCTGGTACAGTCACTGTAACCTGTGTACATATTGGTAATCACTGTCACCTGTGTACATATAGCTGGTACAGTCACTGTAACCTGTGTGCATAGAGGTTATCACTGTCACCTGTGTACATAATTAGCTGGTACAGTAACTGTAACCTGTGTGCATAGAGGTTATCACTGTCACCTGTGTACATAATTAGCTGGTACAGTAACTGTAACCTGTGTGCATAGAGGTTATCTCTCTCACTTGTGTGCATTTAGTTACAGTCACTGTCAGCAGTATGAATAGGGATACTGTTATCTGTGTGCACATAGGTACCATGACCAATGTGCATATTAGGACAGTCACTGTCACACTGCTTCATATTGGTACAGTCATTGTCTGTTGCATGAAAATAGGTACTGTTATGTGTGTCCATATTGGTACTGTCACTTTCACATGGCGGCATATAGATATAATGTTACTATAGATATAGTGTTACAAGTCTATGCCCTTGAAATAAGTAACAGAAAAGTGTGAAGACAACAAGCTTTGTATAATTTAACAAATAATTTATTTCCCTAGAATACAAAGTGAAAAATTAAGATAAAAAAGAACTTACGGTTTTACAAATCAAATCCAAAAGTAATCCAAGAATTAAAAATAGAAGTCACAGTAAAAAAAGGTCCTGAATGAAACTGAGCTCGAGTCCCAATAAAATGCAAAATGGAAGGTGATGACATCTGTGGTGGTCATTGAAGTGCTGCAGTGTCAACAATCTCTTATTGAATCACAGAAAATATTATTTCAGTTTTGAATTCAGTATAACTTCTAAAAAATGTTTCATCCTAGAATTTTTTAGCACTTATTTATTTCCAGGAAACAAAATCACTTGAATACAATAAAAAAATTATTCATTCCAAACTGATAAAACATAAAACAACTTAATGTGTCAATTGTTTGGAGCCTGAATGATAAATTTCTGTATAAAAAAAAACAAGTTATATGCTAATTAAGATGAAAAACAGATTCCTGGATAAGGGGTCAAAAGTTCATTCTTCTGGAAAAAAAACAAAACAAGTTTGTTAAGCTATTTGTCATGTAGTCCAGATATGACCTTGACTCAACTTACTCTGTAAAAGAATTTTAAAATTTTTTTTCAACGTTAGTTGTTTAAGTCAATGAAATAAAAAATAAATAAAAAATCAGGTCAAACAGAACTGAACTGAATGTTACATTACAATAGCATGTAATGGAATTTAAAAAAATTAAAATAAACTTTTTCATTCAATATACATAAAAACAGTCACTATCAAATTCCAGCATACAATTGTGGATGCTTCCTGAATTGATACAATTAAGTGTGAATTTTCAAAACTATTTTACATTCTTAATCCATCTGTGAGGATGGATTATAATTTGGTGTCTAGGGCAGTAGGGACACCTATGCAATGGATTATAATTTGGAGTCTAGGGCAGTAAGGACACCTAAGTAATGGATTATAATTTGGAGTCTAGGGCAGAGGGGACACCTATGTAATAGATTATAATTTGGAGTCTAGTGCAGTAGGGACACCTATGTAATGGATTATAATTTGGAGTCTAGGGCAGTAGGGACACCTATGTAATGGATTATAATTAGGAGTGTAAGGCAGAAGGGACACCTATGTAATGGATTATAATTTGGAGTCTAGGGCAGTAGAGACAAGTATGTAATGGATTATAATTTGGAGTCTAGGGCAGAAGGGACACCTATGTAATGGATTATAATAAGGAGTCTAGGGCAGTAGGGACACCTATGTAATGGATTATAATTTGGAGTCTAGGGCAGTAAGGACACCTACATAATGGATTATAATTAAGAGTGTAAGGCAGAAGGGACACCTATGTAATGGATTATAATTTGGAATCTAGGGCAGTAGGGACACCTATGTAATGGATTATAATTTGGAGTCTAGTGCAGTAGGGACACCTATGTAATGGATTATAATTTGGAGTCTAGGGCAGTAGGGACACCTATGTGATGGATTATAATTTGGAGTCTAGGGCAGTAGGGACACCTATGTAATGGATTATAATTTGGAGTCTAGGGCAGTAGGGACAACTATGTAATAGATTATAATTTGGAGTATAGGGCAGTAGGGATACCTATGTAATGGATTATAATTTGGATTCTAGGCCAGTGGGTACACCTATGTAATGGATTATAATTTGGAGTCTAGGGCAGTAGGGACACATAGGTAATGGATTATAATTAAGAGTGTAAGGCAGAAGGGACACCTATGTAATGGATTATAATTTGGGGTCTAGTGCAGTAGGGACACCTATGTAATGGATTATAATTTGGAGTCTAGGGCAGTAGGGACACCTGTGACAGATTATAATTTGGAGTCTATAGCAGTGGGGACACCTATGTAATGGATTATAATTTGGAGTCTAGGGCTGTGGGGACACCTATGTAATGGATTATAATTTGGAGTCTAGTGCAGTAGGGACACCTATGTAATTGATTATAATTTGGAGTCTATGGCAGTAGGGATGCCTATGTAATGGATTATATTTTGGAGTCTAGGGCAGTAGGGACACCTATGTAATGGATTATAATTTGGAGTCTAGGGCAATAGGGACACCTATGTAATGGATTATAATTTGGAGTCTAGGGCAGTAGGGACACCTATGTAATGGATTATAATAAGGAGTCTAGGGCAGCAGAGACACCTATGTAATGGATTATAATTTGGAGTCTAGGGTAGTAGGGACACCTATGTAATGGATTATAATTTGTTGTCTAGGGCAGTAGGGACACCTATGTAATAGATTATAGTTTGGAGCCTAGGGCAGTAGAGATACCATTGTAATGGATTATAATTTGGAGTCTAGTGCAGTATTGACACCTATGTACTGGATTATAATTTGGAGTCTAGGGTAGTAGGGACACCTATGTAATGGATTATAATTTGAGGTCTAGGCAGTAGGGACACCTATGTAATAGATTATAATTTGTTGTCTAGGGCAGTAGGGACAGCTATGTAATAGATTATAATTTGGAGCCTGGGGTGGTAGGGATACAGATGTATTGCTGCCCAGTTTGGAGGAGGTAGAAGGCACTCTTATTTATTGGTGTGTAGTTTGGAGTGGGAGGCAGTTTGGATGGGGAGGCAGAGATAACTAATAAAAGCATCAGACTCTACTCCTGCAGAATGGTTAACTCCTTGAGTCATTCATCATCAGCCTTAGAATTATGATGTTAACATTTAGCTTTGAGTTCAAAAATGAAGCCATAATTTTAAGAAATTTTTTAAAGAGTTTCTTTTACATTGTATCTTTTACATTTTATCCACTAGCAGAAGGGTCTTTTTTGAAAATTAATGGATTTGTATTCATATTCTTTCTTTCTTTATCTGTCTCTTGTTTATTAAGAAAAAGAAAATGAAAACCTGGCTTTTGCTGACTTCGACTTTATAAGGTGGATTTACGAAAAGTTTACTTTTATTTGTCTATTCATATTTTTCTAGTCTAGTTTATATGTGCTTTACATACAAGCTTTATCTTTCTTTGAAAAATTTAATTTTCATTTTAATCAGAATATAGCTTAAAGAAAACAAGTTTGTGGCTTTCACTTAACAATTTCTTTGTCCACAAACAGATACTAGATTTGGACGTAGATTGAGAGCAAAGACTGCCATTGGACGGAAAGAGGAAAAAGAGAAAACACCTCCTTTGGTGGAATGCATCTTGACCAAGTAAGCTGTATTGGGGAACTGAAGGCCCATGACATCACAATACATTATCCTGTATAATATAAGCTGTATTAGGGAACTGAAGGCCCATGACATCACAATATATTATACTGTATAATATAAGCTGTATTAGGGAACTGAAAGCCCATAACATCACAATATATTATACTGTATAATATAAGCTGTATTAGGGAACTGAAGGCCCATGACTTCACAATATATTATACTGTATAATATAAGCTGTATTGGGGAACTGAAGGTCCATAACATCACAATATATTATACTGTATAATATAAGCTGTATTGGGGAACTGAAGGCCCATGACATCACAATATATTATCCTTTTATTATAAATTGTACCCAACAATGGATATATAGGTATAAACTGTACATCATCTCTTCACCATTCCTGACAATATGGAACATACTATTTATAATTTGCTTTTGAAAGATGCCCTTATGAACAAAAATGAATTACACCCCTCTTCTTTTTCAAATGGAACCCCTGTAGATACCAATCTTGGATTCGGTTCAGGTACATGGCAATTTATGGCAGCAAAATAAAACCAAAGTCACGATCAGCACAGGGCCTTACAAGAAACATCTTTTACATTTCCTTCCTGCTCTTTAACTTTTTGAGTCCTATCAGTCACAGGATTAAACTTTGTATGTGTACATTTATCATTATAAATTACTCCATGTACCCTACTGGGTATCCTATCTTCAATATCAAGGTCATAGGTCAACATTTATGAACTGCTACGTAATATTCTTTAAAGATTATGAATCTAAATTAGAAAGTGTGTCTTCAAGGTCAAGGTCATTATTTTAAGCTTTTTTACATAAATTCATTTTCATTCTCTAACTAAACCACATAAACATCTACAAGTTGGTCAAAAGGAGAGCCAGTCCCCTGTTAATTTTCATATGTTAACTGTCAAAAGGAGAGTCAGTTCCCTGTTAACTGTCATATGTGAGCTATCAGTCAGAGAGGAAATTAGTGTTTTGTCATCGTGCACAAAATAAATTCCGACCAGTGATTATTTTACATTACTGATGACCTTATTTATAAGGTGGATTTTATATTTAGGAAATGGTAATCTTGTGTAGAATATAAATTTGGGAGTGAACAACATATATGAATATGCTATGATTTTACTGAATAGTGCAAATAAACAATTTTGTAATAATAATAATAGTAGTAGTAGTAGATGTAATTTGCTGCATATTCCTTGTTCAAAAATTAATCTAAAAAGGTAAACCTCTGTAGAGAGATATCCTGTGCAACAAAAGTTTTGCTTTTCCAGTAGGTGATCACTATTGATAGGTTTTATTCTACTTGTATATTATTACTATATGTGTTGCACTGTATTTTGGGATCCCCTCTTCAAGGTCAAGGACTCAGGTATACAATTATGGTTGCTTTTTGATTTGCTTTGCTTCTTAATGTTATAAAAAATACTGTGGCACATATATACTTCAAGTTTCTGTCTCAGATGGCAACCCAGTTATCACGAAGATTTTATATGTTCAACTTCTCCTTTCCTGCATTCTTAATTTAGTGCCATGATATACAGACATGAAACTTGGTCACTTCCTATGACTGCCTACTAGCTCTATATAATGCCCCGGTATACAGACATGAAACCTGATCACTTTCTGTCTGTCTATCAGTTCTACTTGTTCATAAGGATCACATTCAAGTTCCATCATCATATATTTCCATTGACCTGACCAAAGCAGACTGGGGACAAAAATTCACTGAATTTGGTTGTTTCCTTTTGTTAATTAACTTTCTATATTTTTGCATTGTTATTTTCTTTTTATTTGCAGATGGTATGGTGCTGACATCAAATGGAATGATGGCATTATTCCCTATGTCTGAGCCAAAGATTCTTCCTATAAATCATGAAACTAATTTTGAATTGACCAATCACAAATGATGTTACTTTTGAATTGACCAATCACAAATGATGTTACTTTTGAATTGATTTGACCTAAATGAAATTGGCACTTATGTAAAGTCCAATATGGCACACAGCCATCTTTAAATCAAGTCATTCCCACTGAGCATCATAATGACACTGGGTTTTCAACTAAAGGCCTCTTCTGATATTAAGTTCATGCTAAATGGAAATAATGCTGGTCTTTTCCTACTAATGTTGTCCACTTTGTCCTAAATGAAAATGGTTTCAATCTGATATCTAATATGTCCACCACAGCAGCTTATTTGAAAATCTTCTTATCATCAAGCGACCATTTCAACACTCAAAAGTTAAACAGTCTTATCCTGAATTCCTGGAAATCCTTTTCACCTAGTAGAGCATCAGTCCTTTTCAGAGACTCTTGTTTGGCTTTTAAGTTTGATTTATTTAATTTTGGGGATATCTGAAATTTATGTGACACCACGATCATCCTAATATGGTGTAAAACCCTAATCATATATACCACATGTATATACTACATGTATACTACTCTGGTGTAACTCTGTATACACTAACATGCTTTGGTACAAGGTTACTGACTGTAACCATACGCTCATTACTTAACAGGGTTTACACACAAACCAACCAATATAAATTCTGTTTTGGATAAATATCCGAAAAACATATTAAAACTTGTTGCTATAATATCACATTAATTTAAAAACTATTTTCATTACACATACAGTATGTAGCTTTTAGATGCAAAAGTATGAGAAATTTCCCCAACCCCCTCTATTTGAAAAAATAGAGGGGGATATTTAATGAGAAATTTAATGGAGAAATAGGTCTTAAAAAAGATTTGCTCTTTTGGCAAATGAGGTTGATTATTTTATTCAAAATTAGCTGAATACTGCAAGCATATCCCATCACAGATTCAGCACATGTCAAAATAACATTCTCTTACAGGCCTATGTACAAAAATCTACATTCTTATCAAAACTAATGCATTAAAAAATTTATTATAGGTGCTAAATATGCTTATATTGTTGTCTCTGTGATCAAACATTCTTCTGATATTTTGATTTAAATGTTTTCTCCAAGCATGTAAGAATGTCTAAATTGTAAACTTTCAACAGTTATCCAACTCATGGTCATGTACCACTCCTCAGGAATTTTTGTTGGATTTATTGCATCTCAGTGACAAGTCTTAAAGTTTTAACAGCTGTTGAATTTTATGTATTTCACTGATAAGTCTAAAGGTTTTAACAGCTGTTGAATTTTATGTATTTCACTGATAAGTCTAAAGGTTTTAACAGCTGTTGAATTTTATGTATTTCACTGATAAGTCTTAAGGTTTTAACAGCTGTTGAATTTTATGTATTTCACTGATAAGTCTAAAGGTTTTAACAGCTGTTGAATTTTATGTATTTCACTGATAAGTCTTAAGGTTTTAACAGCTGTTGAATTTTATGTATTTCACTGATAAGTCTTAAGGTTTTAACAGCTGTTGAATTTTATGTATTTCACTGATAAGTGTAAAGTTTTTAACAGCTGTTAGATTAATGCATTTCATTTAAAAGTTTTAAGGTTCTAACAGCTGATGATTTTATTGCATTTCACTGACAAGTCTTAATGTTTTAACAGCTTTTGGAATTATTGCATTTCACTGACAAGTCTTAATGTTTTAATAGCTGTTGGAATTATTGCATTTCACTAATAAGTCTTAATGTTTTAACAGCTGTTGGAATTATTGCATTTCACTGACAAGTCTTAATGTTTTAACAACTGTTGGAATTATTGCATTTCACTAATAGGTCTGAAGGTTTTAACAGCTGTTCAATTTGTTGCGTTTCATTGAGAAGTTGTTAGGTGTTAACCGCTTAAGGCAAGATCCTTATTTATTCATATTAAAAATAAAAGAAAATTATTTGGACCTTCCAAACAAAAGAACAGGTATGTTCTTTGATACAAATTGTTGAGCTTCCAAAAAAAAGGGTACACACATAGAAACAATTTTGACCTCCTACAAGAACAAGTGCATGCCTAGAAAAAAGTCTGCCTTTGCAAAAGAAACAGTACATACATTGATACAATTTTAAACTCCTAAAATGATGAGTATTAGCCGAGATTAAGTTTGACTTTGCAAAGAAAGGGTACATACCTAGATACAATTTTGTCTTCTTAAAATAATCGGTACATGCCTAGATATAAATTAGACTTTGCAAAGAAAGGGTATATATATATATATATATATATATATATATATATATATATATATATATATAAATTTATTACAAATAAAAAGTCAACAAAGGTTATGTGTTTAAGAAGTCCATTTTGACCCTTTTGTTTGCAGTGTTTTTTTATTGAGCAATCAATGTGTCCTTTTGTAACTTTTCAGTTTAGGCCTTTCTGTGACCACACAATCTTTCCCTTAATGTGGCTATGCTGTTTTTGTGGGGTGGGTGAGTGGGTCCATAATCATTTTAGGCCCTTTTGTAAATATACATACGTCTGAGGGACTTTGTCTTTTTCAAGGACAACATTATTTTACTGAATGTATCCTTGATAAAAGAAATGTGAAAGAAAATTTTCCTGAATCTTATTGATTCTCGTTTTAAAATGTTCTTAATACCTAGTGAAAAGATGCAGTACTTGAAAATAATTTTAACAGCATGAAAATGCATCCTTGTGCATTCTAACCACTTTATGTGGTACTTTTACAGATCATTTGTCCAAATATTTTTAAGCACAGTTTAAGGCTAAATCTTCAAATGGTTTAGTTATTTAAATGATAACAATAACTTTGGCTTTAATTTATTTACATGGTACATACAACTATAGTTTTCAGTATTTAGGTTTGGATATCTGCATGTTACCTAGACCTAAGGTTTAGATATCTGCATGTTACCTAGACCTAAGGTTTGGATATCTGCATGTAAGGTTTGGATATCTGCATGTTACCTAGACCTAAGGTTTGAATATTTGCATGTTACCTAGACCTAAGGCTTGGATATCTGCATGTTACCTAGACCTAGGGTTTGGATATTTGCATGTTACCTAGACCTAAGGTTTGGATATCTGCATGTTACCTAGATCTAAGGTTTGGATATTTGCATATTACCTAGACCTAAGGTTTGGATATCTGCATGTTACCTAGACCTAAGGTTTAGATATTTGCATGTTACCTAGACCTAAGGTTTGGATATCTCCATGTTACCTAGACCTAAGGTTTGGATATCTTCATGTTACCTAGACCTAAGGTTTGGATATTTGCATGTTACCTAGACCTAAGGTTTGAATATTTGCATGTTACCTAGACCTAAGGCTTGGATATCTGCATGTTACCTAGACCTAGGGTTTGGATATTTGCATGTTACCTAGACCTAAGGTTTGGATATCTGCATGTTACCTAGATCTAAGGTTTGGATATTTGCATGTTACCTAGACCTAAGGTTTGAATATCTCCATGTTACCTAGACCTAAGGTTTGGATATCTTCATGTTACCTAGACCTAAGGTTTGGATATCTGCATGTTACCTAGACCTAAGTTTTGGATATCTGCATGTTACCTAGACCTAAGGTTTGGATATCTGCATGTTACCTAGACCTAAGGTTTGGATACTTATCATGTATCTAGAACATTTACAATGGTTTGTATTTATTTACACAGTACCTAGAACTATGATTTGGATATTTGCATGGTAGATAGCCATGAATTTAAAGACTCAATGACCAATCATCTTTCTATAGAAACAAACAGACACCTTGCCCGGTCCATGTATTTAAAGACCCTAAGAAATAAACTCTTCAAACGAAACTATGGGACTCCTTTCTCAGTACACGCCTTTATTGACTAAGTAAACAATGATCTTTCTATTGATACACAAGAACCCCTTGCCCAGTCAATGATCTTTTAATAGAAACAAAAAAAACCCTTGCCCAGTCAATGATCTTTAGAATTCCTTGCCCAGTCCATCAATTTTAGCACTTGAAGAATAATCTTTACCTCTTACTCAATTCATTAATATAATGATCCAGTAAACAATGATCTTTCAATGGAAACAAATAGACCCCTTACACATACCACAAATTTAAGTAGTAACAAAAGCATTTTTCCCAAAAATTGAACAGTGGTCAACTTTTTTAACAGTCCCACCCCCTTCCAACCACCCACTTTATATGACAGAATCCCTTGGCATAGACTAGTTTGTGTTCAAAAGTAAACATCAATGAAGGCCACAATTTAGTAAGTGTACACTCTGTGATAACCACCAATTAAAGAAAAAAAGTACTCCTCTGTGATATCCACCCATTTAACAAAAGCACCCTTCTGTGATGGCCACCCATTTAACAAAAGTACCCTTCTGTGATGGCCACCCATTTACAGTAGCCATAGCTCAAACATGTTAAATTTACCACCTCAGTAGTGGCCACATAATGGGGTTTACAGACAGAAATCTTAGAAATTCATTTATTCCTAAATTGGACACACTGACATTTATTCCAGCATGCCAGTAAAGTACCCATCTTTAATCCACACAATGTAATCCAAGTACTGCTGTTTGTAACCTAGACAACACAGATAATTACTGACTGATATTATTATTGATAATCATCAAAATCTAATCACTGAAAAGCACAATATTGTTCAGCTCAAGTCATCCGGCCATCAAAAATTAAAAGTGGTAACTATTCTCTTCTGAGATAAAGATGTGATTCGACTGGTACTAGATTATAACCAGTCAATCACCTGACATTCTCACTTCCTTTGTAAACAAAATTTGAATAACTACTTAACAAAGAGTCTTGGATCACTGCTGAGAAATTTGATGCCACAAAGATCCCAAACCAAAAATCATTTTCTTCACTGGGGGAAATAGAAAGGACAGACAATGATATAGATATATATATATATATATATATATATATATATATATATATATATATATATATATATATATAGATATATATATATTTGTACCCTGAATTCATTGACAAGATGATTTCACACCATGACCAAGGATTACTCTTAATAAATTTAAATAATATTACTACATCAGTTTTGCCACTATGATTCCATAATAAAAATGATTTTTAATAAAAAATATTAATTTTTAAACTATATTTATACCTTTCATACTTTATATTTAATTATTATGTACACCTCTGTGATCACCCTCTAGAAATGACCACCCCTCTTATAAAGCCACTTCTCTGCTGTGGAAGTGGTAGTCCTTTAAAAGGGGGACCACAAACTACAATAATTATTTTTTTTCTGTTATACTTTATATTCTTTTTTTCACCGACATTGAAATAGGAGTTAAATTTAAGTAACAAAAATATCAATGTAGACCTAATCCCAGATTCAAAATGCTACAAAAAACTAACAATTACAGGTAGATGAGGAAATGTTAGCCATCTGTGAAAAAGTTGCGGAAAATTGTTTGTATACACAGGTCGTCAATACGGTAATTTCAATTGATATCACATCTCATTTGAAGAAAATTAGACCCCATAAAACTTTATCGAGTTAAATATCTTAAACAATTATTTCATAATAAAAAGCCAAGTTTTTATGATGCTTTTTTCACTTTTGTTAGATCAACTCCCTTCGCACTATGATTGTTAGGTTACATCTCTTTAAGTAACTATTATTATTTTGCCATTCATGAAAAGGAATGAATTTAAATCTATCAGAAGATTAGAATTATAGACTTCCAGTCAGCCTCAGGAACAGTAGCCATTATGACAAATTATATAATAATAAAATGTGTACAAGTTTTATCATGCTTTATTCCATCCATCATGCTTTATTCTGTCCACTATATTCACAATATTGTTTTGTACAATACATTTTAGCAATTTATAAAAGGATTTTTCTTGATCAGTAATCTCCATGATTTATCTTATATCTGTGACAGTGTATATTTATTGTGCATTTAAACCAACTTTACAAGCATATGTGTATGCAATAAAATAGAAAAACTTAATACCAGACTTTATTCTTGTTTTTATTTGAAAATAGGCCTACTTCAAAAGTGAACATCTTTTTAAAAAAATGCCAAATGAAAAATCTAACTACTAACATGGCTATGGCACAAAGAAAAAGGACAACTCTTATTGTCTTTCTTCATTACACTTGATATGATCCTATATATCTAAACCTTTGGTCAATTGTACATGCACCTATAGAATGCATTTTCAAGTCAATCACCATCCTTTGTTTTTTACCAGGATTTTACCAGGTTCTTCCTCCACCAGTTATACTGGCTGACAAGGATAGCCTATCTTGTACACAGAAATGGTATTATATACAAAACAAGTCAATCAAGGGCCATAACTTGGTAAGAAATGGTCAAAATCCAGTAATCTCTGAAATAATGTAAGATCTTGTAATTATGAAGCTTACTGTAACTTTGGTTTTAAATCAGGTGCTATACCTCTCTATAATTTTGGTTCTAAAACAAAGGATATAACTCTCTACAAACTTTTGTTCAAGATCAGAGGTTATAACTTTACAACTTCAATTTTAGCTCAGGAGCTATAACTTTACAACTTTCGTTCTAGATCATGTAGTCAGTAGTCTTTGGTTCTTAATCAAGGGTTATAACTCTCTGGTCATACTCTGCTCATCAATACACACCATGATTGAACCAAAATTTGTCCAAGTGGATTTGAGTCTCAGGCTTGGCCAAATGATGATATGTGAGAAATCTTGCCAATAACTTCCTGTGGGTTGGTTCCTAGATTTTTTTTCCTTCACTATACTGGCCAATCTTGCACTGAGAAATGGCATTAAACAAACAAGAGCAACAACAACTTAAAAACAAACTTTACAAGAAAATAAAATTTAAAATATGGAAAAGCGAGAGAGCTCATAAACCAATCTGGATGCACACACTATGTTGTTAACATATTCAGGCCAGGGTGTCCAGGAGTTTGTGCAATGAGGAAAGACAAAGAGTGCCTATGTGGAATTAGATCATCTATTTTCAAATATTTCAATTTCTTATATTTTACATATCACCAAATGATTTTATTTACACACAACACAAAACTAAATTTATGATCCATATCTGCTGTTAAAAGTTTATATTCTCATTCTGGTTTTATTAAAGCATTTATTTTGGCCATACAACTTCAAATGAGCATTACTGGGACTATTTAATTAATTCTAATTTAGATACCATAATTCAAACTGCTATCAAGACCTGGAGTAGGAGACAATAATTACAGTTCATATAATATTCATACATGCCAAGTTTTTTGGAAACAAAAACAGGAGATTTGTTTTCAAAATCAGGGAGATTGGGTCCAAATCTGGGAGATTAGGTTAATGACTTTTTTCTCATAAGTTTAAGCACAAAAGTGCAAATCATACCACAAGTAAAATAACTATAATGAATAATAGCTGCAGACAGTTGTAGGAATATGCATCTATTTCTATTTTTATGTGTTTGGTGATTTGCTTCCGGCGGATCACACTACTTACTGTAAAACAACAAAGGCCGATGATATTCTGATTGTGATGTGTCTCCTTCCACTGCCAAATTCTTCCATGTGAGCAAATGTAGTTCAAAATATAATTCTCAATGGGGACGAATTATATCAAATGTTTATTTCTCGAACTGACAGAAAAGGCAGAAAACATTCTGATTGTAATAACTTGAAAGTCTGGTTCCATGACCTCTCTCCACTCCGTTACAAAGAGTAACAGAGTGGAGACAGTTAAGAAAACCAAACTAATAACTTGGTTGACAGATTACGGTAGTCCATAGTCATGAAGATCGTACTGAATGTTGTTTTAGCTGGAAATACCTATGCTTGACAGGGTTTTTCTTAATTTCCAGGAGATCTTGTCGGCAAATGGGTAGATCAAAAGATGAGGTCAAAAATCAAAAGACTCCCAGACAATTCGGGAGACTTGGCATGTATGAACATATAATATTCTGCTACCAGAACAAAAATGTTTTATTTCCTAAACCTTCACTATAAAAATATGGCACTGTGAAAAACATTTCAAAGTGAATATGAAACAACCCCTACAAATGTGCAGGACAACACATCTTCATACAGCAGCATATATTCAAACCAAGACAGCCAATGATGTTATGAGTGACTAACCTCACATTTGCAACTATGTCTAATTGATCAATTCAAAATGAGTGTAAATGTTTTAAACTTTAACTTTTGATGAAGTCATTACTGTCTAAATACTTTTACCTATTTGCACATGTAGTTGAAATAATGTAATCTGGGTACTTCTAGCAGTTAGAATTACACATAATTACAATAATGTAATTTGGGTACCTGTAGCAGTTAGAATTACACATAATTGCACTAATGCAATTTGGGTACTTGTAAAAGTGAGAATTACACATAATTGCAAAAATGTAATTTGGGTACTTATAGCAGTCAGAATTACACTTAATTGCAATAATGTAATCTACTCCTAACAATTAGAATTAAATGTCATCAACATACTCCTACAAGTTTGAAATACATGCATAATTGACACTGAACTCATTGGCAGTCACATGACCAATATAAATGGTGTAATGACCACGATAGACACATTAAATTAATAACATATTATGCCAAGAGTTACAATACTAATACTGACTCACCTACAGCCAAAAACAGCATATAAAAACAAAAAACATCAAGCTCTAAACACACCATAATCAAATACATAAACACTAAACTGTAAAGCATTATAAACATTTTTCAACATATTAACATGTATTGTTACAATATTTATATGATATAAAAATATAGCATGCAGCCCCTCAATCCATCAAGACTGAATTATCAAAGCTATACCTGAGTCAAAGGATGATCTGTTGGAATGAGGTGGCCTGCATCATGCTGCTATGCTCTTACTTGTGCAAAATGAGATGATGTGGGAGTTTATCTACATACTGTGGTTTCAGAAGTGTTTGTAGAATTTGCACTGATCCACATATTTTAAGATGGATTGACCTCACCCATTTTCTTATTGACTGAAAGCTGTTTGACATATCAACTTAACAATTACTTGAACCACAATTACCAATGAAAAACTATGTATATCTACAAATTTCTAATGAATACTGAAGCTAGCATTTCATGGATGTTTAAAAAAAGACCAGAATCAACATCGTGTCATTCAAGTCTCCTGGTACACATGTCATCAGGTGAATAATCCTGAAATTACCAAATTAATCAAGTTTAGTTTTCTCAAAGCAATGTATATAAAATCTCATTTTTCACAAATTATCATTTGATCCACAATTACACATTCATCATGTATGGGTTTGATTGATGAGGTGTCCAGATTAACCAAGTAAAATGTTTAACAATCTTCACTTCCCTCATGGTCTCCATTACCTTATTAGCATGACAGCTGTGGAAATACGACTAATTTGTCTTTGCAGTCTTTATACAAGTCTAGGGCTGATATTGGTCCATACATGACCTGGGGAAAGGGGTGTCGAGTTGCATAGTGGTCTAAATCACCTGCCTTTGGTTCCACATCTCACATGGGTCCAAAGTTCACTCTGGTTCCACATCTCACATCAGTCCAAAGTTCACACTGGTACCATTCTAAGGCTTAGGGTATGTGAGAAAGCATGCCAACAACTTCCCGCAAGTTGTTGGTTCTTCATGGGGCATTTTCGGGTATTTTCTCTGCCAAATAAATTGACTGCCAAGTACAGCCCATTATGTGCTGAAAAATGGTGTTAAATATCCAACCATACACAAGGCAAGCATAAACAGTATCTTTCAATTTAGTTGGCATCAATGCACTTTGATGATCTGTGAACATAGTCAATGCCTGCATTGAGCAATAGCTAGCAGTTTTATTTGGGTCAATGCACTTTGATGATCTGTGAACATAGTCACTGCCTGCATTGAGCAATAGATAGCAGTTTTATTTGGGTCAATGATGACATTAATCAGGATGATCATGCTCTATGTTAAACAATCAAACTCCAGTCTTAACACCATCAATGGCAGAAAGTTGTTGTGCTTAATGCCATTTTTCAGCATACATAGGCATGGTGGTCAGTATTATGTGTGGAGGAAGAAACCGGAAAAATCAGCAGAAAGAAATACTGACCCACGAAAAGCTACTGGCAAGTTTCTCACATATCCATATTTGCCGAATTTTAGACTTAAACCTACGAAGACAGAGGTGAGATGGCAATGATACATTAATGGAGAGCGATTTAGACCACTTGGGGCCCACAGTGGCAGAAAGTAATAATAGTATAACATTAAGGACAGAAGATTAATTATGAGAATTTACAACTGTACTTTTATAACAGATTGACTTAGTGTTGTTGGCTGAATCAGGTCCTTTTGATGTTGTGCACTCAGATGAAAATGTAAAGTATAAAACACCTCTTGACAGGTGTTTCATTTGTAATTGATCTTGACAGGTGTTTGATTTATAGAAGATCTTGACAGGTGTTTGATTTGTGCTCATGGGTGACATGTATATTCAAGCATCTGCAGGCGGTTGCCAGAATAATTTTGTTCTTTTGCATTCCTTGGTTTTGGTATTTGTAGAAGTTAATCCACAAAAATATGCAAATTTTGACAAATCCGCAAATTTAAGTACTCATGAAAATATCTTCTTTCTTTTAAAAAAACACAAAAAAATGAAGCCATAAATAGTAAATTAAGTAAATAAATGTTTTGTGTTCATGAAGCATGGAAAGAGTTCATCAAAGTTGAGTTCAAAGTTGCAATTTTGTGTCAACCAGTCAAATAAGTACATAATGTTTGTCAACCAATCAAATCAGTATGTACTTTTGATAAGTTATATCGACTGGCTGAGAGTGGAAACATATAACTCAAGCTTTGAGATTCCTTCAAAACATGACCCAATATCTGTACTGAGCTGATGAAGACCAATCTCTTGATACTGGAGCCAATTCTGGAAATGCTGACCTGGCATGGAGGCTCCTAATCCTTGCTCTTCCTAAGATTTTACTGTACTTGAATTGCAGTAAACTAAAGGTCAAAATGTTGGAATACTATACATAAAGGCCCCAGCAAAGATATACTATACATAAAGAACCCCATGATAAAATACTATACATAAAGGCCCTCATGATGGAAAATACTATACATAAAGACCCCCATTATGAAATACTTTACATAAAGGCCCTCATGATGGAATACTATAAATAAAGGCCCCATGATAAAATACTATACATAAAGGCCCTCATGATGGAATACTATACATAAAGACCCCCATTATGAAATACTTTACATAAAGGCCCTCATGATGGAATACTATACATAAAGACCCCATGATAAAATACTATACATAAAAGCCCCAATTATGGAATACTACACATAAAGGCCCCAATGATGAAATACTATACATAATCGCCCCAATGATGGAATACTATACATAATCGCCCCAATGATGGAATACTATACATAAAGACTATCATGATGGAATACTATACATAAAAGCCCCAATGATGAAATACTATACATAAAGGCCCTCATGATGGAATACTATACATAAAGGCCCCAATGATGGAATACTATACATAAAGGCCCTCATGATGGAATACTATACATAAAGGCCCTCATGATGGAATACTATACATAAAGGCCCTCATGATGGAATACTATACATAAAGGCCCTCATGATGGAATACTATACATAAAGGCCCTCATGATGGAATACTATACATAAAGGCTCCAATGATGAAATACTATACATAAAGGCCTCTATGATATAATACTACACATAAAGGCCCCAATGATGAAATACTATACATAAAGGCCCCCATGATGGAATACTACACATAAAGGCCCCAATGATGGAATACTATACATAAAGACCCCCATGATAGAATACTACACATAAAGGCCCTCATGATGGAATACTATACATAAAGGCCCCAATGATGAAATACTATACATAAAGGCCCCCATGATAGAATACTACACATAAAGACCCCATTGATAGAAAACTATACACAAAGGCCCAATGATAAAATACTATATATAAAGGCCCCAATTATGGAAAACCACATGTAAAGGCCCCAATAATGTAACACCACACATAAAGGCCCCAGCGATTGAATACTACACATAAAGGCTCCAATGATGGAATACTATAAAGGCCCCAATGATGGAATACTACACATAAAGGCCAGAATGATGGATTATTATAAAGGCCCCAATGATAGAATACTATAAAGGCTCAATGATGGAATACTACACATAAAGGCCCAATTATGGAATACTATACGTAAAGGCCCAAATGATGGAACACTATAAAGGCCCCAATGATGGAATATGACATATAAAGGCCTCAAGGATGGAATATTACAAATATCAGAAAACTATGAATGACAATTAATAATAACCTGAAGCATGGATGTGATATGTGTATGGAGTAAGGAGTGGGAGAAGAGTGTGTGAAAAAAACTAGAGTCCTGATATCGCTGACCTGACAGACACTTCTGTTGCTAAAGTAAATGCAAAAGCAACGAGACTGGTGATTAAGAAAGAAATACACCAATTGTTAGATAATTTCCAGCTGTTTGATTGAAAATGGTGGCATCAGACATGTTAAGTTTGTTTAGACAATAAGTGACTTCAGCTTAACTAGATGGTATTTGTCATCATTTGTTGAAGCCAACCACTGTACAATTCTGGTACAGCACATCCCATTATCTGTTCATACAAGTAAATTTTTTTAAAACTGCCCAAACTTTTCTGAACAAGTCAAGAAAAGTTTTCTACCTAGTTACCATGGAAACCATACCATCTGCTATGAAGTCACCTCTAAAGAATAAAAAACTCCTGGTAGAACATGCCTTAAGAATTGTTCATACAAAGTCTGATCACACACACCTAGACGGCATTCTATAAGTCTAAATTAGGTTTTCCTAATGGCTACTATATAAGTCTGACTCATACCATTCTAGAGAGGTCTAAATTTGACTTTCCACTTGTCTACTATGAAAGTCAGACTTTACCATTCTAGAGAGGTCTAAATTTGACTTTCCACTTGTCTACTATGAAAGTCAGACTTTACCATTCTAGAGAGGTCTAAATTTGACTTTCCACTTGTCTACTATGAAAGTCAGACTTTACCATTCTAGAGGTCTAAATTTGACTTTCTACTTGTCTACTATGAAAGTCAGACTTTACCATTCTAGAAGAGGTCTAAATTTGACTTTCTACTTGTCTACTATGAAAGTCAGACTTTACCATTCTAGAGAAGTCTAAATTGGATTTTTTATTTGTCTACTATGGAAGTCAGTCTCGTACCATTCTAGAGAAGTCTAAATTGGATTTTTCACTTGTCTACTATGGAAGTCAGACTTTACCATTCTAGAGAGGTCTAAATTGGATTTTTTGCTTGTTTACTATGGAAGTCACGCAGACTCGTACTATTCTAGAGAAGTCTAAATTGCATTTTTCACTTGTCTACCTATTCAAGTCAGTCAGACTCATACCATTCTAGAGAAGTCTAAATTGGATTTTTCACTTGTCTACTATGGAAGTCAGTCTTTACCATTCTAGAGAGGTCTAAATTGGATTTTTCACTTTTCTACTATGGAAGTCAGTCTTTACCATTCTAGAGAGGTCTAAATTGGATTTTTCACTTGTCTATGAAAGTCAGACTTTACCATTCTAGAGAGGTCTAAATTGGATTTTTCACTTTTCTACTATGGAAGTCAGTCTTTACCATTTTAGAGAGGTCTAAATTGGATTTTTCACTTGTCTATGAAAGTCAGACTTTACCATTCTAGAGAGGTCTAAATTGGATTTTTCACTTGTCTACTATGGAAGTCAGTCTTTACCATTCTAGAGAGGTCTAAATTGGATTTTTCACTTGTCTACTATGGAAGTCATTCATTACCATTTTAGAGAGGTCTAAATTGGATTTTTCACTTGTCTATGAAAGTCAGACTTTACCATTCTAGAGAGGACTAAATTGGATTTTTCACTTGTCTACTATGGAAGTCAGTCTTTACCATTTTAGAGAGGTCTAAATTGGATTTTTCACTTGTCTATGAAAGTCAGACTTTACCATTCTAGAGAGGTCTAAATTGGATTTTTCACTTGTCTACTATGGAAGTCAGTCTTTACCATTCTAGAGAGGTCTAAATTGGATTTTTCACTTGTCTATGAAAGTCAGACTTTACCATTCTAGAGAGGTCTAAATTTGACTTTCTACTTGTCTACTATGAAAGTCAGACTTTACCATTCTAGAGAAGTCTAAATTGGATTTTTCACTTGTCTACTATGGAAGTCAGACTTTACCATTCTAGAGAGGTCTATATTGGATTTTTTGCTTGTTTACTATGGAAGTCAGACAGACTCGTACCATTCTAGAGAAATCTAAATTGGATTTTTCACTTGTCTACTATGGAAGTCAGTCAGACTCGTACCATTTTAGAGAGGTCTAAATTGGAATTTTCACTTGTTTACTATGGAAGTCAGACTTGTACTATTCTAGAGAAGTCTAAATTGGATTTTTCACTTGTCTACTATGGAAGTCAGTCAGACACGTTCCATTCTAGAGAGGTCCAAATTGGATTTTTCACTTGTCTAGCAAGCATAGTACTAGTCTGAGTGGTATGCAGAACCTGCAGTACCATGCACTTGACTGGTCCAAGTGGGCTGCAGTACCAAGCACTGTCGTCTGAGAACACGACTGGACCAGGTAGACTGCAGTACCATGCACTGTCCATTGAGCAAAGTTTATATGCTGATCCCACTATCAATACATTAATGAAAACCTTGACAAACTGACAAATGCTGCCAATGTCAATGGAAAAGTGGCTAAATCTCATTTACTGTGGGGTTTACGAAAGTTCAGAATAAAAATATGCAAAATATAACCATAATCACACTAATAACAATTTTCCTCTGTGAGCCAGTAGACGTAAAAATGGGACATTAAATTTTAGGCTAATCCTCTCTATTACATACAAATAATACTGCAACAATGACCAAGTGCATAAAATGGCCATCTGTACATTATGGTCAATGACTAAGTGCATAAAATGACCATCTGTACATTATGGTCAATGACCAAGTGCATAGAATGAAAACTGTACATTATGTCAAATGACAAAGTGTATAAAATGACCAGCTGTACATTATGGACAAATTCTAATGTGTTCTTTTTAACATAAATCAATAAATATACACCTGCAAATAAGGAACACCTGCAAAAAAACAAACACAACCAGCATCTATCCATGTAGTCATTATACAGTTTTAATGTTTCCTAAAAACTTTAATGACATTTTAGTACACTTTGCAGGTTATATCTACAGCAGTGTTTTCTCAAGGTTTTCTCACCCCTTTCAACACAGAAATGGTGCATGTAAATATGGGCAATGTCATAAAAGTCATAAATTGAACAGTCTTAATTATTTTTACTTGTACTCTGTTTTCAGTGTCCCAACACTCAGGCAAGCTCACTAAGTCATTGCAAGATTTAATTTTACTACTCAGGTCATGTCACATGCTTCTCAGTGATCAGGATTACCTTGTGTTTGAGAAAACCCTAAGTAAGAAAAATCAGAAACTTTCTCAAAGGATATAAATCAATGATACTAACAGTGACTGGTGGTTAGATTCAAATATTATGTACTTAAAGTTGTCGAAAATGAAAAATTAAAACAAATGAGGGAAAAAATTTGATATTCCTTCAGTAACTGATATCCCTTCTAGAATTCTTAGGTCAACTGATAAAAAAACACAGAAATTAAAGTACAACAAAATGAGATAATCCACACTAACATTACCAAATATGAAGGATGCTTTCAAAGTCAACAATAATGAAAAAAAAGTTTTGTTCCTTCCAAATTAGCAGTGATTTAAATAACCCCTGATTTAGCTCTTTACAGGCCTTATCTAATTTCAATTCATATCTGTAGAAATTTCTATACTTATAAGACCATTTGAGATGAAGAATTAATAGGTAGCAAGAAGGGCCCATTAATTTGATCGGGTGAGCCCCAAAGGGCCCTTTCGTGATTAAGGGATTTCTTGGAAAGTCAGAGAAAACACTGATACAGAAATATCTGCATTCTCTATGACATATAATACCTAGGTAAAAATACATAAGAATAATACTCTTGAAAACCCTCCTTTAATTCCAACAATGTTTCTTTTGTAAAAATTTTTAATCTCCTTTCATTTAAGAGGACAATTATCCATTTGATGCAATTTTTCTTGCACCAGCCACTTACAAAGTCCTTGCCATGAATATCACTTATCAAAATACGCATGAATTTTTTATTCTCTCCACAACAACTGTTTTTCTAAACAACTCACACATCTCTACATTCATTAAGATATAAAAAATACTAGATTATGTACAAAATACATTATTTCATTTACTATCTCATAAACAATATATCAGGAATATATATAAAAAGACAGACTTTCTGTTCATAATTATGAAAATAGGATGCAAGAATTCATACTTTTATAACCAGATATTGTGACTTATAATCATTAGATATTGTGACTTCTAATCATTAGATATTATGACTTCTAATCATTGCTGCAAACAAGTCACACTGGTAAAAAAAACAAATAGGAACAATAAAATGACAGACAAGTGCTTTAATTCACACTCACAACCAAACACACACACATACATGCATGGCTAGATTTTGGCTCAACTGGACATTTGGATCCCAAGGGAGGTAACTACTAAATTAGCTCGATGTTTGTAAAGAAATTTATGAATCTATCAATGCCAACCATGGGATTCTCAAAAAAGTTTAACTACAGTTTATGAAGTAATAAACTTTTGATGTATGGGGTTCAACATAGTTATAATAACCCAGTAAATCAACATATAACAAGTAACAAGACTATTACGGTACTAGCTGAAAATTAATAATGTTCTTATATTATGTAAGGACTTCCCATAACGGGTTGAAAATTTAAATATATGTCTTATTAGTCTGCATTTTCTATGGCACTACACAACTTGCTAAAATGTTTTGATTGCCATTCACCATTCTGAACAGTCTGGTTTGTGAGCCATTTAGCATCTATCTGTTTCTCCATTTCTACTAGTCTGGTTTTAAAGCCATACAGCATGTATCTGTTCCTCTATTTTTATTAGTCTGGTTGTTAGGATGTATCTTCTTCTCTGTTCCTACCAGATGGAATGCAAAACATTAAAAATGCAGTCTCTTTTCGCTACAATACAGCCATGGATTTAGGAAGGCCAGGACTGGAGAGTTCAATATATTTGGGGGCTTAAGCCCTACCAGTTGGATTGTTGATTCTCTCATTCTTCTGATTCATACAAGCTGCAAACCATTCCAGTCAAATCTTGAACATCCACTGCTGATAATGGTTTGGATCCTTGTCAGTGCTTGGAAAGCTCTATCAATGAAAATCCTTTAATATAATCTGTATATACACCACTTTCAAGTCTTTTTGGCAATGCATCTAGATGCAGACTTGCTTTCCCAGAGACTAACAATTTGGCAATGCATCATAGATTTAGATTTGCTTTACCAGAGACTAACAATTTGGCAATGCATCATAGATTTAGACTTGCTTTCCCCAGAGACTAACAATGTGGCAATGAATCATAGATTTAGACTTGCTTTCCTAGAGACTAACAATTTGGCAATGCATCATAGATTTAGACTTGCTTTCCCATAGACTAACAATTTGGCAATGAATCATAGATTTAGACTTGCTTTACCAGAGACTAACATTTTCATGCCCATGAAACAAAAAAAACAAAAATTTGGAATTAAAATAAAAAAACCAAAAGTAAAATGGTACTTTGATATTTTTAAACAAGCTTCTGATTGCTTGTTGTGAACTCCAAAGAAGTATCTTCTATCTACCGATCTCAAAAGGTTCAAAAATTGTGAAGTTTTGATAAGAACTAAAATATTAGACTTCAAATAAAATCACTACAGTGGACATGGAAACACTGCTATACCAAGATGTTCAAGAGTCTGATATTTGCAGTTTTGAAATAAGTCATTAAACTGAGGACTTTGCAGAAACGGACTTCCACAATGTGTATTTTTTAGACTCCACTAGACAGCGGAGGCAAGGGCTACAATGGTATTTATCTTTACCAGACTTGATGTTTCAATGATGAATGATACAAGTACTGTTCAAATTGATACATACTAAAAAATACTGAAAACATAATTTCATAATTATTTGATAATTAGATTTCTGCAAAGAACCATTTATTGGTACATATTAGTAAAATAAAACTTATAAACTGAATAACACAAACAGCAAAAGTACATGTAATATAACAAACAGATCTCATAATATCTATAACATTGAAACTATAATAATTCAGAACTCGTATCCATAATAGTATATCCATGATTATTCCATCAAAAATGTTCACCAATCATCTAAACCGCAATGAACATTAGCAAAAATTACAAACAAAGACTTGAGAATAAAGATATTTACAACATAAAGCGTGCAATTTTAAACTTCTGGAATTTTTTCCTCTACTCACTTCCAGTCCTAAAGACTCATTCCTTGCCTATCAACTGACATAATAAACACTTTATGTACACAGTTCAAATGTAGCTGCCTCTGATTACTCAATTATTAATATCTTCCTGGAATGTGATGGCGAGAAAAATGACTTCTATGACATCCAAATCAATTTCAGGCTGTTTTCTATAGCATCTAGTCACTTCTATGACATCCAAATCAATTTCAGGCTGTTTTCTATAGCATCTAGTCACTTCTATGACATCCAAATCAATTTCAGGCTGTTTTCTATAGCATCTAGTGACTTCTATGACATCCAAATCAATTTCAGGCTGTTTTCTATAGCATCTGGTGACTTCTATGACATCCAAATCAATTTCAGGCTGTTTTCTATAGCATCTAGTCACTTCTATGACATCCAAATCAATTTCAGGCTGTTTTCTATAGCATCTAGTGACTTCTATGACATCCAAATCAATTTCAGGCTGTTTTCTATAGCATCTAGTCACTTCTATGACATCCAAATCAATTTCAGGCTGTTTTCTATAGCATCTAGCCACTTCTATGACATCCAAATCAATTTCAGGCTGTTTTCTATAGCATCTAGTCACTTCTATGACATCCAAATCAATTTCAGGCTGTTTTCTATAGCATCTAGTGACTTCTATGACATCCAAATCAATTTCAGGCTGTTTTCTATAGTATCTGGCAGTTCTTCCTGTTCTGGCTCTGAGTCACTTCCATGACCCCCTGGATCCTCAAAATGACGCTGACCTGTAGCTATGGCCAAAAGAGGTAGCCATGAATGAGCACTGAAAATAAATGATGACATAATATTATTTTTTGTTCAAAAGAATTCTTTTCTAAACAGAATCATGTTAATAAATAAAGGATATACAAAATTTGCTTAAAATCTGTAGCATAAGTTTACAATGTGAAAGTCAATGTAAGGATGGGCTATCAAAAGTCATAACTCCCATAAAAGATATTGTAGAATATTGGAAACAGAATTCATTCACATCTCGCCAACCTGAAGCAATATTCCAAATAAGATGCAAAATGCAAAAAAAAACGTTTGTGAAAATAACTTGTTGAAGCAAAGCAAAGTTGTGGGGGGTATATGCATAATTCTTCTAAGCACAACTAAACCAACTAAAGGCACAATGTAAACAGTTCATAAGAAATTGCAACAAAAAATAATTCTTCTAAGCACAACTAAACCACAACTAAACCAACTAAAGGCACAATGTAAACAGTTCATAACAAATTGCAACAAAACATAATTCTTCTAAGCACAACTACACCAGGGTCATTGTCAGGAGCCATCCTTGGTACTATACAAATTTCAAGAGACCAGATCAGGGTCATTGTCAGGAGCCATCCATAGTGCTATAAAAAAAATCAAACTGACCAGACGGGACTATGGCCAGTGTCAGAGGTCATCCATAGGGATATCAAAATTCAAGAGACTAGACATGGGTCAATGTCAGGGGCCATCCATTAGGCTATCAAAATTCAAGAGACCAGATCAAGGTCAATGTCAGAGGCCATCCACAAGGTTATCTAAAATCAAGTTGACCAGACAAAAACTATAAAAGGACATCAAAGTCTGCGAGACACACCAATTGTATCAGAATATACTGAATGGTTCCTGAACTATGTGTTATTTTGATAGTTGTCATATCCAAGACATAGTTCATGAATGAATGAATATAAAGATTGATAGTTGTCATATCCAAGATATCCAACATAACCTTCTATTTTTAGTTATGACACATGTATTTAAACTATGTTTCTCTTCTACATGTATTTTTTTGTCACTCATCCCTGATTCTCCATAATTCTCCACCAGATCTAGTCTTTAACTAATACATGTTCCATGGCAGAAATCTAGTGTACTGTTCCACACTACTATCATTCTGAACCATTTACAGCTCACAGTGGCATACTGGTCCCTACCGTTGTCATTTGGAACCATTTACTGCTCAGTGGCATACTGGTTCCCACTGTTGACATTTGGAACCATGTACAGCTCACAGTGGCATACTGGTTCCCACTGTTGTCATTTGGAACCATTTACAGCTCACAGTGCCATACTGGTCCCCACTGTTGTCATTTGGAACCATTTACAGCTCACAGTGGCATACTGGTCCCCACTGTTGTCATTTGGAACCATTTACAGCTCACAGTGGCATACTGGTTCCCACTGTTGTCATTTGGAACCATTTACAGCTCACAGTGGCATACTGGTAACCACTGTTGTCATTTGGAACCATTTACAGCTCACATTTACCCACTGTTATAATCTGGAACCATTTACTGTTCTGTGGCATACTGGTTCCCACTGTTATAATTTGGAACCATGTACAGCTCACAGTGGCATACTGGTTCCCACTGTTATAATTTGGAACCATTTACTGCTCTGTGGCATACTGGTTCCTACTGTTATTATTTGGAACCATTTACTGCTCTGCAGCATATTGGTCCCCACTGTTGTCATTTGGAATCATTTACGGCTCACAGTGGCATACTGGTTCCCACTTTTATAATTTGGAACCATTTACAGCTCAGTGGCATACTGGTTCCCACTGTTATAATTTGGAACCATTTACAGTTCATAGTGACATACTGGTTCCCACTGTTATAATTTGGAATCATTTACAGCTCACAGTGGCATACTGGTACAAACTGTTATAATTTGGAACCATTTACTGCTCTGTGACATATTGGTCCCCACTGTTGTCATTTGGAATCATTTACAGCTCACAGTGGCATACTGGTTCCCACTGTTATAATTTGGAACCATTTACAGCTCACAGTGGCATACTGGTTCCCACTGTTATAATTTGGAACCATTTACAGTTCATAGTGACATACTGGTTCCCACTGTTATAATTTGGAATCATTTACAGCTCACAGTGGCATACTGGTACAAACTGTTATAATTTGGAACCATTTACTGCTCTGTGACATATTGGTCCCCACTGTTGTCATTTGGAATCATTTACAGCTCACAGTGGCATACTGGTTCCCACTGTTGTCATTTGGAACCATTTACAGCTCACATTTACCCACTGTTATAATCTGGAACCATTTACTGTTCTGTGGCATACTGGTTCCCACTGTTATAATTTGGAATCATTTACTGCACTGTGACATACTGGTACCCACTGTTATAATCTGGAACCATTTACTGCTCTGTGGCATATTGGTTCCCACTGTTATTTTTTGGAACCATTTACTGCTCTGTGGCTTACTGGTACCCACTGTTATAATTTGGAACCATTTACTGCTCTGTGGCATACTGGTCCCCACTGTTGTCATTTGGAATCATTTACTGCTCTGTGGCATACTGGTACCAACTGTTATAATTTGGAACCATTTACTGCTCTGTGGCATACTGGTACCCACTGTTATAATTTGGAACCATTTACTGCTCTGTGGCATACTGGTACCCACTGTTATAATTTGGAACCATTTACTGCTCTGTGGCATACTGGTTCCCACTGTTATAATTTGGAACCATTTACTGCTCTGTGGCATACTGGTACCCACTGTTATTATTTGGAACCATTTACTGCTCTGTGGCATACTGGTTCCCACTGTTGTCATTTGGAACCATTTACTGCTCTGTGGCATACTGGTTCCCACTGTTATTATTTGGAACCATTTACTGCTCACAGTGGCATACTGGTTCCCACTGTTGTCATTTGGAACCATTTACTGCTCTGTGGCATACTGGTTCCCACTGTTATTATTTGGAACCATTTACTGCTCTGTGGCATACTGGTTCCCACTGTTATAATTTGGAACCATTTACAGTTCATAGCGGCATAATGGTTCCCACTGTTATAATTTAGAATCATTTACTGCTCTGTGGCATACTGGTACAAACTGTTATAATTTGGAACCATTTACTGCTCTGTGACATATTGGTCCCCACAGTTGTCATTTGGAATCATTTACAGCTCACAGTGGCATACTGGTTCTCACTTTTATAATTTGGAACCATTTACAGCTCACAGTGGCATACTGGTTCCCCCTGTTATAATTTGGAACCATTTACAGCTCACAGTGGCATACTGGTTCCCACTTTTATAATTTGGAACCATTTACAGCTCACAGTGGCATACTGGTTCCCACTGTTATAATTTGGAACCATTTACAGCTCACAGTGGCATACTGGTTCCCACTGTTATAATTTGGAACCATTTACAGCTCACAGTGGCATACTGGTTCCCACTGTTATAATTTGGAATCATTTACTGCTCTGTGGCATACTGGTACAAACTGTTATAATTTGGAACCATTTACTGCTCTGTGGCATACTGGTACCCACTGTTATAATTTGGAACCATTTACTGCTCTGTGGCATACTGGTACAAACTGTTATAATTTGGAACCATTTACTGCTCTGTGGCATACTGGTTCCCACTGTTATAATTTGGAACCATTTACTGCTCTGTGGCATACTGGTACCCACTGTTATTATTTGGAACCATTTGCTGCTCTGTGGCATACTGGTACCCACTGTTGTCATTTGGAACCATTTACTGCTCTGTGGCATACTGGTTCCCACTGTTATTATTTGGAACCATTTACTGCTCTGTGGCATACTGGTACCCACTGTTATTATTTGGAACCATTTACAGCTCACAGTGGCATACTGGTACTTACTGTTATAATTTGGAACCATTTACTGCTCTGTGGCATACTGGTTCCCACTGTTCTAATTTGGAACCATTTACTGCTCTGTGGCATACTGGTACCCACTGTTATTATTTGGAACCATTTACTGCTCTGTGGCTCTCTACAATTTTGTATTTTTCATAGTGTTAGAAGATGCCCATTAATTATGTCAACACTTTTTAGGCAATTTTTTACCCCTTCCTCTTGTCAACAACTGCCAACTTTCAGTTACCCCCATTAATAAAATTATGTCAAAAAATTTTTACCCCCACCCCGAACTAACAATATTATATACACCTGGCCTTTATACTAAAAAAAGAATTATGGAAATTAAAAGTTCTACAAATAAATTTTAATACATTTTTTTTACTTTTTAACAGATCTCAAATTGTCTGTAACACATTGAATTCATGAAAAAAAAGTCTAGGCTTTATATTCTAGCTTCTATCATATTCCCATGGGGAAGCCAAATGTTCCTCAATTGTTATAATAGGCATAGTGGCTGATTCATTCATTTTTTATGGAGCTGATACACCCAGCAAGTCAACATCATCTTCATCTAACCATTCCATGCTTAACATCTCTCCAGCTCTCTCTGTCTTTTGGCAGCCATTTGACAAAAGATCGTGTTGTCGGTGTTGTTGAACATGATTCTTGAACATGACTTGTGAAGCAACATAGAGGTGACATATGTGGTTAATCTGTCTACAGTCTACAATCTACATTGAATAAAAAATATGATGATGCAAGACTATGACTTCCTTGGAAAGAGCTCAAACAGAAGAATGAAACTTGTGGGCTGTTGACAGGCAAGCGAGTGTGTCATATCTACACACCGACAAATTTCCTATTTTTTGATTTACTAAATTTATTGCAAAACATAACATTGTTGATGTCAATTTATCTAGAACTCTCCCTCCCCCAAGTCAACAATTGACAAACTTCTTCAAACCCTCCCCTCATTTTGTTGACATAATTAATGGACAACCACATAAAATTTTAAAGAAAAAAATTTCCCCGGGTTTCCTCACTGGTTATACTGGCTATTGAAAAAAGACGTATATCTTAGGTATTGTTCAAAGAACCTTTAATTCCCTTTATTTTGGTGTATGATTGATGGGTGTAATATGGGTTATAGAGTATGCAGCTTGGCCTTACTCTAGATGTGCACCTTTCAAAAAATTGCTAGCTCCACTTTGTCATTTTTTTTTTTCTGAACATCAGAGGTAAATTTCCAAAAGAAAAAGAACAAATAACTTTTTTTACATTTTATATATTTGGTAATTTATTCATTGCAATTTCTGAAGTTGGTATTGTCTAGTCTGGCAAATTTTGTTTTCCCTATTTTAATAGCTGTTAAGGATAGTGCACTTTAGACAAATTGAGGCTAATTTTTCGAGCACAATGGAGCAGACATTTTAGTCAGCAGTGAGCTAAGATCATTTACAATTTCCAAAATTACAATATCCAAAGAAATGTCAGCCACATTACATCAAAGTAGCATAGAGGTATGCCAACATTCTCTCCAATGTTTCAAATGCAAACAACTTTACCTTACATATGCCACTCTCTCAAAATTACATAATAACTGGTGAGCACCCCCACAGTGGCATACTGGTCCCCACTGTTATTATTTGAAACCATTTACTGCTCATAGTGGCATACTGGTCCCATCTAGTATTATTTGGAACCATTTAATAATGAAAGTAGAAAACTAGTCCCCAATAGTATTATTTGGATCATTTTTACTACTCAAAGTGCAAGTTAAATAGTCCCAACTGATATCATTTGGAACCATCTAGTGCTCACATTTGGCAGACTGGTCCCCACTATTATCATTTTTAACAATTTAGTGCTATTGGTGGCATACTGGTCCCCTCTAGTATCATTTGGAAGCATTTATTACAACCACAGCCTCCTACTATATTCTGACTTCAATAATACTCAGTCTGATCAGATACAAGTGAAAGAAAGATTAATGATGCAAAAAGGTACAGATTTCATCAGATCAAAGGATGAATGATCTGGGGAATGGTAAGCAAAAAAAAAATAATCCTGAACTCTGTATGAAAACTAAAATACTATGCTCACCTTACTCCATTGACTGTGTCTCTGCTTGCCTTGTACAGAAGGACAGGCTGAAGCATAGAATCAGTATCTGGGTACAGTTTAACAGGAGTCTGTCCAGTATCCCATACTGATAAACGACCATCTTGATTCCCAGAAAATAGATACTTGCCACTCCTGCAATTATATTAGGAATCTTTATGACTGGGTTCTAGAACTGTATTATTTGTCGACAATCAAAACTAGAAGTATACAGAGCAAAGGGTTCTACCAAACACTATGAAAATCAAGAAACACTTTAACATTGTGTGACAAGTCATTAATCAGAATGCAAATTCAGTTAATGACTCCAAGACTCCATGTTTTGTCTTCCTTTACAATAATACATCCCAAGTATGAACTAAATGCATAAAGGAAATTCAAATTTATTTTATAAAGGTAGAAATTATGCAGCATCATGCATGCCTCATCAAATGTCCACTGCCTTGCAAATTCAGGCTTTCCATGCCAAGAAAGATCTTGTAAGTCATCTCTAAAAACAATGATGTTAAATGGTGTTAATATGTCGTCTGCTTGTTTCAAAATGCAGTTTGATGAGAGCAGTCTCTCCATTGCATGCTGGGATTGGTTTCAAAAATATTGTACTCAGTTACTACTGTAGTGTAACAAACTGTATACAAAAGTGCTGGGTACCACAAACAATTATGCACTATTGTATTCTGTAGTAGTTTTCTGAACAAACCATGATAAGCACAATAAAATAGTGAAATTATATGAGGGATCAACAATTTACTGATATTGTTTTTAACATTTTCATCTGTTAACCCTTTCCTTCATAGAGTGTATGGCTTTTTTTTCAATACGCATGTAGCAATGTTAACCAACACAGTGCACTACGCATAGGCCTGTTATGTAGTAAAGTGTATGTTATGTTTAACAGCAATTTTAACCATTTTACGTTCTTGGTACACATATATTATATATGGAAAGATTTATGAGTAAAGTACAGTCGTTATAGCTGTATAATTATTTTTCACAAAAGAATTTTGTATGTGCTTTAAAATCTTGAGAGAACTCGTTCACTATCAAGTCAGTGAAGCCACATGATCAACTGTAGTGGCAATTTCTCATACTCTAAATTTACAAGTTCTCCTTTTGCATATACATCACTAAATCAGCTAAATTTGATAATTTATAAAACTAATGGCTTTCTACATCAGTATCAGAGCCTTTACCTAACATACTGAAGCTTTCATAGTTCATCTAATCGTAAAAACGCGAGCAAGTACTGAACATTATCCAGAAACCGCCATTTTGGAAAGACACAGTTACGACCCACTTACTTTAAATAGCAGATTTCAACCAGAACATAAACAGTGACCACGTGATATGATGTAACGGTCATTCACACCAATGAATGTAGTATCTAATAGGGGTTTTTCCTCAAAACCTGCTCAAAATGGCTGTTTACAGAGGCGTTAAAAGGCGCTTGTATGTGAATGGGGGTATTGGCATCAAAAGGCGCTTGTATGAAAATCAGGTAGATTCATCAAAAGGCGCTTGTATTAGGTAAAGGGCTAACAACTGGAAAAAAAATATTGCTCTGATTTATCACAAAGTAATACCAAATATATCCATAATATTATTGGAGAAAAAAAGTATCTTGATATAATAGAAAATGAATATCTCAGCTAAAAAGAAAATTGCAGCCCACCTCCCCCATAATTAAATGGTCAATACCATAGATTAGAGGAATCTGCTATGTGTATGTATATGTTAATTGCTGTAATTTAAAACTGTCACTAATGTAGAATTATTAAGTTTACAATATAGGTCAGCTGATAATGTTTAAAAGACATTGTGCTGACATTAGAGACAAAGGCTGTACTGACACTGAAATCTACAATTTAATGGCTACATTATTGATATAATAGGCAGGGAAACTGATCACGAGGTCAAGATATCTATCAAAGAGAGCCTGTAAACATAAAACATAATAAAAAGAAAATATTTAGTGGACTTGAGAAATGACATTAAATCCAACTGCTCTGTCAAAAATCTTTGGATGATTTGCTGGAATGCATCTACATAACTAATTAAAATACACTAGTTAATAACAATAAAAATGGCATGTTTTTCTTTTGTTCTTTTTAATCTAAAAAGTTGTCAAAATATCATGTTTTGTCTGATAATGTTAATAATATATTTGGGCACCTAATTTGCATATGTGACACATGTCACTGTGAAAAAAATATTAAATAAGTAACAAGATTGCTCACAAATTTCCATAGATTTTTAAATTATGCAAGCTACTAAAATACCAGTGAAAATGTACTGTGGTACATATAACTGGGAAAAATTAACCAGCACATCAGTAATACAATATAACTCTACCATATACAGATCTAACTGCCATGATAGCTTGGATCAGTGTGCCTGTATTAGAACTGAGTAAGAATTACTGAAGAAACATTCTGCCTTCAAAGGACTGGGTAACTCAATCTTAATAAATTAGGAGAATAAGTACACGGAAGGAAGTTACTTCCCTTACCCTGGAGATGGTCATGACCCAAGTCTCGTAACATTTACTAAGTAGTTTCATGAAGAAAAATATAAAAGTGCACTGGGCTTGTAGCAATGCAATTCATGTGACAGAAAATGTTTGCTCATGCAAATCAAGAACCTGTAGAAGAAAAGTTTTATATAAAGCTGCAATGGAATATAGGTGGGTAGCCTGTTGTACTGAGCTCTTAGGATAATTGATAATAAAAAGGTCTTCTCTGACTTCCAACCATTGGTATGAATTATTTGTGTAGGCAAGCAAGTTTGATCAAAAACTATGTCCATGGTGCCAGATTTACCTCAAAAGCCAGACAGGCACCTTAAGCCCATCCAATCTTATGTTTGTGCCCTACATACTGAGGGGATAAGCAATCATATCCAAGACAAAACTGCCTGAGAGAAAATGTCATCTTTACCTACCTTTGGCAAGAATAACTGCAACTGCAATCTTTTTATTACACTTCAGACATCACTTCAAAACCCTGGCAAAGTCTTGTAGACATGTTTGGGATGAAGCATCAAAGAAAGAATCATAAGCCATAAGATAGGTTGCCCTTGAGGGGAGACTGTTCTAGTCAACAGGGAGACTGTTCTAGTCAACAAAAACAGGTGCTGAGAAACAGAACTGTCTCGATGGAGATGAAGATATTTCAGGTCAACGTAAAGACACATGAAAACACTCTATCACCCAAATTGTAAAAAAATTGTAATGCCTAAAATTAAAATGGCACTGACTACATCATTCCTTGACAAAATTACAAATGAAGTGATAAATATTCATAATGAAGCAAGAGAAAAACAAGTGGATTAATTCAATAATTCGGTTCAGTAGGCAAAAGGCACAAGATGAAGAAGTATTTGTAACACCTTCATAACAAGATACATGAGCTGAAAGAGTTAAGTGACAACTTTAGGGTTCTGGCACTAATCTATATGTCCAAAAAAAGACTACTCTCACCAGACTTTCATTTCAAGAAGGCAGATAAACTTTAAGAACAAATACTGCTAAACCAAGCCAAGCAATAGACACATTCCCAGTCTATTGTGACATGGGGAGTTAAATATCCAATATATTAAAAAAATGAGCTCATACAACATACATGCCCCTGCCAAAATGATTCGAGACCAAAGTAAGTAGTCAATCAGGCCATTACAGTTAAAAGTTGTGAAAAATGGTGAAAACAGAACTTGAACTGGGTATTCTTAATGCAAAACCTCAAGCAAATTAACATGTTTCTTTACGTTGAGGTTGAACTGGGTATTCTTAATGCAAAACCTCAAGCAAATTTGGTTTCAATCAATGAAACCTTTAAAAGTTGATGAGCTGAAACAAAATTCACAATAGACATAATGCAGCAGGATGTGATGAGAGGAATAAACACTACCTTCCCCCTCTACAGGAATGAGGTAGGTGGGTAATAACTCATCTATAACTCCTTTATAGGTCGTTAGTGGGAATAACTCTTCGAAAGGTGGGGTGGGGATATTGAAACAAACTTGCCTAATGGTCAAATTCATCTTTTATAAAATACATATGCATATATCATTAAGCATGGAAATAATACACAATCTCCTTGCATTGTTTACAATTTCCTCATGTTGGAAAGAATGTACCTCTGCTTTAAAGGCAAAAAAATATCTGCAGCAACAGTTTTGGAAATATGAATCTGATTTGCTGTTGTTGTTCTGGGGTATAATGCCATTTTTCAGCACATGATAGGCAATACATGGCGGCCAGTATTAATGATGGAGGAAGAAACCGGGAAATCCGCGGAAAGAACCACGACCCACGAGAAGCTAATTGCAAGCTTTCTCACATATCCACATTTACCGAATCTTAGACTTGAACCCATGCAGACTGAGGTGAGATGGCAGTGGTCTGTAACAGAGAGCACTTTAGACCACTGGGCCTCTCAGGGGCCCCCCAGAATCTGATATGCAAGAAATGTAATTGTATTTCATATAAGAATGATTTGTTCAAATATTCATCATCTTAAGAAATATTTTGATGAACAGTTTTTACATGATAGTATTATAAGTTGATTTCAATTATCTTACATAATGAGTACAGAAATTATTATCATTGTACATAATGAGTACAGAAATAAGCAAAAGAATCCATTTTTCTCTGGGTCAAAGTCTTGTATTTTAATACATCCTATCATTACAAACAAGCAGCCTTCATTCCAATCATCAGCCAGTATTTGCCAAACTATGATGCCATCCAAAGATGAATCAGCCAATTTGGGTCTTCTAGATAACCCATATTGTAAGCACTCTTTTGAAAAACATCCTTGATGTAAGGTTTAAACTTTGACACAATGCTTGTTACTGGGCCCAATGTTACAATCAAATTTAGTTTAACAACCATTCAAGTTACAGAAACGGCATGTGTAAACGGTTACAGTTATTTCTACAAACCTTTTAAGGTGAATGGCTATTCAAAGTACATTTTCATGCACAACTTGAAATTAATTTTGAAATTAATTTAACTTGAAATTAATTTTGCAGGAGTTCTCATGCATCACTGCATTCCAAGTGCAAATTTTGCATCATGTGACTGCATGCACTGGAAGCATCTCTGACTACTGTGTGCATTGACCATTCCAGTAGAGGATGATCATCATGTGACTGCATGCACTGGAAGCATCTCTGACTACTGTGTGCATTGACCATTCCAGTAGAGGATGATCATCATGTGACTGCATGCACTGGAAGCATCTCTGACTACTGTGTGCATTGACCATTCCAGTAGAGGATGATCATCATGTGACTGCATGCACTGGAAGCATCTCTGACTACTGTGTGCATTGACCATTCCAGTAGAGGATGATCATCATGTGACTGCATGCACTGGAAGCATCTCTGACTACTGTGTGCATTGACCATTCCAGTAGAGGATGATCATCATGTGACTGCATGCACTGGAAGCATCTCTGACTACTGTGTGCATTGACCATTCCAGTAGAGGATGATCATCATGTGACTGCATGCACTGGAATCATCTCAGACTACTGTGTGCATTGACCATTCCAGTAGAGGATGATCATCATGTGACTGCATGCACTGGAAGCATCTCTGACTACTGTGTGCATTGACCATTCCAGTAGAGGATGATCATCATGTGACTGCATGCACTGGAATCATCTCTGACTACTGTGTGCATTGACCATTCCAGTAGAGGATGATCATCATGTGACTGCATGCACTGGAAGCATCTCTGACTACTGTGTGCATTGACCATTCCAGTAGAGGATGATCATCATGTGACTGCATGCACTGGAATCATCTCTGACTACTGTGTGCATTGACCATTCCAGTAGAGGATGATCATCATGTGACTGCATGCACTGGAAGCATCTCTGACTACTGTGTGCATTGACCATTCCAGTAGAGGATGATCATCATGTGACTGCATGCACTGGAAGCATCTCTGACTACTGTGTGCATTGACCATTCCAGTAGAGGATGATCATCATGTGACTGCATGCACTGGAAGCATCTCTGACTACTGTGTGCATTGACCATTCCAGTAGAGGATGATCATCATGTGACTGCATGCACTGGAAGCATCTCTGACTACTGTGTGCATTGACCATTCCAGTAGAGGATGATCATCATGTGACTGCATGCACTGGAAGCATCTCTGACTACTGTGTGCATTGACCATTCCAGTAGAGGATGATCATCATGTGACTGCATGCACTGGAAGCATCTCTGACTACTGTGTGCATTGACCATTCCAGTAGAGGATGATCATCATGTGACTGCATGCACTGGAAGCATCTCTGACTACTGTGTGCATTGACCATTCCAGTAGAGGATGATCATCATGTGACTGCATGCACTGGAAGCATCTCTGACTACTGTGTGCATTGACCATTCCAGTAGAGGATGATCATCATGTGACTGCATGCACTGGAATCATCTCAGACTACTGTGTGCATTGACCATTCCAGTAGAGGATGATCATCATGTGACTGCATGCACTGGAAGCATCTCTGACTACTGTGTGCATTGACCATTCCAGTAGAGGATGATCATCATGTGACTGCATGCACTGGAAGCATCTCTGACTACTGTGTGCATTGACCATTCCAGTAGAGGATGATCATCATGTGACTGCATGCACTGGAAGCATCTCTGACTACTGTGTGCATTGACCATTCCAGTAGAGGATGATCATCATGTGACTGCATGCACTGGAAGCATCTCTGACTACTGTGTGCATTGACCATTCCAGTAGAGGATGATCATCATGTGACTGCATGCACTGGAAGCATCTCTGACTACTGTGTGCATTGACCATTCCAGTAGAGGATGATCATCATGTGACTGCATGCACTGGAAGCATCTCTGACTACTGTGTGCATTGACCATTCCAGTAGAGGATGATCATCATGTGACTGCATGCACTGGAAGCATCTCTGACTACTGTGTGCATTGACCATTCCAGTAGAGGATGATCATCATGTGACTGCATGCACTGGAAGCATCTCTGACTACTGTGTGCATTGACCATTCCAGTAGAGGATGATCATCATGTGACTGCATGCACTGGAAGCATCTCTGACTACTGTGTGCATTGACCATTCCAGTAGAGGATGATCATCATGTGACTGCATGCACTGGAAGCATCTCTGACTACTGTGTGCATTGACCATTCCAGTAGAGGATGATCATCATGTGACTGCATGCACTGGAAGCATCTCTGACTACTGTGTGCATTGACCATTCCAGTAGAGGATGATCATCATGTGACTGCATGCACTGGAATCATCTCAGACTACTGTGTGCATTGACCATTCCAGTAGAGGATGATCATCATGTGACTGCATGCACTGGAAGCATCTCTGACTACTGTGTGCATTGACCATTCCAGTAGAGGATGATCATCATGTGACTGCATGCACTGGAAGCATCTCTGACTACTGTGTGCATTGACCATTCCAGTAGAGGATGATCATCATGTGACTGCATGCACTGGAAGCATCTCTGACTACTGTGTGCATTGACCATTCCAGTAGAGGATGATCATCATGTGACTGCATGCACTGGAAGCATCTCTGACTACTGTGTGCATTGACCATTCCAGTAGAGGATGATCATCATGTGACTGCATGCACTGGAAGCATCTCTGACTACTGTGTGCATTGACCATTCCAGTAGAGGATGATCATCATGTGACTGCATGCACTGGAAGCATCTCTGACTACTGTGTGCATTGACCATTCCAGTAGAGGATGATCATCATGTGACTGCATGCACTGGAAGCATCTCTGACTACTGTGTGCATTGACCATTCCAGTAGAGGATGATCATCATGTGACTGCATGCACTGGAAGCATCTCTGACTACTGTGTGCATTGACCATTCCAGTAGAGGATGATCATCATGTGACTGCATGCACTGGAAGCATCTCTGACTACTGTGTGCATTGACCATTCCAGTAGAGGATGATCATCATGTGACTGCATGCACTGGAAGCATCTCTGACTACTGTGTGCATTGACCATTCCAGTAGAGGATGATCATCATGTGACTGCATGCACTGGAAGCATCTCTGACTACTGTGTGCATTGACCATTCCAGTAGAGGATGATCATCATGTGACTGCATGCACTGGAAGCATCTCTGACTACTGTGTGCATTGACCATTCCAGTAGAGGATGATCATCATGTGACTGCATGCACTGGAAGCATCTCTGACTACTGTGTGCATTGACCATTCCAGTAGAGGATGATCATCATGTGACTGCATGCACTGGAAGCATCTCTGACTACTGTGTGCATTGACCATTCCAGTAGAGGATGATCATCATGTGACTGCATGCACTGGAAGCATCTCTGACTACTGTGTGCATTGACCATTCCAGTAGAGGATGATCATCATGTGACTGCATGCACTGGAAGCATCTCTGACTACTGTGTGCATTGACCATTCCAGTAGAGGATGATCATCATGTGACTGCATGCACTGGAAGCATCTCTGACTACTGTGTGCATTGACCATTCCAGTAGAGGATGATCATCATGTGACTGCATGCACTGGAAGCATCTCTGACTACTGTGTGCATTGACCATTCCAGTAGAGGATGATCATCATGTGACTGCATGCACTGGAAGCATCTCTGACTACTGTGTGCATTGACCATTCCAGTAGAGGATGATCATCATGTGACTGCATGCACTGGAAGCATCTCTGACTACTGTGTGCATTGACCATTCCAGTAGAGGATGATCATCATGTGACTGCATGCACTGGAAGCATCTCTGACTACTGTGTGCATTGACCATTCCAGTAGAGGATGATCATCATGTGACTGCATGCACTGGAATCATCTCTGACTACTGTGTGCATTGACCATTCCAGTAGAGGATGATCATCATGTGACTGCATGCACTGGAAGCATCTCTGACTACTGTGTGCATTGACCATTCCAGTAGAGGATGATCATCATGTGACTGCATGCACTGGAAGCATCTCTGACTACTGTGTGCATTGACCATTCCAGTAGAGGATGATCATCATGTGACTGCATGCACTGGAAGCATCTCTGACTACTGTGTGCATTGACCATTCCAGTAGAGGATGATCATCATGTGACTGCATGCACTGGAAGCATCTCTGACTACTGTGTGCATTGACCATTCCAGTAGAGGATGATCATCATGTGACTGCATGCACTGGAAGCATCTCTGACTACTGTGTGCATTGACCATTCCAGTAGAGGATGATCATCATGTGACTGCATGCACTGGAAGCATCTCTGACTACTGTGTGCATTGACCATTCCAGTAGAGGATGATCATCATGTGACTGCATGCACTGGAAGCATCTCTGACTACTGTGTGCATTGACCATTCCAGTAGAGGATGATCATCATGTGACTGCATGCACTGGAAGCATCTCTGACTACTGTGTGCATTGACCATTCCAGTAGAGGATGATCATCATGTGACTGCATGCACTGGAAGCATCTCTGACTACTGTGTGCATTGACCATTCCAGTAGAGGATGATCATCATGTGACTGCATGCACTGGAAGCATCTCTGACTACTGTGTGCATTGACCATTCCAGTAGAGGATGATCATCATGTGACTGCATGCACTGGAAGCATCTCTGACTACTGTGTGCATTGACCATTCCAGTAGAGGATGATCATCATGTGACTGCATGCACTGGAAGCATCTCTGACTACTGTGTGCATTGACCATTCCAGTAGAGGATGATCATCATGTGACTGCATGCACTGGAAGCATCTCTGACTACTGTGTGCATTGACCATTCCAGTAGAGGATGATCATCATGTGACTGCATGCACTGGAAGCATCTCTGACTACTGTGTGCATTGACCATTCCAGTAGAGGATGATCATCATGTGACTGCATGCACTGGAAGCATCTCTGACTACTGTGTGCATTGACCATTCCAGTAGAGGATGATCATCATGTGACTGCATGCACTGGAAGCATCTCTGACTACTGTGTGCATTGACCATTCCAGTAGAGGATGATCATCATGTGACTGCATGCACTGGAAGCATCTCTGACTACTGTGTGCATTGACCATTCCAGTAGAGGATGATCATCATGTGACTGCATGCACTGGAAGCATCTCTGACTACTGTGTGCATTGACCATTCCAGTAGAGGATGATCATCATGTGACTGCATGCACTGGAAGCATCTCTGACTACTGTGTGCATTGACCATTCCAGTAGAGGATGATCATCATGTGACTGCATGCACTGGAAGCATCTCTGACTACTGTGTGCATTGACCATTCCAGTAGAGGATGATCATCATGTGACTGCATGCACTGGAAGCATCTCTGACTACTGTGTGCATTGACCATTCCAGTAGAGGATGATCATCATGTGACTGCATGCACTGGAAGCATCTCTGACTACTGTGTGCATTGACCATTCCAGTAGAGGATGATCATCATGTGACTGCATGCACTGGAAGCATCTCTGACTACTGTGTGCATTGACCATTCCAGTAGAGGATGATCATCATGTGACTGCATGCACTGGAAGCATCTCTGACTACTGTGTGCATTGACCATTCCAGTAGAGGATGATCATCATGTGACTGCATGCACTGGAAGCATCTCTGACTACTGTGTGCATTGACCATTCCAGTAGAGGATGATCATCATGTGACTGCATGCACTGGAAGCATCTCAGACTACTGTGTGCATTGACCATTCCAGTAGAGGATGATCATCATGTGACTGCATGCACTGGAAGCATCTCTGACTACTGTGTGCATTGACCATTCCAGTAGAGGATGATCATCATGTGACTGCATGCACTGGAAGCATCTCTGACTACTGTGTGCATTGACCATTCCAGTAGAGGATGATCATCATGTGACTGCATGCACTGGAAGCATCTCTGACTACTGTGTGCATTGACCATTCCAGTAGAGGATGATCATCATGTGACTGCATGCACTGGAAGCATCTCTGACTACTGTGTGCATTGACCATTCCAGTAGAGGATGATCATCATGTGACTGCATGCACTGGAAGCATCTCTGACTACTGTGTGCATTGACCATTCCAGTAGAGGATGATCATCATGTGACTGCATGCACTGGAAGCATCTCTGACTACTGTGTGCATTGACCATTCCAGTAGAGGATGATCATCATGTGACTGCATGCACTGGAAGCATCTCTGACTACTGTGTGCATTGACCATTCCAGTAGAGGATGATCATCATGTGACTGCATGCACTGGAAGCATCTCTGACTACTGTGTGCATTGACCATTCCAGTAGAGGATGATCATCATGTGACTGCATGCACTGGAAGCATCTCAGACTACTGTGTGCATTGACCATTCCAGTAGAGGATGATCATCATGTGACTGCATGCACTGGAAGCATCTCTGACTACTGTGTGCATTGACCATTCCAGTAGAGGATGATCATCATGTGACTGCATGCACTGGAAGCATCTCTGACTACTGTGTGCATTGACCATTCCAGTAGAGGATGATCATCATGTGACTGCATGCACTGGAAGCATCTCTGACTACTGTGTGCATTGACCATTCCAGTAGAGGATGATCATCATGTGACTGCATGCACTGGAAGCATCTCTGACTACTGTGTGCATTGACCATTCCAGTAGAGGATGATCATCATGTGACTGCATGCACTGGAAGCATCTCTGACTACTGTGTGCATTGACCATTCCAGTAGAGGATGATCATCATGTGACTGCATGCACTGGAAGCATCTCAGACTACTGTGTGCATTGACCATTCCAGTAGAGGATGATCATCATGTGACTGCATGCACTGGAAGCATCTCTGACTACTGTGTGCATTGACCATTCCAGTAGAGGATGATCATCATGTGACTGCATGCACTGGAAGCATCTCAGACTACTGTGTGCATTGACCATTCCAGTAGAGGATGATCATCATGTGACTGCATGCACTGGAAGCATCTCTGACTACTGTGTGCATTGACCATTCCAGTAGAGGATGATCATCATGTGACTGCATGCACTGGAAGCATCTCTGACTACTGTGTGCATTGACCATTCCAGTAGAGGATGATCATCATGTGACTGCATGCACTGGAAGCATCTCTGACTACTGTGTGCATTGACCATTCCAGTAGAGGATGATCATCATGTGACTGCATGCACTGGAAGCATCTCTGACTACTGTGTGCATTGACCATTCCAGTAGAGGATGATCATCATGTGACTGCATGCACTGGAAGCATCTCTGACTACTGTGTGCATTGACCATTCCAGTAGAGGATGATCATCATGTGACTGCATGCACTGGAAGCATCTCTGACTACTGTGTGCATTGACCATTCCAGTAGAGGATGATCATCATGTGACTGCATGCACTGGAAGCATCTCTGACTACTGTGTGCATTGACCATTCCAGTAGAGGATGATCATCATGTGACTGCATGCACTGGAATCATCTCAGACTACTGTGTGCATTGACCATTCCAGTAGAGGATGATCATCATGTGACTGCATGCACTGGAAGCATCTCTGACTACTGTGTGCATTGACCATTCCAGTAGAGGATGATCATCATGTGACTGCATGCACTGGAAGCATCTCAGACTACTGTGTGCATTGAGTCTGAGATGCTTCCACTGCATGCACTGGAAGCATCTCTGACTACTGTGTGCATTGACCATTCCAGTAGAGGATGATCATCATGTGCCTGCATGCACTGGAAGCATCTCTGACTACTGTGTGCATTGACCATTCCAGTAGAGGATGATCATCATGTGACTGCATGCACTGGAAGCATCTCTGACTACTGTGTGCATTGACCATTCCAGTAGAGGATGATCATCATGTGACTGCATGCACTGGAATCATCTCTGACTACTGTGTGCATTGACCATTCCAGTAGAGGATGATCATCATGTGACTGCATGCACTGGAAGCATCTCTGACTACTGTGTGCATTGACCATTCCAGTAGAGGATGATCATCATGTGACTGCATGCACTGGAAGCATCTCTGACTACTGTGTGCATTGACCATTCCAGTAGAGGATGATCATCATGTGACTGCATGCACTGGAAGCATCTCTGACTACTGTGTGCATTGACCATTCCAGTAGAGGATGATCATCATGTGACTGCATGCACTGGAATCATCTCAGACTACTGTGTGCATTGACCATTCCAGTAGAGGATGATCATCATGTGACTGCATGCACTGGAATCATCTCTGACTACTGTGTGCATTGACCATTCCAGTAGAGGATGATCATCATGTGACTGCATGCACTGGAAGCATCTCTGACTACTGTGTGCATTGACCATTCCAGTAGAGGATGATCATCATGTGACTGCATGCACTGGAAGCATCTCTGACTACTGTGTGCATTGACCATTCCAGTAGAGGATGATCATCATGTGACTGCATGCACTGGAAGCATCTCTGACTACTGTGTGCATTGACCATTCCAGTAGAGGATGATCATCATGTGACTGCATGCACTGGAAGCATCTCTGACTACTGTGTGCATTGACCATTCCAGTAGAGGATGATCATCATGTGACTGCATGCACTGGAATCATCTCAGACTACTGTGTGCATTGACCATTCCAGTAGAGGATGATCATCATGTGACTGCATGCACTGGAATCATCTCTGACTACTGTGTGCATTGACCATTCCAGTAGAGGATGATCATCATGTGACTGCATGCACTGGAAGCATCTCTGACTACTGTGTGCATTGACCATTCCAGTAGAGGATGATCATCATGTGACTGCATGCACTGGAAGCATCTCTGACTACTGTGTGCATTGACCATTCCAGTAGAGGATGATCATCATGTGACTGCATGCACTGGAAGCATCTCTGACTACTGTGTGCATTGACCATTCCAGTAGAGGATGATCATCATGTGACTGCATGCACTGGAAGCATCTCTGACTACTGTGTGCATTGACCATTCCAGTAGAGGATGATCATCATGTGACTGCATGCACTGGAAGCATCTCTGACTACTGTGTGCATTGACCATTCCAGTAGAGGATGATCATCATGTGACTGCATGCACTGGAAGCATCTCTGACTACTGTGTGCATTGACCATTCCAGTAGAGGATGATCATCATGTGACTGCATGCACTGGAAGCATCTCTGACTACTGTGTGCATTGACCATTCCAGTAGAGGATGATCATCATGTGACTGCATGCACTGGAAGCATCTCAGACTACTGTGTGCATTGACCATTCCAGTAGAGGATGATCATCATGTGACTGCATGCACTGGAATCATCTCAGACTACTGTGTGCATTGACCATTCCAGTAGAGGATGATCATCATGTGACTGCATGCACTGGAATCATCTCTGACTACTGTGTGCATTGACCATTCCAGTAGAGGATGATCATCATGTGACTGCATGCACTGGAAGCATCTCTGACTACTGTGTGCATTGACCATTCCAGTAGAGGATGATCATCATGTGACTGCATGCACTGGAAGCATCTCTGACTACTGTGTGCATTGACCATTCGACTTTCCAGTAAAGGATGATCATGTTAATTTTTTTCCGAATTCTGACATATTTGATAACATTCATGAAAACTGTTTTACTGAATTTTCCCCAAACCTATAAATAAGGGTAAGATCAGCCAGCCAGCAGCTGTGTTCCTGTGAAGGTCTAAAGAACTAACAAAAGCAAGCAAAACCTCTCTATCGGATCTTAACAGTTAAAATTTCTTCAAGAACAACAACAAGATAGACTAGATACTACCAACACATATAACTATTAAAAGAGTATCCTGACTGTCATCACATTTGACATACTGCCAAACGGAGAACAGTGTTTAGTTGGTCTTTTTCCAATATAAACTTTGTCATTGAAACACGCTACTTATGCTGATAATAAGATTATTCTTAAACTGAATCAATGGTTATTTCCCTTTTCAAAACATAAAAGTTTCCACAGATGGATTTGAAAGATGACACTATCATGGTGTCGTCATGAATACAGCCTTCTGATATCCATTGAAAATTCAGTATTAAGATTATCATTATCAAATTTCCTTATCAGCCATGTGTATCACTTTAAAATCAATATCTATTTTATAGTTTTTGTGCCATTTGGATATCAAAAAAATCTACATGACACAATGACACACTCTGTCACTACAAAATGACTGTGTCACATCCAACCCAGGTGACACATCATTAACATCAAGTTCTAAACTGTTTTACTACAAAACAGCTGTCACACCCAACCATGTCACATCCAACCCTGACACATCAAACCATGTCACATCCAACCATGTCACATTCAACCATGTCACACCCAACCATGTCACATCCAACCCTGACACATCCAACCATGTCACATCCAACCATGTCACATCCAACCATGACACATCCAACCATGTCACATCCAACCATGTCACACCCAACACACTATTGACATCTGGTTCCAGACTTAGTTTATCATGTATCTCTAAAACAAACACCAAAGTCTGAACTTTGACTCACAAAATCACTACCACTTTTGTACCGCAAATGAGAAATTTTTTAAACCATGAACTTATTTTTCTGTGCAGGATTAATTCTGGAATTAGCAGTATTTAAATTAAAGATTATGTGTATCATGGTTAATTAAACATTAAGGGTGATTTTCACCTCCTATTTAACACTGCAATCACTTTTGTCTTTTCAACATCCTTTTGATTATCACACCTCTATTTTATCCATGATTGTACAAATTTGCAAATACCATATTTCACTATTTTGAGCACTAAAAATTGTGTGAGAAAACCCATATAAGCCTATAAGCAATAAAACAAAATATAGAAATAGTGAGTTTATATCCCCATCCCTCTATAGATATGGTGGGAAAATAAAATAAATAAATTCAAGATACAAGTTAACTTTTTCTTCTCTTAAAAAATCGGACACAACTGCAGAGTATACCTGTCCTGGTCAAAGTAGATCCTTTGGTTGGATTCAACTTGTCGTAGAGCAGTAAAAAGAATTTGTCCTGGGTTCCTCATATCCCAGCATAAAATCTCAGAATCCTGTGGAATATGTAAATATGTACATTTATTTCTAGGGGATTTTCGATTTTTAAGGAGGCTGTTTTTGTATAAGAACATAACCTATAAATGACTAGACTTCTTAACATTTGCTTGAACTAATAAATCTGAGTGATAAAAAACTTAAATTGATATTGAAAAAACTTACAAGTGTTTGTCTTAAATTTCAGCACATTACAACTGCACATCACAGCAGGAACATTATTAATGAAGATATAAAACAGTCATGTTGACTACTGCCAGCCTCACCAAGCGTTTGGTATTTGCATAAAATAATTAGGAAATCAATCAAAGTGTCTCACTGCTCTGTCAGATCAAGCAACTTCATGACTGCTTCGTTATGGTGGTCGTCTAGAAATCAAGCTTTTACACTGTTACAGATATTTAACATTAAAGAAGATTACAGGTATCTTTAGGGTCAATCATTAGAGCAGTATTTTATGAACTCATTCCATTTTATTCTGGCATTTTTTTTTTTGTTGTTCTTCTGGGTCTGACATTCAGACCCATTCCCAATTCAAAATACCCTATATTTTCCAAAGTTTTTGTTACTTTTGCCAACAATGGCTTGGATTTTTCACAGTTGCCATGACATTCCTGTAGTGGCAAAATGTCATCTTCAAATTAAAAATGTTGAAATTTCCCACAATGATTACTATTTATGCTTCAAAACAATTATTAACACACTATCTTGCAGTCCCCTGTATACTATTTGGGTTTTCCACAAAGCAATAATCATTGAATGTGGGAATTTCCCCACGAAATTTAAAAGCACAGCTCCCTGGCACCTGGTTGTTTGAATTTCGTTAGTATTTTAATAAGTGTTCCACTGACCTTGAGAAAACACAGAAAATATCAAATAAGTGTATTTACTAAAACAATGAACATTGTCTCATAATGACAAAGTACAAACAAAATAAATGTATTATACAGTTAAACCCACATTAATCAAAAGCCTTGAGACTAAATTTGGTCTTGAGAGGTTTTCAGAACACTGATGGTTTCATAGATGTGAAAAACCATATAATACAAGCACTGATATAACACTAGAGTGTAAAAGAGAATGAAATTGTGAGAAACCATCGGCATATATGAGTGAATATAATTAAGAAAGCTAGTTGTTTTTAATATCTAATGAAAGATTGGCTTAAAAAATGTTTCACTTCTGAAAATCGCATCTGGTTATGTGAATCAATACAGTAATGTGAATCAATAGAGTTATGTGAATCAATACAGTTGTTCATTTCAAGAAACATTAACAAATGAGACATTTTTATAAATTGTTTGCAAGTCCATTAGAATTATGAATGATTATCAAAAATATTAAAAAAAACTCCATATAAATCATGGCTGCCATGTTGGATTTAAGATAAGCACAATTATAGTCATAATGAAATTCCTTTTATCCAGAAAAGCATCGGTCACTTGAGAGACCCTAGTTTTTAAAGTAATTGTGATGAAGAAAAGCTTAAAATGTTTAACTAAAATGTGCCCCACCCCACTCCAATGTACCTCATACCTGAAGGTCCCACCCCACTTCAATGTACCTCATACCCAAAGGTCCCATCCCACTCTAATGTACCTCATACCCAAAGGTCACATCCCACTCCAATGTACCTCATACCCAAAGGTCCCACCGCACTCTGATGTACCTCATACCCAAAGATCCCATCCCACTCCAATGTACCTCATACCCAAAGGTCCCAACCCACTCTAATGTACCTCATATCCAAAGGTCCCTCCCAGGAGCAGGAGTGCTAAAAGCATTGATATAGTGATGTGATGATATTACAGTCCAAACATTAAATGAACTCACCAAGTGTTTAAAGTAATGGCGTAGTGATATGATGATATTACAGTCCAAACATTAAATGATCTCACCAAGAGTTTAAAGAAATGATGTAGTGATATGATGATATTACAGTCCAAACATTAAATGATCTCACCAAGAGTTTAAATAATGATGTAGTGATGTGATGATATTACAGCCCAAACATTAAATGATCTCACCAAGAGTTTAAAGAAATGATGTAGTGATATGATGATATTACAGTCCAAACATTAAATGAACTCACCAAGAGTTTAAAAAATGATGTAGTGATGTGATGATATTACAGCCCAAACATTAAATGAACTAACCAAGACTTTAAAGTAATGACTTAGCGATGTGATGATATTACAGTCCAAACATTAAATGAACTCACCAAGAGTTTAAAGGAATGATATAGTGATGTGATGATATTACAGTCCAAACATTAAATGAACTCACCAAGAGTTTAAAGGAATGACTCTGGGGCAGAACCCAAATGTATCTGGTAAAGGTTTATAGAACTATGTGATCAAAAACAAAAATGTAATATTTGTACCATTGATCCACTCCAGGGCATAATCCAGGAGCCAGTATAGTACTGCAAGAAGGGGGATTATGTCATGAAGTTCCAAATAAAATGTGAATCAGGTTATATGCCATTAAAATATAAATGATGAAAAACGTTAAATGAAAACTTTGACAAAAATGTGTCCTCAATATTATTCTAGACTCTAATGCCCTACTGCACTGCAGGTGTGGTACTAAATAAAGGCTTGGTTTTTGGTTGTAATGGCACAGCAACCACATGTAGATTATTTAGTGTCAAGGTAATAGGAACATACCCAATGACACACCAAAGCAGCTGACTCAGGTAGGTCCAATGGTAGGGTCTAAACTTTTTTTGATCACGAGTCCAACACACACTAACAACTGAGCCACCACAGTTCCCACCTGAGTATTAAATTATACACCAAATATGAAGTGAATCCAGTGAGAAGCATTGGAAACATAACTGATGCAAAAACCTTTGACCAAAATGTGTCCCCAATTGTTATTTTTGATATTACATACTAAATGTGAAGTGAATTAATATCAAGAGAAAAAGCATGAATTAAAGTTGTTGTTGTTGTTGTAGGGTTTAACGCCATTTTTCAGCACAGGAAAGGCTATACATGGCGGCCAGTATTAATGGTGGAGGAAGAAACCGGGAAATCACCGGAAAGAACCACCGACCCGCGAGAAGCTACTGGCAAGCTCTCTCACATATCCACATTCGCCGAATCTTAGACTCGAACCCACGCAGATAGAGGTGAGATGGCAGTGATCCGTAACGGACAGCGCTTTAGACCACTCGGCCACTCTGGGCCCCTACATGAATTAAAGCCATCTGCATACCCACTAACATGAAGATGAACAATGCTAGAATCCCACATCATCAGGAGTACACAAAAGTTCAATCATTTATGAAAATGCAATTAATTAATTGTATATGGTATACCTTTCTTCCACCACTGTACAACTTTGTTCCATCTGGTGAAAAGGCAATGTGAGTTACTCCTCCCTGTTGGCCTTGGAACATGCATACCATCTCTCCAGCAGGATCATGATAAACAGAAACTGGAGAAGAAAAAAAACATTTATCACATAATGAACTGTTATGGTATCTGATGAATTTAATAAAGAACAAGAGGTACTTGACGGAACTGATGCTCAAAAAAGAATATGTTCAGAGTGAAAACCAAATCTGGCACCATTGTCATTCAAGACCAATAAGATATTATAATTACCTTTGGAGAAAACTGCATTTTGATATGACTTTCCATCTATGGGGACTGGCAATAACAAGACTGGCAATAATCTCTGGCAATAACAAGACTGGTGATAATCTCTGGCAATAACAAGACTGGCAATAATCTATGGCAATAACAACATATTCAAGATACACAGTTACTGCCTAATTTTAATTTAGTACCAACTAGACTGCATAAAAAGTCTTTTAACAATTAAACTAATTTTAATTTAGTACCAACTAGACATCTTAAGAAGTCTTTGGATGAAAACCCAATGTTGATATGCCTTTCCATCTATTGGAACTGGCATTAACAGCATTTTCAAGATGGTAGCCATAATGTATATCATGCCTTATCAAATATCCAGGTAATACAAGATTTGGTGGCAAGTAATAACCCAAGTAATACTGCTGGTGATGAGTGCTCATGTGATATGCCAACCAATACAAGGACTGTTGGTGAGCACTCATGTGATGTCCCAAGCATAACATGGGGTGTTGGTGAGCCCTCATGTGATGTCCCAAGCATAACATGGGGTGTTGGTGAGCCCTCATGTGATATGCCAACCACTACAATGACTGATGTTGAGCACTCATGTGATATGCCAACCAATACAAGGACTGTTGGTGAGCACTCATGTGATGTCCCAACCAATGTAAGGACTGTTGATGAGCATGCATGTGATGTCCCAAGCATAACATGAGGTGTTGGTGAGCACTCATGGGATATCCCAAGCAATACAAATGGTGAGCACTCATGGGATATCCCAAGCAATACAAATGGTGAGCACTCATGGGATATCCCAAGCAATACAAATGGTGAACACTCATGGGATATCCCAAGCAATACAAATGGTGAGCACTCATGGGATATCCCAAGCAATACAAATGGTGAGCACTCATGGGATATCTCAAGCAATACAAATGGTGAGCACTCATGGGATATCCCAAGCAATACAAATGGTGAGCACTCATGGGATATCCCAAGGAATACAAATGGTGAGCACTCATGGGATATCCCAAGCAATACAAATGGTGATGAACACTCATGGGATATCCCAAGCAATACAAGTGGTAATGAGTACTCATGAAACATGTCCACAAATTACCATGTCTTCTAACATGTGCTGAAAAATGGCGTTAAACACAACAATAACTACCATGTCTTCAGGACATGACAGATTACCTCATAACAAGTAAAGCAAGCAAACCATTACTGCTAAATACATTGCTTGTTAACATCTTTGATTACTAACTTACCGCACAATGAAGGGATGCAGGTGTGGAGAGAAACAAGGGAATCAAGAATTGTAGATAATCCACCCACTCACTTCCTAGTCCAACTCATTCAGCATGTCATAAATTTCTATAACTTTGAATTTAATGAAGAAAACTACTTCCAAATCAATGGAACCATAATGGGTAAAAATGGTCCATTTGCATGCAAATATTTTTATGAGAAAACTTGAGGGTCAGCTTTTAGCAACAGTGGAACTTAACACCATAACATTGGGTGCATTTCATTGATGATTTAGAAATTAAGTGGCAATATGGCAGAGAAAGTCTGGATGACTATATATCAAACAACTTCCATCCTTCAATAAAATTCACTTCAGAAGTCTCCTACTCAAAACACATTTTCCTGGACACAACAACCAGTAGAAAACAAACTCCATATAGACATCTACTTGAAACCAACCAACCAACACCAGACACTCCTCCCAACCAACTCTCATCCAAAACACTGCATTTGGAACATCCCGTATAGCCAGGCACTAAGGATACACAGAATCTCCTCTGACGTTGGAACATTCAAAAAAAAGTCTGAAGAGTTATCTAAACATTTGATTTACCAAGGCTAGGACAAAGACCTGATTGCAGATGGTCCAACCAAAATGTGCAAAACTAAGAATGAAATTTATCTCATCACATGTATGATCTGCAACATTCAGTATGTTGGAGAAATTAATAAACTTCATAAATTTGATTGGATGACAATGCAGCTACACAGAATCCCAGTTTCAAAACAATTCTCCTCCCGTGGCTACACTTTCAGTGATATCACACTTATTGCAATTGCTCACAACCCCAACTGTAGTTCCAAAACCAGGAAAGAAAAAGAAATTATACTGGATATGCCACCTTAGAACACTGAAATCAAGCGGTTTAAACCAAGACTAGAAAAAGACAGCCATGCACAAATAAAATTATCTTTTTGCATCTGACACATTTTCTTTTAAATCATTCTCTAAATTTGGTTATTAGACACCCAAGGGCCTATAATTACTACTAAAACAATAAAATATCCAGGACATAATTTATGCTAACATAATTTTACATACAATAACAGATGTTGTTATGGCTCATCGATTTCTAGGCCAATATAAAATATTTTCAGCAACCGAAACAGGTAGAAATAAACTAGTTGAAAGTTAATAAATTTAAAGGTATAATTCCCATAGAAATAGTCATGTAAAGTTTTGCAAACATAATGGTTTTTCTGTTTTATTCGTTTTTCTTGAATACGTTCTATATTTGCTTTTAAAAAAAAAAAGACTTATTCAAGAGTCAAAAGTGCTCTGGCTAGTTAGATACTAGTTTTGCACTGTTAGTTGTCAGTATATTGCTGGTAAATGTTTTATGTCGTGTCAACAGTACACACTGAAAAGCACACATCTCTACATGCATCCAGCAGCTATATGAACAACTGACAATTCTTGATCACATGCTCTAAACTCAGTTATCTGATTGGTTCAACATGACAACATATCTAAATTTAGAGGGGTTTGAAAAGGGGAGAGAGAAGGATGCACTGTTTATTATTCAAACTATATTTAATCAATTTAATTACAACTTAAACAACGCAAAATACACAGGTTAAATAGCCACTTTATTGTACATATAAAATAATCTTTTTGGCATAATGGGGGCAAATCCTGTCACAGCACATTGCACCAGCCCAGCTCTGAAATGTTCATGAAGTATACCCTGTAAGGTCTCTGACTCCTGTAAAGCATTACTATGACCAGCAAGTAGGGAATATAATCTAATTTCTGCAAGGTACAGCCTAATTGTGGAGTACTGCAGCTGTAGCAGGGCATGACAGCATACTACAAAAAACAAAACATCTGAGAGTTCATGTCAAGTGTTCGAATGCACAACAATACCTGACACTGCCTATAATTCCACATACACTTGATGGCAGTTCTGTACATCAACCTAGTATGATCGGACACTGATAACACAAATTTCTGTGCAAGTTGTTATGAAAATTGCATAAATTCTTAAGTCAGAGGTCACACAATATCCAGAAACTTTTGTATTCCATGTCCATGAATGCCAGCTGGAGACCGAAGTGTGTTTTTTAAACGAACCCATTTGATGTGCTCCTTGATAAACTCATTTGAAACACAGTGCTATATGATATAGAAGTCTCTATTAGTCTGTGCACCACAAGACTGTTGAACTGTGCCACAATACCCAGAAATGTGTGCATTCCATGTCACAGAATGCCAGAGGAAGATTGAAGTGTTTTAGGAAGTCGCATCTTCAATGAATTCATGTGAAGTACTTTTTAGTGAACCCATGTGAAGTGAAGTGTCTTACGATATGGATGGCTCTATCGGTCTATGCACCCACAAGATGGCTGAACTGTACACATAATATCCAGGAATGCTTATATTCCATGCAACAGAATTACAGTGGAAGAATGTGTTGTAAGACAGTCATGTCTTCAGTGAACCCATATGAATTAAAGTGCTCTCCCAGGAAGCCATATAAGTGCAGTGCCACTATGGTGTGAATGGCTGTATCGATCTGTGTACCCATGAAACCTAAAAGCAGAAAAGATATTGGAAAGCAGAACAAGGAAGTAGGAAGTGCTATGACAATGGCATATAAATACCAAAGTCAGCATTGAATTACACAATCCTGTCACAGCACACTACACCAGCCCTGCTCTGTTCTACAGGATACCTCAGGACAAGAGACAAGAGACATGTAAGAGTTTGTAGGGTTGTGAAGAGTGTCCTGTATGTGGAGCCTCAAGGGGCTGATATGAGGTATATAGGGTCAATGATATCCGAAATTCTACAAGTCTGATCCACAGGATGCTATGATAACAAACATCAGCTGATACTTCATACATGCACCATAGGAAGCTGGTATGAAGTATATGGGCATAATAGTTGAGTGCATTTAAGCATTGACACAGATTGGGGTTCAAAAGCAAAGCTTTGAATGCATGAAAACTTGGCAATGGCCCAAACGAGTGAAATTAGCACTGCCACTCTGGAACAGTGTGACTGTAACAAGGCCCAAAGTTTGAATAAGGTAAGGAGCTGCAAGGGGAATAATGACCGGAAATGCATGAAATATATTCGAACTGCATGATTAGCCTGATCTACGTAAAGATATGTATGTAAGATATATGTATTCGATAGCCACTTAGGAATTCACAAGTACACAAATAGATGATGATACCTGTGAAATGATCGTGTAGCAATAGATACAATATTAGAGTGTGTCTTAAGCATAAAGAAATATATAAAAATTTGCACGATAGTCTCACTAAGTAAACAAATGAATAGTGCATTGATTGACACAAGTGTGTAATGAACTAGTGAGGCACAAGATGTGACATCTGTCTCTGATCTGAGCTAATTCTGTCTGGGTACACCTGAATATATCTACAACATGCATTAGAGGACCATCGATCTAAGGCATGGATAAGTTGTTCTGGAATTCCAGACTTAGCAGCACTAGTAGCCACCCCCAAGCGGAAGGAGTGCCCATTATAAAACCACCCTCAAGCAGAAGGAGTGTCCATTATAACTATGTGCATCTGGACCAAATGGCCTTAAATGAAGTGATAAAGAAAGTTTTACCATTGTCCAAAAAAAAAGAGAGGATCTCAAGTTCCGGCTTACATCTGAATATGATGGAATTCTTCATCACAAAGTATGGGTATATAAAGATGTCACAGTGCATAGAATAAATATTGATATCCATCCCTTGATGGAAAACATCAGTCTTAGATGCCATAAGATGCAGAATAAATAGGTGCTTATCCATATAAAAGCTTATGTCAGGACATACACAAATTGTTTGCTGCAGAAAAAATGGGCTCCATGAATAGCAAATTCTCCTCACCATAAAAAAACAACATTAAACCCAGTGCAAGAGTTTAGTGTTCTCACTCAGTCCATAGTGTTCCAAGCACTTCCATATGTCACATAATATATCATACGTAATAGGAAGTCATTTCTGTCTGTAGTCACATTTCACCTTTCAGACACCTTTCAATATATTCTGTAGTCGAAACAAATAATAAATACGAGTTAATGGAGTATACATACGAAGATGCAAGTACGCAACAAAGTTAATCAAGGTGTCTCCATTCACAACGGGGGCCAATCTAGATCCTGAAATCCACAATCCTACAATTAGCAAGAAAGCCTTGAAGGTTTGGATACCTGTAGAATAAGCAGACCTGCTGCCTGTGGCCAAAGAAGATTCCCACAAGAAATTTATGGTAGGCTCTAGGTGAGCTGTAGGAGGGGGGCACTCACATGGTTGTTCCTCTGCTGTGGATGCCAGCTGCCAGAATCATTCGACCATTGATTATGTCCTTGCGAATATGGCCAGGCACAATTTCCACCAGCAGGAGTTTGTCAACTGGCACAGTGTAATGCATTGTTTGGGAGAATCTGGTGTTCTCATCATTTTGCCTAGTGAGAGCAGATTGAAGGTTAAAAACCCTATGCGACTGACATGTATCCTTGGCAGCTGGACTCCATGAAGATTGTGAAACTCGCGGTTATATTCTTGTCATTGTGAAAGATTGTGTCAATGTGGTGACAAATATATGTAATTCGGCAAACTGTTGTTTGATAGTTGCTACGGCCGACATGTTGAGATCAAGCGGTGTATCAGCTGTTTCCAGGTCATGTGACAATGCTGCTGACATATGCAGCAACCATCTGATCATGTGATGATTCTCTTCAACACAAAGATGAACCACCCGTCTCATGCACATTATCTCTGTACAGTTGAAGATGTTTCTTTCCAACAGAAACTGATACCTTGATGGGGTTGGGGGTATATCAGCTAGCTGTTTAACCAATTTGAAAGCAGTCCAATTTTTTTTTCTTCTGGAATGTCCGTTTAAGTCAAATTTGTCACCATGATAATGTCGTGGTAATGTTCTATATTGCAAACACTAGTCAAAGGATTACACAGTACGTCTTGATCTATGAGAAGCGATTATGGACTGAATAAAACATAAGATCCCCAAGAAAAAGTATTTTTTAGTCATATTGCTACAATGTCTGCAGTGTGACAGTTTATAGTGTAATTAGTACTGTAGCATTAAGGTATAATTAGCACTGTAGTATTAAGGTATAATTAGTACTGTAGCATTAATATAATTAGTACTGTAGTATTGAGGTATTATTAGTACTGTAGTATTAAAATATAATTAGTACTGTAATATTGAGGTATTATTAGTACTGTAGTATTAAGGTATAATTAGTACTGAATCATTACGGTACAATTAGTACAGTAGTATTAAGATATAATTAGTACTGTAGTATTGAGGTATTATTGGTACTGTAATATTAAGGTAAAATTAGTACTGTAGTATTAAGGTGTAGTATTTAAGTATAATTAGTACAGTAGTATTAAAGTATAATTAGTACTGTAGTATTAAGATGTAATTAGCACTGAAGTATTAAGGTATAATTAGTGCTGTAATATTATGGTATAATTAGTATGTAGTATTAAGGTATAATTAGTGCTCAAGTATTAAGGTATAATTAGTACAGTAGTATTTAAGTATAAGTAGTACTGTAGTATGAAGGTATAATTAGCACTGAAGTATTAAGGTATAATTAATGCTGTAGTATGGTATAATTAATACTGTCACATGAAAGTATTATTACTGTAGTATCAAGGTATAATTAGTGCTGTAGTATTAAAGTATAAGTGTACTGTAGTATTAAGGTATAATTAGTAATGTAGTATTAAGGTATAATTAGTAATGTAGTATTAAAGTATAATTAGTAATGTAGTACTAAGTTATAATTAGTACTGTAGTATTAAGGTATAATTAGTACTGTATTATTAAAGTATAAGTGTACTGTAGTATTAAGGTATAATTAGTAATGTAGTACTAAGGTATAATTAGTACTGTAGTATTAAGGTATAATTGGTCCTGTAGTAGTAAACCCATTGTCTACATGGTATTCAGAATGACTAATATTCAATTTCTGTACAAATTAAATCTAGTTTTACATGGGATTCAAAATGTCCTATACACTTTTTAAGTACAAAGTACTAAATCTAATGAATACATTAACATTAGACAATAACAGCTTATTATATCTTATTAATTTTTATGCGTGAAAGATATTTTTTACCAATATGAAGTTAACTTTATTAGCAAAATATTGACAATAAATGTAATAAAAATTGATTCCTGGTCTCCAAAGGCAAGTAAATTTCATATCCTTTCAGAGAAATCCAAACTTCTGCCATCTACAAATACTTACTTGTCCTGGAGTAGGAGCCAGCGGCATACACTCCCCTGTCTGTTGGACTGTGTGTTATACAGGAGATTATTCCAGCCTGTCCTTGTTTTGCTATAAGCAACAAAAAAATTTTTTAAAGAAAACTAGTAACAAGATGTTCATTCACAGACATTACTCCATTTAAAAACAGGAGCAAATTTGGAGTAGCCAGCAATATTCAAACTGGCATAGAGAAAATATGAGACTCAAGCCCAATAATTAGGTCAGCGACCTACTTTTAATATAAATGGGGTTACTCTACTTGAGAGGGTCAAAGGTATCTAGGGTGTAACAAATGGATCTACTTAAACTTGAAAATTATGTCACAGTAAACAAAATCATGGAATGTTAGGATCCAAATTTATCAGACTTGTTATCAATATGAAACTGACTGCTGGATTTGACTGACATTCAATGAAACTAGAACATGAAGATCAAGCAATCATGGAGTTTGACTCTTGTAAATGATATCAATGATATTTAAATGATATCAATGCAACTCTAGATTTGAACTTACTCAAGGTCTCATAAATACCAAATAGTTTGCTTGAAGTTAAGTTGCAATCCGGGAAAGTTACTCTTCCAAATGATGAAGTCACAATGTTATGACTCCATGGTCTTAACTGTCGATAGCAAATTAACATGTTTTGTGAATTTCAACAAACATTTTATTTCCCTTGACTACAAAATGAAAATTTAAAAGAAACTTATAATATTGTAAATTATATCTAAAATAATGCTGAATATTCTATTACAAATCCAAAAGTATCAAGTATTCCAAATAAATTCCACATCTTGATGTGCCAAAATGATGCAATCCTTACCACACCAAAATTATATAATTCAGAATGTATTTTAATGAGACCTCAATAATCCTAAAATAGTGTTGTAGTTAAAAAGTCAATGATCACTGTAATATCAATGAATAACTGAAATAAATGACTTCCCTCAAACTATATCTGAACACAATTAAAATTGATTCCACATACTGAACTTCAATCAGAAATGAAAACTTTTGTTAATCTCAAAACTTACATAAAAACTATGACATAAAATGAACAATATACAAGTCAAAAGTTCTACTGCTGTTAAACAAAATCCTTAGAAAAGTGTAAAAACATTTATATAAATATAAATTAGGTTCTTTGATAATATTTACAGTACCATCATGTTAACCCAATATGTTGGATAGAAGAGCTGAAATACATAATTGTACACAGAGTCGAGCCTGACAGCCATGCATATTCATAACAATGGCCTAAATATGTTGATGGTGACATATATACAGAGACAAGCAAGTCTGACAGCTATGCAAGACAGCAATGGCACAGTTTGATACATCCCTGATATACACACAGAAAGTAGCCTGACAGCCACTCAAGTTCTAACCAATGATGCAATTGTGCTGATCATGACCATGCCAGACAGCAATGGCCAAGCCATGTGAGTTCAAAGCAATGGTCCATGACATCACAACACAATTATTGGAGTACACAGCAATTGTTTTGATAAATGAGCATTATATCAAACATAATACAGAAACCTAATTCCAGTGTGAGATACCTTGTACTGAATTTAATAAGTCCCTTTAGTTTAATAAAATTCGCTAATAACTGGCATAATCAAGAAAGGTTTGGTCGATTAATTCAGACCTTCATCAGCATTTTTTTACATTTTTCTCTGTATCAAAAAGAGCTATTTCCATCATTGTTTAATATTTTTAGTGATCTCATAATTTAAAAATATGAAAATCTGCAATATTGATACATCTGAACTGGAAAAACTTAGTTTCAGCATGGGCTGCCAAATCAAAGATCAAATTCCATATTTTATGAATTCAGTAGGTGCATTGAAAAATGTTTTATTTGGTTTCATGTTTTACATAAACACAATTAGGCTACTGATTATCTTAACAATCAGAGTAAAGAGCCACACCCAAAAGTTCACTATGGTATCCGACCCTCACTGATACAGTGGCAGCATTTTAACCAGCACTATTCTAAGAAGCACTATTTTGATGCAAGTCCTGCAGTTGATCTTTTAAGGACTAACTTTTGTCAAGACTGCCTTAATCATGAAAAAAAACAATGTTGACACTAAAACACTGTACCAGTGACCTTAATGTAAGAGCGGTACAGATGGACAAAGAGATGACAAAGTGATCATGATATCAAGCAAATGCAAACTTTACAAAAAAGGGAGAATACTCCCCTTCATTTTCAATGTAAACCTAGTTGGCATGTAGTGTGTGTTCACTTCTGATCATGGTGTAAACATTCTTAATACTGTCCATTGTTGTATACAGGTAGTGTTCCTTGTTTTCTCCATATCTGTATACATACTGTGTTTGTTGCATTTTGCCCCAAGATTTATTCAGACTGTGTTCCTTGCTCTATTTACTTCCATTGACTGATAAATCCAGTCATTGTAATGCTTTTGTCTGAGTTGAGGTACACATGCCTCTGGAAGGAAAATACATTGCCTTTGGATACCATCAGTTTTGAGTCATTTGTAATATGTATGCAAACAACAAATTCCTAATGACCAAAATGGAGTGTGTATATGTGTGTCTGTGTGTGTGTTTAAAACCGTTTCATGAAATTCACACCATATTTGAGTATATTTATGTACCATATGTTGGTCTTTCCTGGCAATCTCGACCGGGTCGACTCACATCAAAAACTCTGATCATCTTGTTGAAGCCGCAGTACAGTTTGTCACCATCAGGCTCAAAATGAAGGCTGTAGGCTGGTGTTAGCTCATCCTGTGAAGAATGAACTACCTTTATCCTCATATCAACTTGGTAGTGTCACATATTTAATAACAAGGTCAACAGAATACTGTGATAGAAAACAATATGCCAGGAGGGAAAAGTCAGAAAAAAAGAAAGGCGGCATAATCAACAACCATATTCAGTGAATTTGTGTTGCACACTTCCCATGGACAGATTACAAAACTTCACAATAATGGAACCTGATTATAAACTTAAAGATGGAACAGTCAAGTTACTGGGCAGACATTGAAAGTAACTAAATTTTATTTCCCAATCACAAAATTGATTTAAGAGGATGTGTTGAAAATGGGTAAAAATATTATCATTGACATTAAGATAAAAAAGTAAAAAATATATCAGACACCAACTTTAACAACTTTCATGATTAATTTTAAAAAAACCTCTCTCTCTCTCTCTCTCTCTCTCTCTCTCTCTCTCTCTCTCTCTCTCTCTCTCTCTCTCTCTCTCTATATATATATATATATATATATATATATATATAATGTGACAATATTTAGCAATAGCAAACTTCATCCATTTATCTTAGAAAGTTCAAACATTTCAAAACTGATGGGGAAATGTGAATTAAACCCAAATATATTGACCTTTGACCTTGAATACAGGGCTATGCAACACAACTATTAGTGATGATGCAAATTATACCAAGATTCATCCCTTCATCTAAAATGCTTCAATGATAACGAAAGTGTAATTCAACACATAAACAACAAAGCATTGACATTGAATACACTCAATTTAGCAAGAAGGTCTATAAAGTTATCAAGTGTAAAAGAGAGCTAAAATATAATAACACACCATTATATGTCAGTACTACTTTTTATGGTGGGATTAACAACAACTTGTTTGTTGTTTGTTTGTTGTTGGGCTTAACGCCATTTTTCAGCACACGATAGGCTATTCATGGCGGCCAGTATTAATGGTAGAGGAAGAAACCGGGAAATCACCGGAAAGAACCACCAACCCACGAGAAGCTGCTGGCAAGCTTTCTCACATATCTACATTAGCCGAATCCTAGACTCAAACACACGCAGACAGAGGTGAGATGACAGTGATCCGTAACGGACAGAGCTTTAGACCACTCGGCCACTCTGGGCCCCAACAACAACTTGTAATAACACACCATTATATGCTAGTACTACTGATATGATGGGATTAACAACAACTTGTATAACACACCATTATATGTCAGTACTACTGTTATGATGGGATGAACAACAACTTGTATAACACACCATTATATGTCAGTACTACTGTTATGATGGGATGAACAACAACTTGTAATAACACACCATTATATGCCAGTACTACTGTTATGATGGGATGAACAACAACTTGTAATAACACACCATTATATGCCAGTACTACTGTTATGATGGGATTAACAACAACTTGTAATAACACACCATTATATGCCAGTACTATACTACTGTTATGATGGGATGAACAACAACTTGTATAACACACCATTATATGTCAGTACTGCTGTTATGATGGGATTAACAACAACTTGTTTAACACACCATTATATGTCAGTACTACTGTTATGATGGGATTAACAACAACTTTTAATAACACACCATTATATGCCAGTACTACTGTTAAGGTGGGATTAACAACAACTTGTAATAACACACCATTATATGTCAGTACTACTGTTATGATGGGATTAACAACAACTTGTAATAACACACCATTATATGTCAGTACTACTGTTATGATGGGATTAACAACAACTTGTATAACACACCAGTACTGCAGTCTCCCTCTTACACAACCCCTCATTCTGCAATGGCAAAGTGAAAGCATAAGAAGGGTGGCATTCCCAGTAAGTAACTGTATTCTTAAGAAGTATGTGTATTCATATGTAGTAAAAAAGAAACATGTCACTTCAAAGGTTTTATTATCTTTATTTAAAAGTAGCATTAATTATTAAAAGATTTTCCTGGTCTTCAGAACAGGATTTTTTCAAGTTAACATTAATAGTTCTTATTATGTCATAAACTTGAAATGAGTATGGGGTTTTGTTGGCCTGCCCATTGCAAAACCATTCAAAAGTATCATTCAAATCTGGGTAAATACATTGCTTGGCATTTAAAATAAATCTCTGTCCATTAAATCATTTTGCCACTGCTGCAGAATATTCTCTTTGTATGTTATGATGCTGTTTATTTGAGTCTTCCTGATGTAACATTTTTCAGCAAGGACTCATAACCTCCCCCATTGTGTCAAATTGAATAATTTAAACTTTTTTTCTAAAGTATTAATTCTCCATTTATGTGATGAAATGTTAATATATTTTTTAACAATTTATTCCTATCTTGCAAACTGTGCAGTACTACAATTGAATTATGCAGAAAAAAAATTTGTAGAGTAAACAAGCTGCCTTCTTTATAAAGGAAATGATACATGTATTGTCATGTGATTTTTTTTTATTTTTATCTGGTACCCTATTTTGTTCTTTCTGTTAATCCATGAAATCTATATCCAGCCAATGCTGACCATGTCATAAAATCTGTATCTAACCAATGTTGACCATGTCATGAAATCTGTATCTAACCAATGTTGACCATGTCATGAAATCTGTATCTAACATATGCTGACCATGTCCTGATTATGACAATTAAATCAAAGAAATAAACTTGACCATTGTGTGAAGCCCCAGACTCAAAACACTGCTGACCCACTTTCCTGTAAACATCAGTGTTAATGGTATAAATTAACCTTATCGGTACTTTAATCAGCACTTCATTCTCTAATGAAACCCTGACATTGGGAAACAGACACTGGCAAAGATAATCAGATTACTTTCCAAATTGTATGAATTAGATATTGGTTCTGGACATGTACTAAAAAATATGTGTCCACTTGTAATGGGTAAATTGTACAGTTTTGAACTAATGTTGGCCATTTGGTCATGTTAAAGAAGTGGCCTTTCTGGATTGGACTTTTTAACATAGACTCATTGATAACAAAGGATTCCTACCATGAAAAGTAGGTAGTTGCTGGTCAAGGGGGCCATTCTTGAGGGAAACCACTGTATTATACATTTACTACTGTGGGATTGAAACAATAACTTATTAATCCGAACCAGTATATATCCAAACTACCATCATGGTGGGATTAACAATAATTTGCCAGTACCTATCTCCATATGTCTTACTTCTGTCATGGTGGGATGTAACAACAATTTGAATTTACCAAACACTACATGTCTCTGCTACTGTCATGGTGGGATTAACAACTATTCATTATTCCCCATCAATATTAGCAGCAGGGAGGGTGAACCCTACAAATTTTTGCGACAAAATCGATTAAAGCCTCAGAATGCCAAATGGAACCTTCCTACGAAATCTCATATTTTAACCAAAAAAAAAATAAAGACCCCATTTTACAAATGGAGCCTTAGCAATTTTGTCGCAAATACATTGTCATAACCAACCTCAAATTGCTGCCATCTACGTTGCAAATATGTTGTCATTTCACCCTCCCTGCTGCTGATTAATACAAATTATTTAACCAAATTATTTGTTAGCTTTTCACAAACAGACTAATCGATAATACTTCACCACGTAGATCAATCAAATTATTTGACTGATCGGTCAGTGTAAAATTAATTCTAGTTAGTAAATCATTTTGACATTGCATATAGACTGGATTAGTCGGATTTTCAACAATTAAAAATCCGGGGGGTGCTGTTGGTGAAAATGAATAAAGAATGTAACCTTGTCGGGCTTGATTTGATTGTTCCATATTAATTTGATAACTCCCTTCGATTACATCACACGTTAAATTAAGTGCGATCACTGATGAAATATCCACATTGTTCGGTGCGATATGTCTACCGTCGCCGTCGGGAGAATTATTATGAGTGAGGATAATAGGCTTTGGCTGGCTATCTTTCCATGATTGATAAATTTTATTAAATCCTTCGTCGATGGCAGTTCTGAGTTTTTTCTTTAACTCGGGAACATTATATCCTGGTAATTTAAAATTTGGATTTTCATTTATATTTTTTTTATAATCTTGAGCTGAGCTAGTTTTTGAAATCGGGTTATTTTCATCAGTTAAGAGATTAGTAATCCTCGAATTAAATATTTCCATGTCATCGATGATTTTATTACCCGCGAAGACTACACTAATGAACTCAGCTTGTGTGAGAAGACCGGATCTTAACGACGGTAATAACAATTTAAAATCCTGATTCATTTTTTCGAAGATATGGGATTCAATATCTCCGATTGCTGGACTTGTTTCATGTATTTCCAGAATTTCACCTTCCTCTGGGATATAATCATTATAAAGTGGAATTATCCACTCATTTTTTACGTCGATATCTTTTTGTAAAGTTTATATCGAGGAGGGTTTTATATCCTTTTGATGGATTTTCAGGTCCTATTTCATCAGTGACGTAATCAGATTTTACAGGCTCGGGCGTGGAATTACCAGCACTTCTAGGTGGATCTTCGGGCCATCCTAATACTGTTCTTATTGAACTGTTATAAATATCTACAACATACCCAGGGGAGCTTATTTCAATTGTAGATGATAGTGTTGGTTCATGAACTGTTATCGCAATTTTTGATTCTTTTTTAGTAATGGATTTTATTCTACGTTGTAATTCATTATTAATTTGCTCAATTTGATAGGACCCAGTTGGTATTGAAACAACGTTCCAATCTGGAGTGTCATCTTTTTTATTCCTATATGCAAATACCAGAGAATTATTAGGTCTCTGACCGCCAAATGGAACCAATCTGATATTAGGCCAACTATGATACACTCGTAATTTTGCCAACGCGATTTCCTTTACTGAAACAGGTGAAGGAAAATTCACACTGAATTTAGGGTTTGTTGACGATATTGATATCATACTTGTTTTCCGCGGAGTGGTATTTTCTGCTATCCGCTGAAGTAGTTGAATCTCTTGCGACATTATTATTATTATTTACAATGTCTAATTTTGCAATAGATGAAAAAACGCTAGTGTTTTTAATCGTAGTATCATAAATACGTATCATCGCGGAGAATTCGTCTTCGGTAATTATCGTATCATCAATCGATGATGACATCAACGAGGATAATTCTGAGTAACCGTTAGATACTGCTTGATGTTTTACTATATAATCGTTAAGTTTTTCTTGAGAACACGATATTTTTTTAGTAATAGCATTTGCAATTCCGGCAAATGTTGTCACCGCGGAAATAGCAATTGGGACAGCAATCGGAGCTACCATTGTTACTGAAGATAGTATAATACCAGCACCGGCCATTATACCGGATACCGAGTATACTGTAACATCAATTACGGTAATTCTCCTGCGATACTTTTTAATTTTTATTTCATACTCATCAATGAGTGTTTTGAGTTTTGTTAAGAACTCTTTGACTGTATCATAGCGATATTGCGATGACGGAATCATATTATTTTAAAATCTCAAGTGGTTTCTAATTGTTAAAAATTCTAATTTAGATCAGCTACAAACTCCATGTACCATACAAATGATGTCTTATTTAAATTAGAATCAGTGCTTGTTATTGTAAACCGTTTGTATTCATCCAGGTCAATAGTCGTTGAAATCACGTTGTATCCATATGAAGTCGATGATGATATATTAAACTGATTCAGTGACACTATTGTTAATCGATAAATACCCGGCTTTGACACAGTGAGAGTTATTGTATTCTTTTTAGGTTCCCAATCTAATGATCCAGAGAGAACTGTGTATACCATATTTATGATATTCCTCTCATGAGGAATCTTTATTCTTTCAAGTAGCGGAAGATTGTCTATTTTAAATTTTGTAATATCCTCGATAGATTTTTTAATACTATTAATGTTATCTCTAATAATATTAAATCCAGCATCATTAATATTTTTAATATTGGATTTAATTTCATCAAAATTGGATTTAATTTCAGCGAGAGATGGAGAGGTTACCGCTGGTGTTCCAAAAAATTTATTGATAATATTTCTACGAAGGGAAGTATATGTTGTTATATGTTTTTCAAGTTCTTCATTTAAATTTTTTAATGCATCTGTGATTGTAGAAACAAGTACACCTGGTTTGAGTTTTCCATCATTTGAATATAACACTATTGTATCTTCAACGACGTCACGTCTTCGTATTAAGACATCATCCAATGAAACATTACTAGATTTCAATTTGCCCTGGCGATCTTGAAATACAACTATTTCCCCAGGATCTACACTTGACAAGTTTAAGTTCTCGGCGATTTCATCTTCGATTATTTTTTTTACACTTTCCACAGCGTATTTACTATCGGTTTCTGTTTCTTTTTTATTCTGATAAAGGTCATCCCCAAATATCAATCATTATACAAAAACGCTACGTTTTTCTAAATCATAACGCTATCGTTTTTGCCATTGCCTGCTAGTATATTCATTAACAACAACTTGTGGTGGTTTCCTTGGAAATTTAGATATCTCTGCAAGGACATTTAATACTTCACGACCGCATATCGGTGGATCATTTAACTGTTGTGTTGGTAGCGTGGAATAAAAAATTGGAGATGACTTTGTTATTGTGGATACATATCGCATGAATTCTTTTGGTGGAGCTAATCCATATGAATCAAAATAGACAATTCCACGTGGATCAATTGCATATGCGACCCAATGAGTTCCTTTTCCGCTGCTGTTATCAAGATTGATAATACCCATTTCATTTTTCATTGGTTTTGACGGTAATTGATCTCTCATGAAAACTCCTCTAAAGTTTTGTATTGATAATGATTTTACAGCATCAATTAAATCAAAATTGGACATTGGTGAAAATCCTAGGGATTTTTCCACTAGTAAGCCGTTCCTGGTATTCTTAGGCCTGTGCCCTTGTACCAATTGTATGGGGTTCCTGGTAGTCTTAGACCCTTTCCTTTTTTTTTATAGCCTTTCCCAGTAGCTTTTTTCAGGGCCATTCCTGCAGCAGTACCAACGGCTCCTAACGCTGCTGCCTTCGCAACCGCTGGGGCAGCCGCTGCAATCAATGCTGGAATAGCAGCTAACAGCGGGAATATACCACCTGATTTTATCATACTGGCGATTGCTGCTTTCGAAAAATCAATTTGAACTCCTTGTTTGTTCTTTAGCGCATCATTGAAATGTTTTATTTGACGATCTGTCAATGATAATTTATGTGCACCACCGGACATTTGAGTAGGTTTCAACGTTATTGTAGTTCCACATTCTTTAGCCGACTTTGATTTCAATTTCTTGACCTGACCATCAGTCAACTGGACATTAACAATACTATATGTCATTCTATTCTAAAATGTAATTTACACTTTCAATTGATCTTATTGCGAAAATCCTAACTACATGTTTGGAAAATCAAAGGTTTTCCACTGGTGCATCAATAAGTCTCATTCGTCCGCCAACTCCTTCTAACAACATTGATTTATCACTGAGAATGACAGCAACTGCTCTATAATCGGCTATACCAGCAGGGCGTTGTACCCGAGCTTGGAAGTATATATCAACAACAGATTGTCTCATCATGTCAAGATGTTCCAATGAAAAGTAATAAATCGGATAGTGTTTTTCAAAATCAATTTGCGATATTTGCAAACCAGTATCAACATTTTGATCACGACCCATATACGACAATATTCTATGATATACACGAGCTATGTTGTTGTTTTCATAATTAAGCTGTACAATCTCTGCTGGCTCTTGTTGTCCGTTTATTCTCAACGAAACTTCACTTACCCCTAATTTATCAAATATCATATGACTAGATAATTGTCGACCCACTCGATTTGCATCCTGTAACGCTATAAAGATATGACATGGAGCTGAAACACCTTGTTTTGATGCTAAGTGCCATGTAAATGTGCCATTTACATTATCCTGCTTCGTATCAGTCGTTGTTGTTAGCCAACTTAGCAATGATTTTCCACCTGTGTCCATAAACGATAGTAATTGTTGCTCTATTGTAACTGCTGGTGTCAAGACGGGTATCCATAGAACCAATTTATTTAAAATGACTTTACCATCATCAACACCATTAGCACGCCAAATTGCATCATTGTCATTTTCCTTTCGCACTAACACGACTGTATGCTTTGCTCCATAGATAACTTTTCTGACATTTCTACAAAATCCGAATATGTGATGTAATGGAATTGCACATGAAAACCGTCGATGCTGTCCTTTTAATGCTCCTTTTCTTGTTGCAAATCCTAAATTGAAATCATCATTGACCTTTTTTAAAATGTCAAATTCAGCGGCTGGTCTATCTTCACGGTCTAGATTAGCTGCGAGTTGTTGATCAGCTTCTGCAGTAGCTCTCGCAGTTCGTACTTTAATAAACTGAATATGGTCAGCATGATCAGAAGTATCCTTAGCAAACATCATAGACGGACCAGCCGACCTTGTATAATCATCAGAATATCTCGCAAGTCCGATTATTGTTGTTGCAATATCAATATTTTGTTCTATTGATTCAATTTCTTTTCCATCAATGATATATCTTGCACTGTTAAATAGCGCCATAATGCCATTATTACGAAACCAACTCGGATATTTGGGTTATCCCCATATGGCGTATCAGCTGCAACATTTGTTACAAGCTCTCCTTCTACTTCAATAAATGCCTCACACGGCAAAAAGTATCTACTTGTATCTTGAACTTGAAGTTCAACTCTCCCCCGTTGATTAGGCTCTCTTGCAGGATAGGCATAATACTGATAGTTAATTTTAGAATCATCTTTATTCACCGGCGCTGCCATATCAAACGCTGGATCAGCAATTTTTTTAAATGCCATTTATACTAAAACGTATCGTTTTTCTAAATGTAGTAATGCTATCATTTTCTTTTTCGTCTGACATTTTTACTATTTCCTCCAAGACCACTTCCCACTATCATACTTGCAATATTACTACTATCTGGTGAAGTCATTGCTAATGATGCTAGTTTTTGTTCCACTGCGTTATTTATCACTTTACTGACATTTGCAGGCATCATTGTTGTTGAAGGTAGCGGTGTTGAAACTATTTGTGGTGGTTTTCGTCCGAATCTAGATTTCACCAATGACGTTATTCTATTCTTTGCGGTAGAAAAGGCCGTTCCTGCAAGATCTCCAACAGCGTTAATTCCCTTATTACGAATAACATCAATGGCTTTCATCGCTAATTGTTTAGCAATTGGTGCTACTTTTGGGGCTGTTCTTGTGAATAAACCCGCTATGGTATTTCCAAGGCCGTCTCCATAGTATGCCTTATAAACGGGCAATCTTGAGTTTACTACATACACGTTTGTTGGTTTATTGTGATTATAGTGTACTATCATCTTATTTGAAATGACTTTGTAATTTCTAAATGCAAGCAATTAGAAATTTCAATCGCTATAATAACCACTAAATTCCCCTGGAATTCCGTCCATTAACTCATCCAAGAGTTCTCGATACGTATGAATATCAATTATCCCACCTTGGAATAATCGTCTGCAAATATCAAATGCTTCATTAGTTATTTCGACTGAGTTATTCCCAGCTCGCTTACCTCCCATAAGAACCTCAAGTCGTGATATATCATTAATGATATTACTAGGACACATATGAGAATCATGATGAGAACTTCCATAACCCTCTCCTGAAGTACTTTCTGGTTCGGTAACGTTTTGAATTTCTAGATCTGATTCGGAAACGTTTTGAATTTCTAGAGATTGACGACCTCGACCTCGACCTTGACCTTGACCTCGTCCTCGAACTTGTTGTTGTTCTTTTCGTTGTTCTTTTAGTTGTTGTTGTTCTAAACCATACCTATTAACTCCCATTTGAAAAGCTCTGTAATCCAATGTATCCTTATTTAAATTGCCGGGTTCATTTTTATTAATTTTATATATCCAATCCACCCATTGATCTCGTTTTATTGTGTTTTTTTTATACTCGTCTTTTAAAAATTCCCTTCTGTTATAATAACTTTTGACAGCAAAGTCACCAAATGACTTATAGTCTTCAGGTTTCAGCAATTGAATTTGTTTGATTACTTCTATAGCTTCATCAGTGAATTTCTCGCTAAAAGGAACACTTTTTTTAGTGGAACCTTTTTCAATAGAATCACTAGCATCTTCAACGGGGTTATCATCAATATCAATATTACCCATTTGTTGTATTTCTCGCTGAGTTTGTAACTCACCTGAAAGCTGTTTTATTCCCTCGTGAGTTTTTTCAGTTTCTGTAGCAATCTTTCCTAATACATCAATAATAGGTACTGCTCCCTCTTTAGGGATGTCGCCGTATATAGCACGTTCTGTTGCAAGTTTCATATCTTTAGTGGCTTTAGTTACAGGGGCAAAAAGTTGTTCGCTTCCAATAGAAAAGTCAGTCTGCGCTTGCTGTCTAAGTTGTAGTTTATCTCGCACGTCATCTCGAATTGGTATAAACTTTTTCAGTAATGCTAACCTCTCACGGGCTAGTCTGGTAGTTAATGCTTCTGATGTCATTATTGGAAATGCTAACATTTTTTCAATTGTGGGTTTCAATACTTGCATTTTCAGACTCATCAATCAAACGTCTTATAGATTTCACTTTCAAAGCAATCTCTGACCGAACTTGGTACTGTTCCCCGAGTTTCTTTCTAATGGCTTCAACTATACTAAATAGCCGAATGAATAAATTAATACCATTGTTATACAAAGAATCATTAACCGCTTTTTGGATTCTTTTTATCAGTGAATACATTTTAGGTAGAACATATCTTCCACGTTTCAATTGTATATCAATTTGTTCAAATTCATTCAAAAGTCTGTCTTCATTCAAAAATTCAGAAAGTATGATTCCTTGATTTCTTAAATTTGATATTTCTGTGATGATAGATGTAATATCTTGAAATTCCATTTATTGAATATTATTACTAATGTATTTGTATCTTTAAAATATTTTTATCAAAGATATTCATATACAAAAAAAAAACAAACAAAAACATATACAATGCCTATCCCTTCCTCATTCGAGTTCTGAGGCAAGGGAGGCACATACATTAAAGACTTATACAATACCCTAACTCCCCAATCGAGTTCAAGGGCGGGTTATATGGGTATTAGACGTGAAATCCAAGTGATTTCTTTACAAACATTGAACATATAACATGAAGCCTCATTTGGAAACCTCTTTCGCGCCAAACGACATCAAAGAGGCCCAGAGGGGGGACAGCACATTCTTGGAACTCATTTAGTGCCTTCGCATTATATAAGCCCAAGGGCCACAAACATAGATCTCCCAATTGGAAGCTCTAATGTAACAAATGCTATATTAGGTCTTCTGGAAGATATGTTGTGGGGGGGACAGTACATTACATATATACAATGAGATTATATAGGATGGTTATATATACAATGAAATGATAGGATGATATTATATATACTAGGGACAGTACATTACATATAGGATGGTTATATATACAATGAAATGATAGGATGGTATGATAGGGACAGTACAGGATACAAACATGAAAGGATGATACTGAAATGATGATAGGACATGATACTGAAATGATGATACCACGGGGCGGTCCTACACCCAATCTACCAATCAAAAGCAACCCAAGAAATTAACCCTGGTTGCAGTTGAAAAAATTCAACCACACCATGTCAATGGTGTGGGAGGTTTGATTGGTAAATTGGGCTTCGTTTTAAAGCCCCAAACTTATTACAGCTCATATTATATATAAGGTGACTAATACTGCAGTGTCAATGTGTAGGTGTGTATTTATTTTTCTAGCATTTCATAATGAATATTGTGTAGTAATTTCAATGGAAGCTAAGTATTTAAATAAAACATTAAAACAAGAAATACAACTGTTAAATAATAGCAATTTTTTATTAATTTCTATAATATTACGATTAAATAATCGTAGTAATAATGGATTTACATGACGAGATAACTCTGTCATGGGGATCCCCTGTCAATTCAGGACCTGCTATTTGAGAATGATATTTTTCTGAATTTTATTACATGTAGCCACTAAAAAAACTAAACTACATGTAGCGCGTTTTACTACCTTGACCTCACATACAATCTATTTTAATTTGTAATTACAAAGTAATTTCATTTTCATACAAAATCTAAACAGTGCTGTTAACGCTGTCTTTGTAATTGGGATTTTTAAAAAATCTATTAATAGAACCTTGACCTCGGCCATACATAACTCTGTCAAATTGTCTACCTACAGGTTTTTCCAACAAAACCCTAACTGCTGTTCTCAATACAGTCTTTAGAAACAAGAAATAATAACACAAAATCAAAATCCGTACATACCTGATACGTATATATACCGAGTTAACCATTAAAGAGTTAACCATTAAATACGTACATGAGATCACACACATCATTAATTCAATCCAATTTCACATGTGTTCTCGCACGAATTACATATCCGGGAATCAATATCGAAAGTAGGATAGTCACGTGACGATCAGTAGTAATGAGGGGAAATACGGAACAAAATTAAAAAAATAAAAGAGTATATTTTATTAATAGTAATTATTGAGAGTCATTTCATGCGTATGAAAACTTTATTCTATGTCCATTTTTCTTTGAGATAGCTGTTTGACAAATCCCTTCAGCAACTTTTCGTACTGAAGGCATACATATTTCAAAATATTTCCCTGCAGCATTCATTGATTGAAAAATTCTTTTTTTTATTCGTCGCTGTATCAAATGACTGTACTGGTCTCTTTCCAACTGACTTACAAGTCCCTGTCTTTCCTCTTTTTGTATTCTCTCTTTGAGAAATACATTGTAAATTTTCAAGAGAATTATTTTGAATATTAGAATCAATGTGATCAATAACACAGCCATCTTTAATCGGTCCCATATAACACTCAAAGACTGCCCTATGACAGAGATATCCCTTTCCTCCAGCAGTAAATTGCAAGTATCCCTGATTATTAACAAAACCAATTGGTTTTTTCAGTCTACAGTGTCTAACAACACCATTACAAGATATTTCATAATTAACAAGTATTGGATGTGGTCTGAATTCTTGCTCCATTTATATATAATAATACTATTTGTCTAATTCATCATTTGCTTTAATTATAAATCTATTAATGTAGTCTTGAGGGTTTTTTATGATTTTGTCTTTGACAGAGTCATGGTTAGGGTCAATGATAGCGTTTTTTATTCGTTTATCATAATAACGTTTCAATTCTCTAAACCGCTTACCTCCACAATTGATACATAATTGTGATTTTCCTCTCACACCCACCCCACAATTTATGCATGGGGACGGGCCTGTCGAATTATTTCTGACACTCTGTAAGTGATATCCACAGAATTCACCTCTACAAGATTTATTGCATGGGGTTACTGATCCAATCATAAGCCATTTGCAGTGATTCATTATATATAAACAAACTTTTCTATTTAAATACTTGTCTTATTTATATGAATGAAGAATTCAAGAGATTATCGGCAATCAAGCCTTGGAAAAATATTAAATTCAATCTTGATAGAACTCTCGAAGATGTACCAAAAGAGAGAATAAATAATAGAAGTCTGATTAGAAAAATACGAGATTGTGTTCATGAGTTTAAACAGGACGGTGCATCACACACCTGGTCAACATTTAGAATTGATGGTGTTGTTGATGCTAGAATGAATGATGAAACAGCAGCTATGATACTATCACAACTTGGCAATAAACGGTATTTTCTCAGAGTGAAATTCATTATCAATTTAGAATCGGGCGAATATATTATAAGAGACAAATTTGTTCCAATTCTCAAAGATAGGACAACAGTCATTGTTAGCCGTGATTCCAGACCAGGGCTGTTAACTGGAATTGATAAACCATACTATGAAAAAGCGTATCCAGAAACAGCAGTCGTTTATGGGATGTATCCGTTAAATAAACCTGACATTGGAAAACTAGCACCAATGGAACAGTCAACGTCAGTGGAAAAGCCACTCAACTGTGTGGCACAACGAGTCTTAGAACACTTTACAAATGCACTCCGTGGGAATAAATTAACCGATCTAAGATATAAAAAAATAGATCAATGGGAGCTAACAGTGAAAGAGAACGGAGCAACTATTTCCGATATAGCTAGATTGGAAAAGTCGTTGAGATTTCCGATAACCGTTTCAACGATAACTGGCGAAGTATTATACGAATCGAAATACAATAAAAACGGAGCTCCAATCAAAATTATTGATCATAACAAACACGCATGGACATCCGCGGTTACAATATTCCCGCGAGACAGAACAGTGAAGTATATCCCAGAAGAATTCACCAAGGATGGCATTCTCACTGAAGAAAGATTATTCGATGCTATTGCTAGTTTGTGCAAAAACGACCCTGTATCAGTATGGCTACTTCATAGTTTTGAAGATGAAGAATGTCAATTCAATCAATTTGTGAAACCTAACGGTGAATTATATCGTACTGAAAGTCTACATAATAGGATGAAAAATCTAGCAATAAGTCTCAGTGAAAATGCTAGCGTTTTTAATGAAAAATCCGAAGAATACGAACAGTTACTTACAAATTGTTTTACAATTCCATCGGTTGCAGCTCATTTTGCAAGAAAGAAAAATAATTGGAAACCAACACGAAAAGAGTTTTTACAGGATGTTCAATCCAGCTGTTTGGAATATTATCATGGCGGTCTATGGAACGTTAAATACAATCGTGAAAGTATGATATCAGTTGATATCGTTGCTTGTTATCCAGGAAGTTTTCTAGGATATGGATTCGCTGGTGAGTATTTTAAACGGTTTGGACATCCCACACATGAAATGACTCGCGTTGCTATTAATGGACCACTGCCTGATTTTGATTTGACCGGTTTTGCTTGCGTAGTATCATTTGAATTCGCTGAAGGACTTCATCCGTGTTGTTATGTTTGGATTGGTAGACACATGGCTGAAAGGATGTGGTTACCAATAGTGTTATTGCGATATATGATTGATTGTAAAGTGTTAGTTTCGTTGATTGTCAGCGAAGCGATTATCTCATATCAAAAACAAACCAATGTCTGGTTACCAGAACCAGAATGTCTTGATAGTATAATCGATAAGTCTAGAAAACATATTGATGCTGACGAGGAGTACATCATTGAATGGTCAAAAAAGGTATTTGATCAACGAAATAGTGAAGCAAAGGATCTCGGCCGAAGAATAATCGGTAAATTTACACAAGGTGGAAAAAAATTTAACTTTAAAAGACAATCCTCACGATTGATTATAGATGATGCCGAATACGACTTCGTTATTAAAGATGCAGTAGAGAAAAATAGATACGCAAATTGTAAAACAGCCTTTTTGTCCAATAAAACAAAGTTAGGTAGAATTGTTACTTACAGTGATGGAGAAAGCTCTGCATATCTACATTTGAGAGCTTCTATGCTGGGTTATGCATCTATCAATTTATTTGCAATGATAAATAGATTTCCTAGTATAGCAGTCAGAGTTGCAATTGATTCAATGTATGTCGATAAAAAATATATCAAAGAGATAACTAAATTTACTAATAGCGAAGAGACTTGGGGAACATGGCGAATTAAACATGAAATACAACGCGATTATTCTGAATCAGCAGACCTTGAGATTAAAAGCAGTTACCTGAAGAACGATAATTCTATCAGTGAAAAATCCGAAGGATTTTCTATGTCTAAAGCACCACCGATATCAGATCCAATTTGTAGATATAAAACAGTTTATTTAAACGGTTGTGGTGGATCTGGAAAGACAACACGTGCGATAGAATTATATCGAGAGAGAACGTCCATGATTGTACTCACACCAACTCATAGACTAGCGAGAGAGATCAAACAACGAAATGTTGAAGCTTGCACGTATCATAGTTTTTTTCGATACAAGGGCGATGCTTGGACTCCTGAGCGAATGGGTCAGAAATTTATTCCAGCGGTTATTGTTTGGGATGAAGCATGTACTGTTTCAGAAGATGTATTAAAAATGTTTCTTGATTGGTTATTGCAAAATAATACAAAAATTATATTGTGCGGCGATCATGGTCAACCACCACCATTTGTTGGTAGAAGTCCACATAATTGGTTAAAAGGATTTGTTGATTATTACGAAGAAATTGATACTGACTATAGAGCACTCGATGAGCAGTTATGTGAGTTTAAAAAACTAATTAGATTACAACACGATAGAATTCAATGTGAAGTAGCGCGTGAAATAATTTCTGAAACACCTATGAATGATTTTTGGGAAACATGGAAACCAAATGATTTTGTAGTAGCAAGTAGAAAGATAGTCAGAGACGCACTTCAGAAAAAGTTGTTTGAGCTACACAAGAAAAAATTCCCAACGTTTCCAGTGCCGTTGTGTTATAGACCATTGGATACACGGAAGCAGAATATTGAAGTTGAAATTCCAGGCCAGACGGAGAAACAGATTCTAGTGTTAAATGATATTGTGCTAGTTGATATCAATACTGTAGAAGATGCATTATGCGCTGATAAATCACCATGGACGCTTGGTTATGTAACAACAATACACTCGTCACAAGGATTAACCATCACGGATACAATTGTTTGGATAGTTGATAATCGCATTGAATGGTCAAATTTAGTCTATCTCGCAGTGTCCAGAGTACGACGAATAAATCAACTACGAAGGATTGTTTTCGATGATGATTTTAATGCAAACGATGATAACACTGACATTAGCATCATTAATAAAAAACTCTCTGGTTACAAACAGCAGGACAAAAAAAAAACAACGAGAATTTGATATTGATGCTGAAGTAATAATCGCATTAAAAGAACAACAGAATAATCACTGCGCCAGTTGCAATTGTATAATGCACTGGCAGTATTCGGATAAAGACCCTCGACAATTCACCATAGACAGAAAAAATAACAGTCTTGGTCATGTCAGAAACAATGTGATGTTGACCTGTCTTGAGTGTAATAGACGTAACGGAGCTAGTTAAGACCATGTGGCGGTAATTGAGTATCGTCTGGAATAACTTGTAGTTGTTCGCGTGTAAAACCACGCTGAGGTGCAGTTGAATCCAATCTGTAGATTGGAGGTCTACCAGTTGATCGCGTTATGGTTGAAATTTTATGCGTAGTAACACTCCATATAGGATCAGTAGCTCTTCTTTTACCGCCTTCAAGCTCTCCTGGTTCGTATAAATATCTCACAGTAACATCACCGAGAAGTGGATGAGTGCTAACCCGCTGTGGTTGTTCGGGAATATATTCTTTTTTTATTGCAATATTTGGTTTCATATTAATAGTTCGAGTAATCTCGTTATTTAACGCTGCAACTACACTCGGTAACCTTTGGACCCATTCACGAGATCGTTTTTCTTGGATGAATTCTTTTGCATATTGATATCCAAATAACCGTTCTGCAAGAGTTCGATTAAATCGTTCTACAATTGCCTGATCACGATGTAACGCAGTATGCCCCCGTCGTATTGTAACACTATGAGTTTTCATTGTTGATAGAACAGCACCTTGAAACTCTTTGCCAGGATCAACTTGTAATAGATTTGGCCATCTTAGAGGACCTCGTCGATAAATCCTTTCAAATGCAGAAGCGATTTCAGAAGCTGACTTTGTTTTCAATGGTTCTGCTTGTTTAAATCGACTCGCAATATCAACTACAGTTAGCGCGTATTTGTAACCATGGTCATGTGGTAAAAACAATAAATCAGCCTGATGAACTTCATTGGGTACGGTAACATCAAAATGAGAATAATTAATTTGTTTAGGCGGTGGTAGATAAATTTGCCATATAGCTTGTTTGGATAACCAATCTTTTGCAGTGGATTTTTTCACTTTTGCAGCGTTAGCGAGTTTACTAATTGCTGCTTTACCCTTCCAGTATCCTTTCGGAGAATAATAAATAGATTCCATACTATAAAAAACACTGGTATTTTTAATTACCAGCACCTAACACCAATTTGCCTTTCATAGCTGATTTGACCAACCATGAAGCCAATTTTTCTTTGAAGGATTTATCGGGAATAGCATTTAATGCATGAATTAATTTTACATCCGCGATATGTCTTTGTTGCAAATTATTGCTTTTATATGCAACATCATGAGCATGACATGCCTTATCAATAGCATTTATCGGATACTCACCAGGCCGGGGCTGATTTTGATCATCAAGTCTGATATCTAATCTCGTTCCGGGACCACAGTAGCTATATCCTGGAAGGTGTTTTTCTCCGGGGTATTTTGCCCATGGGGTTCCGGGGAGTTTTCCAAGTTTTGCGGCAATATCACCTCCGAGTTGCTTTTTTTTAAAAATCGAAATTTTTTTGTACCACATGTTACACACTTACCAGTAAGCGCTAGTCTATTGTTTTTAGTTGTAATGGTTGTCTGATCGGTTGTATCAGTACGCTGTTTACACTTAACACAATATAGATCCATAATTTATATATAGCGTTATGAATATAATTGATTTTTCAGCGACTAAAAGAAGAGAACCGGTAAAACACCACGCAGCGCTTCCAAATTCTGTCCGTGCCATTATAATCGGACCATCTGGATCAGGCAAAACACAATTGCTGCTTAATTTGATAATGCGATTTATGAAGTGGGATAAATTATATTTAGTTGCCCCATCCGTAGATGATCAACGGTGCTATGAAGTGCTAAAAGATTATAATGAAAATGCATTAGAAATTAAAGGTGAAAGTGTAATTGACTTTATAACAGATATTGATGATGCACCATGCGTAGATGACCTCGATGGAGACATAAACAATCTTGTAGTGAACGATGATGTAATGTTAGATAATCAAAAGAACCCTGCTAGAGTATTTTCCCGAGGTAGGCATAAAAACACTGACGTGATATATGTCACCCAACGATATACTCAAATTCCAAAAGTGATTCGCGATAACTGTAATATTCTTGCTGTATTCAACGGCGTTGATACACATACGCTACGAAATATTTGGCAGACATGGTGTTCCGATATGGACTTCAATGGATTTAAAAATTACTTTGGTCATGCTCAGTCTGTCCCATATGGATTTATAACAATAAATTTACACGACCCTCGGTCACGATATCGTATTGGACTTGATCAAATATTTGGTTAAATAATTTGTATTAATCAGCAGCAGGGAGGGTGAAATGACAACATATTTGCGACGTAGATGGCAGCAATTTGAGGGTGGTTATGACAATGTATTTGCGACAAAATCGCTAAGGCTCCATTTGTAAAATGGGGTCTTTAATTTTTTTTTGGTTAAAATATGAGATTTCGTAGGAAGGTTCCATTTGGCATTCTGAGGCTTTAATCGATTTTGTCGCAAAAATTTGTAGGGTTCACCCTCCCTGCTGCTATATTATACCCCCAACACTGTCATGGTGGGATTAACAACTATTCATTATTCCCCATCAATATTATACCCCCAACACTGTCATGGTGAGATTAACAACTATTCATTATTTCCTATTAATACTCTACACCAACACTGTCATGTAGATATTAACAACTATTCATTCTTCCCCATCAATATTATACCACCAACACTGTCATGGTGGGATTAACAACTATGCATTATTCCCTATTAATATTATACACCAACACTGTCATGTAGAGATTAACAACTATTCATTATTCTCCATCAATGTTATACCATCAACACTGTCATGGTGGGATTAACAACTATTCATAATTCCCCATCAATATTATACCACCAACACTGTCATAGTGGGATTAACAACTATTCATTATTCCCCATCAATATTATACCACCAACACTGTCATAGTGGGATTAACAACTATTCATTATTCCCCATCAATATTATACCACCAACACGGTCATGGTGGGATTAACAACTATTCTTTATTCCCCATCAATATTATACCACCAACACTGTAATGGTGGGATTAACAACTATTCATTATTCCCCATTAATATTATACCACCAACACTGTAATGGTGGGATTAACAACTATTCATTATTCTCCATCAATATTATACCACCAGAACTGTCATGGTGGGATTAACAACTATTCTTTATTCCCCATCAATATTATACCACCAGAACTGTCATGGTGGGATAAACAACTTGTCATTACCCACCAGTAATTTGTTTAGGATAAGCATATAAATTTATATACAAACTTATATGTTGAAGTAAGGTAAAGTTTTAATTCAAACAATAAACAGAAAGGTAAGATTAAAATCCAAATAATACACAGTAAGTTAAAGTTTTAATCCAAATAGTAGACATTAAGGTAGAGTTTTAATCTAAATAATATACAGTAAGGTAAAGTTTTAATCTAAATAATACACAGTCAGGTAAGGTTTTAATTTAAATAATATACAGTAATGTAGAGTTTTAATCCAAATAATACACAGTAAGGCAGAGTTTTAATGTAAAAAATATACAGTAAGGTAGGCTTTTAATCCAAATGATTGTTTGCAACATATAAGCTAATTCTAGACCACATTAGATCTCTGTTAATTATTTTTGCAGCCTACGCTAAATTTGTTCTACATTACTAACTGGCTGCCCCGAGTGGCCAAGTGGTCTAAAGCAATGACAATTACGGATCACTGCCATCTCACCTCTGTCTGCGTGAGTTCGAGTCCAGACATGGGTAAGTGAAAAAGCCTGCCAGTAGCTTCTCCTGGCTCGGTGGTTCTTTCCTGTGTTTTCCAGGGTTCTTCCTCAACCATTAATACTGGCCGCTATGTATAGCCTAACTTGTGCTGAAAAATGGTGTTAAACCCTACAACAACAACAACAACAACATTACTAACTGTATTTGAACTCAAACCATTAATTTTATGCCAAATTTTACAGAACTGATTTCTAACAATTTTTACAGGCAAGTGTAACATGTCCAGTAAAACTCAGAACTGGGAAATCTCATAAAGTCTATGCAATAAAACAATTTATTAAACTTCATAAAGTCTATGCAATAAAACAATTTATTAAACTTGCTGCTCTCAATATACTTGTCAAATAGCAATAAAGGATCATGAAAACAACTGTCATTATCACATCTAATTTAGATATGATTTGAATATGAATACGTTGGTCCATAAAGAAAGTATTGGGAATGAGAAAAGAAAAGCAACTCTACCACATGACTGAATGCTCTGTAGCTGCATCGAAGCTCTCCTGTGAAGGCATCCCACATGTGAATTGGGCTGTCTCTGCTTGTGGAAACCAAGCTGCAAAAGTAACAGGAATATGTACAAGAACATTGTCTTTCTGTCCAACCAAGCTGTAGAAATAACATGATCATGTACATGAACACTTTCTTTCTGTCCAACCATTTTGCATGAAAGCCATGACAGTCCAGATTTGTAATGCTGATATTCATAGATAGGATGACATGGAATGAGACCCCAGATTTGTAATGCTGATATTCATAGATATCATGACATGGAATGAGACCCCAGATTTGTAATGCTGATATTCATAGAAATGATGACATGGAATGAGACCCCAGCTGTCCTGAGAATGGCTGTCCTCTAGGGACTGCTGTCAGAGCTGTGCCTTTTTAATTCATTTTCCAATTTAATTTCAGTACAATCACTTCTCATTCCCTTATTCTATCTCTATTCTTACATTTATTTTCTTGTTTTCTTAACTTTAGATTTACAATTTTAGGTTCATAATTTTAGGATTAAATTTACAAATATTTTAATAGATAGGCATTAATTTGTTTAAATTTAATAATTTTATGGAACATTAAAACATAACTCACTAAGACAGATTAAAAAATAAAGTAAATTAAGGAATGACAGGAAGAAGAACAGAACACAATTTTTAAAGGTACTAATCAAAGAATTGTTGGTCAAAAACACTACCTTCAATTTCATGTAAAGGCAAGCTGACAAAGTTGAACTTTGCAATATTTGTAACTACACTGCATCTTATGACTAATCACAACAGCATTAGTATTACTGGAGCTTCTGCAAAAACAGAAATACATGTTTATGGTTGTTGGACTTCATTAAAGTGCAAGCAAAAGCTTCAAAAAATCTATTTCTCCGTCTTAACATAGCCTGTTGCATTTTCTAGGAAAAGTGTTAGCAAGATTTTCTCATCTAAACAGCATAAGATTAGGAGTGCAAATATTGCTCAGATAAAAACCGAGTTGACATTTTCTCATTCAAATGTAGTTAATTTTTATTATATACTCATTTGGCTTTTCCACCAATAATAGAATAATGAAAAGAGCACTACAAAACACAAGATGAATTAATTGCTAATAAATTTAAAGTAAATACACAAGCAAAGTTAAAAAAATATACTGAAACGGTATTCGTGTACACATAACACCACCCAATGACCTTTGAACTTGGTAGAATATTGCATGCTTAGTCATTTCTTTAAAACAGAAATCTCTTTTTTGTCTGAGTCATACTGTGAATGACTGTACAAATGAAACAACTTTTCAAGTTGGTCTGATTTTGTTTTCCTGTCTATCCAAATCAATTCTGCTATTCTACTTGTGATGGACTGAAGTTATTAGCTGTGTCAATTCCATGTGACATATGTGACTGTAGAGACTGGCCCTAATGCAACATGCGTTGATGTTCTGTATCTTTAGTTGATATAATAGGTGGAACAAATATGAAATTCTTTCAAGAACATGTAAGATTGGATATTGTTTGTTAGAGAATATTAAATTCATTTTATATAGGAGTCCAGTAAATTCACTGTTGGAATGTGACTTCTGTTTGACATGTAGTCTAAACTGCAGTTTAAATATGCACAGTGAATCAATTTCTGGAAACCATATAATTCTAACTTGCATTTGTTGCTACCAGCTATAGAAAACATTTTATGCCCACTCATTTGCATGTATGATCATTGGACCCCACCTACATGACCTGTGTGATTTGTACTAAATATCTCAAACATTTTCTCAGGGCACTGGCTGGCCTAATGGTCTAAAGATCTTGCATTTTGCGGCAATCTCATCTCTGTCAGCGTGGCTTCAAGTCTCAGGTTTGCCAGCAACTTCTTGTAGGTCAGTGGTTCTTACCTGAATTTTCCCAGTTCCTCCTTCACAAATTATACTGGCCTATCTTGTGCTTAAAAATGCCATTAAAACCCACAACAACAGCAATACCAGCAATCAGTTTCTAAAAAAAACAAAATGGGCAAAAGTGCTAAGCAGCTGGAGTTGGAGAGTCCATTATGCCAGCAGAAAATAACTTCTACATTGTCCTGGTTTATTCAGTTGCCTTTTTAAGAATTTAGTGCTTGGATTGTCTTGTAAAATGAGATTTCTCTGAGAGAGATAGCTCTTGGCCTTAAAATGCTCTCAATGGTGTTTTCAAAGACCTGTGAGAGCATGACTTGTCTGAAACAAACGATTTGTGAATCTTTATCAACATTTTTGCTAAATAAGTCTTTAAATGATCAAAATATTTTCTATTCTGCATGTCTCATGTTTGCTGTCCTAAATCCATCACTAGACATTGTTGACATTCTCATATGCGTGCTGTGTTGAAAGTTTCTTTTGTGACTCAATGAACTCATCAATCAACATTATCATCCCTACTTTTGTATGGATCAAACAGTTTGCTAAATTCATCCACAGACAAATCTAATAAATAAAAAGCTCAGACATCTGCTACATGAGCATACATTGTTTGTTTATAATAAAAAGCAGTTCCAAAAACACAATACTATTTTTTAGACACACGCAATGCAGTATGAAGCAGTGCAGTATGGAGAAATACTGCATGATTCTGATAATGTAAAGTTAATGGAGAAAAAATGAGTATATAAGAACAATCAACACTAGTAAGTGACTGGATCAGATGATGTCATTTTTTTGTTGTAACAATATAATGTTATCATTACCAGCATGTGACTGGATCAGATGATGTCATTTTGTTGTAACAATATAATGTTATCATTATCAGCATGTGACTGGATCAGATGATGTCATTTTGTTGTAACAATATAATGTTATCATTACCAGCATGCGACTGGATCAGATGATGTCATTTTGTTGTAACAATATAATGTTATCATTAATAGCATGTGACTGGATCAGATGATGTCATTTTGTTGTAACAATATAATGTTATCATTACCAGCATGTGACTGGATCAGATGATGTCATTTTGTTGTACCAACAGAAGTCATAGACTGTATCACATTCTTTCATCTTCAGGACTGGAATCTAAAAAGATATATTGCAGCAAGGTGAAGCATAAAGAGCATAAAGTCAACTATACAAAATTATTAAATGCATAGTCGTTACTGTTTTCGGCATTTAATTGTAGACCTTGATATGCAAGAGATCAAATGCAGAAGAAGTATATCGATCTGATTTGATACTTTTAAGATCTCACAAAGCTATCCATTAGCTTAAAAATCAAAACTAAGAAAGTTCTATATTGGTCATCTTTCTAATAACTATACAAGAATAATGTGAACAGTACAATAGATGCATGCCCTAAGTTTAAAGTTCCTCTATATAACCATTAGAATGGCATATCTGACTCTGAAAATTATTAAATAATGGGTCACAGTGACCTTGACTTTGGTCAGGGTATGCAGGCTTGAACTAAACTTACTGTACTGAGACTATCGTCTTCTTAAGACATACCATGAACTTGATGTTGAGACCAAAATCTAGTTTTTTTGTTATCCTAAGATAAACCAACAAAATTTGATCAAGATACTTTTTATATAAGTTATTGTTCAAAATCAATTATTCTTTAAGTCACAGTGACCTTGGTCATGGCCTATTGACCCCCAAATCAACCTGTCTCTTACTTAAGAACACACCTTCCACTTGCTATGCTCAAAGTATGTGTTTTCAAAGTAATGTTATCATAACAAATAAAAGGTTCTTCTTTCAGACAGTCTTTTGACCTTTTGTCAATAGACTTCTTCATCTTCAAAATGCAATCCATGAAGGCACATTGCTGAGATCTGTAATTTTAATGCAGAATCATTTTAATTCTTTTTAGTTAGTCACATTTTGACCCCCAAATCACTATGCATCTATGATACTCTGAATGCAATCCATCTATATCACACAAATAAAGTTATTCTTTGAAACTATTTTTGTTCTTTCAGGTAAGGTAACTGATTTTTGATTGTATGCCATAAATATCAATAGGCACCTTCCATACAAGGGCCTATTTGGGTGCATGATTGTGTGGAAACTACTTCAGGGCCTATTCTTGGGTGCATGATTGTGTGGAAACTACCTCAGGGCCTATTCTAGGGTGCATGATTGTGTGGAAACTACTTCAGGGCCTATTCTAGGGTACATGATTGTGTGGAAACTACTTCAGGGCCTATTCTAGGGTGCATGATTGTGTGGAAACTATATCAGGGCCTATTCTAGGATGCATGATTGTGCAAAAAAGGCCTATTCTAGGGTGCATGATTGTGTGGAAACTATATCAGGGCCTATTCTAGGATGCATGATTGTGCAAAAAAAGGGCCTATTCTAGGGTGCATGATTGTGTGGAAACTATATCAGGGCCTATTCTAGGATGCATGATTGTGCAAAAAAAGGGCCTATTGTAGGGTACATGATTGTGTGGAAACTATTTTACTTTTAAATGTGCAGAACATAGACATTTAGCTTCTTTCAGTCAGTGACCTTGACCCTTAAATTTTGACCTCAAACATGATAGGCTTCTTCTGTACATGTTTACTCCAAATGCAAGCTCTTTCCAAAAGTTAGTAATGGCAGATCTAGACTTACAGTCAGGATCAAGATAACAAACAGGCAGATGGATGGGCAACAATGTAACATTCCACAATCTTATGGTGCGTATATCAAAACACAGCATGAAATTCTGTATCCTGTGTGATGAGAAATATTACATAACAAGGGATAATGTATATTGTGGAATGAGAAATATCATATAACAAGGAATAATGTATATTGTGGAATGAGAAATATCACATAACAAGGAATAAAGTATATTATAGAATGAGAAATATTACATAACAAGGAATAATGTATATTGTTGAATGAGAAATAATACATAACAAGGAATAATGTATATTGTGGAATGAGAAATATTACATAACAAAGAATATTGTATATGTACAATGAAAAATACTACATAACAAGGAATATGTATATTGTGGAATGAGAAATATTACATAACAAGGAATAATATATATTGTGGAATGAGAAATATTACATAACAAGGAATAAAGTATATTATAGAATGAGAAATATTACATAACAAGGAATAATGTATATTGTGGAATGAGAAATAATACATAACAAGGAAGAATGTATATTGTGGAATGAGAAATATTACATAACAAAGAATAATGTATATGAAGAATGAAAAATACTACATAACAAGGAATAATGTATATTGTGGAATGAGAAATATTACATAACAAGGGATAATGTATATTGTGGAATGAGAAATATTACATAACAAGGAATAATGTATATTGTGGAATGAGAAATATTACATAACAAGGAAAAAAGTATATTATAGAATGAGAAATATTACATAACAAGGAATAATGTATATTGTAGAATGAGAAATAATACATAACAAGGAATAATGTATATTGTGGAATGAGAAATAATACATAACAAGGAATAAAGTATATTATAGAATGAGAAATATTACATAACAAGGAATAATGTATATTGTGGAATGAGAAATATTACATAACAAGGAATAAAGTATATTATAGAATGAGAAATATTACATAACAAGGAATAATGTATATTGTGGAATGAGAAATATTACATAACAAAGAATAATGTATATGTAGAATGAGAAATAATACATAACAAGGAATAATGTATATTGTGGAATGAGAAATATTACATAACAAGGAATAAAGTATATTATAGAATGAGAAATATTACATAACAAGGAATAATGTATATTGTGGAATGAGAAATATTACATAACAAGGAATAAAGTATATTATAGAATGAGAAATATTACATAACAAGGAATAATGTATATTGTGGAATGAGAAATAATACATAACAAGGAATAATGTATATTGTGGAATGAGAAATATTACATAACAAAGAATAATGTATATGTAGAATGAGAAATAATACATAACAAGGAATAATGTATATTGTGGAATGAGAAATATTACATAACAAGGGATAATGTATATTGTGGAATGAGAAATATTACATAACAAGGAATAATGTATATTGTGGAATGAGAAATATTACATAACAAGGAAAAAAGTATATTATAGAATGAGAAATATTACATAACAAGGAATAATGTATATTGTGGAATGAGAAATATTACGTAACAAGGAAAAAAGTATATTATAGAATGAGAAATATTACATAACAAGGAATAATGTATAATGTAGAATGAGAAATATTACATAACAAAGAAAAATGTATATTGTGGAATGAGAAATATTACATAACAAGGAATAATGTATATTGTAGAATGAGAAATATTACATAACAAGGAATAAAGTATATTATAGAATGAGAAATATTACATAACAAGGAATAATGTATATTGTGGAATGAGAAATAATACATAACAAGGAAGAATGTATATTGTAGAATGAGAAATAATACATAACAAGGAATAATGTATATTGTGGAATGAGAAATATTACATAACAAGGAATAAAGTATATTATAGAATGAGAAATATTACATAACAAGGAATAATGTATATTGTGGAATGAGAAATATTACATAACAAGGGATAATGTATATTGTGGAATGAGAAATATTACATAACAAGGAATAATGTATATTGTGGAATGAGAAATATTACATAACAAGGAATAATGTATAATGTAGAATGAGAAATATTACATAACAAAGAAAAATGTATATTGTGGAATGAGAAATATTACATAACAAGGAATAATGTATATTGTAGAATGAGAAATGTTACAAGGAATAATGTATATTGTAGATTGAGAAATATTAGATAACAAGTAATAATGTATAATGTGGAATCAGACATATTGTATATATATATATATATATATATATATATATATATATATATATATATATATATATATATATATATATATATATATATTGTATACTGCAGCATCAGACACTTTGTCAAGCCTAAATATCCCTAATTTGTAACTTTCATTCCTTGATGTGGAAATTTTCATGGATCTACCCACAAAACATAACATACACATGTGTTGAAATTTCCAAACTCCCCAAATAAAAGATATTAAAACATCAATTAAATAATACTGATTTTTCATAAGTGCTAAAAGATCCAAAAGAATTGCTCTAAACAATAGCTTTTGTACATCAAGAAAGATTTGCTCTAAACCATGGCTTTCTGTACATCAAGAAAGTTTTCCTCTGAACCATGCCTTTTTGTACATCAAGAAAGTTTTGCTCTAAACCATGGCTTTTTGTACATCAAGAAAGTTTTCCTCTAAACCATGGCTTTCTGTACATCAAGAAAGTTTTCCTCTAAACCATGGTTTTTGTACATCAAGAAAGTTTTACTTAAAATGATGGCATTCTGTACATCAAGAAAGTTTTCCTCTAAACTATGGTTTTGTACATCAAGAAAATTTTGCTCTAAAACATGGCTTTCTGTACATCAAGAAAGTTTTCCTCTAAACCATGGCTTTTTGTACATCAAAAAAGTTTTCCTTTAAACCATGGCTTTCTGTATATCGAGAAAGTTTTCCACTAAACCATGGCTTTCTGTACATCAAGAAGGTTTTCCTCTAAACCATGGCTTTCTGTACATCAAGAAAGTTTTTCTCTAAACCATGGTTTTTGTAGATCAAGAAAGTTTTACTTAAAATGATGGTATTCTGTACATCAAGAAAGTTTTCCTCTAAACTATGGCTTTTGTACATCAAGAAAGTTTTCCTCTAAACCATGGCTTTCTGTACATCAAGAAAGTTTTTCTCTAAACCATGGTTTTTGTACAACAAGAAAGTTTTACTCAAAATGATGGCATTCTGTACATCAAGAAAGTTTTCCTCTAAACTACGTTTTTTGTACATCAAGAAAGTTTTACTCAAAATCATGGTTTTGTACATCAAGAAAATTTTGCTCTAAACCATGGCTTTCTGTACATCAAGAAGGTTTTCCTCTAAACCATGGCTTTCTGTACATCAAGAAAGTTTTCCTCTAAACCATGGTTTTTGTACATCAAGAAAGTTTTACTTAAAATGATGGCATTCTGTACATCAAGAAAGTTTTCCTCTAAACTATGGTTTTGTACATCAAGAAAATTTTGCTCTAAAACATGGCTTTCTGTACATCAAGAAAGTTTTCCTCTAAACCATGGCTTTTTGTACATCAAAAAAGTTTTCCTTTAAACCATGGCTTTCTGTACATCAAGAAAGTTTTGCTCTAAACCATGGCTTTTTGTACATCAAGAAAGTTTTCCTCTAAACCATGGCTTTCTGTACATCAATAAAGTTTTCTTCTAAACCATGGTTTTTGTAGATCAAGAAAGTTTTACTTAAAATGATGGCATTCTGTACATCAAGAAAGTTTTCCTCTAAACTATGGCTTTTGTACATCAAGAAAGTTTTCCTCTAAACCATGGCTTTCTGTACATCAAGAAAGTTTTTCTCTAAACCATGGTTTTTGTACATCAAGAAAGTTTTACTCAAAATGATGGCATTCTGTACATCAAGAAAGTTTTCCTCCAAACTACGTTTTTTGTACATCAAAAAAGTTTTATTCAAAATCATGGTTTTGTATATCAAGAAAATTTTGTTATAAACCATGGCTTTCTGTACATCAAGAAAGTTTTCCTCTAAACCATGGCTTTCTTTATATCGAGAAAGTTTTCCTCTAAACCATGGCTTTCTGTACATCAAGAAGGTTTTCCTCTAGACCATGGCTTTCTGTACATCAAGAAAGTTTTCCTCTAAACCATGGCTTTCTGTACATCAAGAAAGTTTTCCTCTAAACCATGGTTTTTGTACATCAAGAAAGTTTTACTCAAAATGATGGCTTTCTGTACATCAAGAAAAATTTCCTGTAAACCATGGTTTTTGTACATCAAGAACGTTTTGCTCTAAATCATGGCTTTTCTGTACATCAAGAAAGTTTTCCTCTAAACCATAGTTTTTGTATATCACAAATGTTTTACTCAAAATCATGGTTTTTGTACATCAAGAAAGTTTTGCTCTAAACCATGGCTTTTTGTACATCAAGAAAGTTTTCTTCTAAACCATGGTTTTTGTACATCAAGAAAGTTTAACTTAAAATGATGGCATTCTGTACATCAAGAAAGTTTTCCTCTATACTATGGCTTTTGTACATCAAGAAAGTTTTACTCAAAATTATGATTTTGTACATCAAGAAAATTTTGCTCTAAACCATGGCTTTCTGTACATCAATGAAGTTTTCCTCTAAACCATGGCTTTCTGTACATCAAGAAAGTTTTCCTCTAAACCATGGTTTTTGTACATCAAGAAAGTTTTACTCAAAATGATGGCTTTCTGTACATCAAGAAAAATTTCCTCTAAACCATGGTTTTTGTACATCAAGAAAAATTTCCTCTAAACCATGGTTTTTGTACATCAAGAAAGTTTTGTTCTAAATCATGGCTTTCTGTACATCAAGAAAGTTTTCCTCTAAACCATGGTTTTTGTACATCACAAATGTTTTACTCAAAATCATGGCTTTCTGTACATCAAGAAAGATTTACTCAAAATGATGGCTTTCTGTACATCATAAAAGTTCTGCTCTAAACCATGGCTTTCTGTACATCAAGAAAGTTTTGCTCTAAACCATAGCTTTCTGTACATCAAAAACATTTTGCTCTAAACAATGGATTTTAAACATCAAAAATAAATTTTTCTAAACTAAGGCTTTTGTACATCAAGAAAGTTTTGCTCTAAACCATGGCTTTCTTTCCATCAAGAAAGTTTTGCTCTAAATCATGGCTTTCTTTCCATCAAGAAAGTTTGGCTGTAAACCATAGATTTTGGACATCAAGAAAGTTTTTCTCTAAACCATGGATATTGTACATCAAGAGTGTTTTCTCTAAACCATGGCTATTGTACATCAAGCAAGTTTTGCTCTAAACCATGGCTTTCTGTACATCAAGAAAGTTTGTCTCTAAACCATGGTTTTTGTACATCAAGAACGTTTTCCTCTAATCTATGGCTTTTGTACATCAAGAAAGTTTGGCTCTAAACCATGGCTTTCTGTACATCAAGAAAGTTTGGCTCTAAACCATGGCTACTGTACATCAAGAAAGTTTGGCTCTAAATTATGGCTATTGTACATCAAGGAAGTTTTACTCTAAACCATGGCTTTCTGTACATCAAGTTTTGCTCTAAACCATGGATATTGTACATCAAGGAAGTTTTGCTCTAAACCATGGCTTTTGTACATGAAGAAAGTTTTACTCTAAACCATGGCTATTGTACATCAAGAAAGTTTTCCTCTAAACCATGGATACTGTACATCAAAGAAGTTTTACTCAAAACCATGGATATTGTACACGAAACTGTCTCACATCTGCTGAATAGAAAAGTGAAACTAAGGATACTGTATACATTAACTGTCTTTTTTCAGCAACTGCAGTCACCAAGGCATATTTTTGGCATTTACAATGGCATATTTCTGGCATTAACAATGACATATTTTTGGGCATTTGCCATGGCATATTTTTAGCATTTACTATGGCATATGTTTGGCACAAACAATTGCATATTTTCAAAATTTACTATGGCATATTTTTAGCATTTACCATGACATAAATTTTAGCACAATGGCATATTTTTAGCATTTACCATGGCATATATTTTGCATTTACCATGGCATATTTTTGACAGATTTCATGAGCAATGTGGAATAAACAAGAGATATCACTTCCTGTGTAGCAAGCTGACATTATGTATACTATGTAAAAACCAAATGTAAACTTCCTAGACCATACTTATAGCATCACATTTTCAATATAAAAATATGTCATTTTTCATTTATACACCAGCATTTTTCAATGAATCTCTCCCTTCATTTGGGACTAGGACCATATTCTTAAACTACTCACACAAGTAAGGTGGCAGGGGATAGTTTCATAAATTGGTCCCTGTCAAATTTCTCAAGGCTATGTGTCACTTTTTCACATGGACATATTATTTATTATCAGGCATCATGGGCTTGTGATGTTCTTGATATTGATGTATATACACCTCCCATAGTCATTGCACAATAGGTAGACAGTGAAATATCAATAGTTGGCTAGGAAGCTGAGCTAGCCACCTAAGTCATTAAATATGTGGGTTCAAGGAAAATACAAAACAGTATGGATCACAAGGCTTTTGAATAGCATCATGCTACTTAATATACAGTGTATTTCAAAACTATCACCGAGGGAAAACTACATTATTTACTTTGTGTCTTAGTATTCTTTATAATTAGCTATGCTTAAATTTATTTCTCTTGTATTTTCTATTATTTTTAAAGTTCTTTCTGCAAAGGTTAGAACTTTGAATACCTGAAATCCATAATTCCAAACAGTCATTATCCTAGACTAATTCCCTTGCTTTTTAATAGATCTGGCTGGTAAATGCATTCATTGTACCATCTGTATACAGATTTTCAATATGACTAGCATCAAATCTCTTGACATATGTGCTATATACATGATCTAAAATAGCAAATAGACATCAAATCAAATCAGAAATGAGGAATCCAAAAAGTTAACAACACAACAAATAAGATGCAAGATGGACAAATGATGGACAATGCAAGACGGACAAATGATGGACAATAAAGATGGACAAATGATGGACAATGCATGATGGACACAGGGTCATATCAAAAAGTTAACAACGCCGAAAATAAGATGTAAGATGGACAAATGATGGACAATGCAAGATGGACAAATGATGGACAATGCAAGAAGGACAAAGGGTCATGCCACTGACTCACCTGACCTTTCTCTAAGTGAGCTAAAACAATAACACTCTATATGAAAGTGAAAAATCATTTTTTTTTAATTCTAATATTTATGGTACTATAGGCAATCAAAACTTTACAAACCTTTTATTGGCACATGAAAATCTCTAATAAAAGTTGCAAAAGAAAGCTAATTAAAACAAAATTAAAAAAAGGAAATTAATATAATAAAATAAAATTAAATAAAACATATTACTCTTATGTATGAGTTTTGTAAGATTAAAGTCAAGAAACCTGCTATGACATCTATCTGGATGCAATCACCTCTATTCAATGATAATCACCTCCAAGCATTGATAATGAATACATTTGGTTAAAGAGATAAGGACATGTGCACACCAGAGTATTTTTATGCCAAATTCCTTAGGTTGAGAAGAATGGTAATTAAATAATTGAAAGTGCATACTGAAGCTTTATGCAAAATTCCAAGAAAGAGAGGAAAATGCCATTAAAATAAGGAAAGAAAATCAAACTTTAATATTGTGATTAATCTAGGGCAGGTGTGCAGAACTTGATCATTTACATGAACAGGAATTGACATTTATTTGCACAACATGGGCTGCAATATTGTCTTTAAGAAAAGCATAAATAAACATGTCTAAAAAAAGGACTCGGACTGTGGGCCATACAAAATGTGTTGATGGCCCACAGGCTGTATGTTGTACACACCTTAACATATGCCAAAGTGATCACTATTTTGAGCATCTGCCAAGACAGGCAACACAAAAACAGCATATGTAAGCCTGAAAACAAACATAACTTCATGCTTACAGTTAGTGAAATAGATAAAATGTTACATCCAATTCACAATACAAATTTAATTTATTCCATAATTACATCACCAATGACATTAAAATGTTACAAATAGTTAGTGCCATTCACAAAATGTTAGCAAATCAAGCAGTTAAACTACAGATGCAAAAACATTTACATTTTTAGGCATCAATTATTATGGAATGACTATTTGTTATGAGCATCAATTTTCATGTTTAACAATGAAATGATGGTTGGTTGTTCGGCTGGTTTAATGGCACTCTTAACACACTGGCTGTATAATGCAAAGGAAATGGCAATCTTAACACACTGGCTGTATAATGTCAAGGAAATGGCACTATTAACACACTGGCTGTATAATGTCAAGGAAATGGCACTATTAACACACTGGCTGTATAATGCCAAGGAAATGGCACTCTTAACACACTGGCTGTAAAATGCCAAGGAAATGGCACTCTTAACACACTGGCTGTATAATGCCAAGGAAATGGCACTATTAACACACTGACTGTATAATGCCAAGCAATAGCAATTTAACACACTGACTGTATAATGCCAAGGAAATGGCACTATTAACACATTGCCTATATAATACCAAGGAAATGGCAATCTTAACACACTAGCTGTATAATGTCAAGGAAATGTCAATCTTAACACACTGGCTGTATAATGTCAAGAAAATGGCACTCTTAACACACTGACTGTATAATGCCAAGGAAATGGCACTCTTAACACACTGGCTGTATAATGTCAAGAAAATGACACTCTTAACACACTGGCTGTATATTGTCAAGGAAATGGCACTCTTAACACACTGGCTGTAAAATGTCAAGGAAATGGCACTCTTAACACACAGGCTGTATAATGCAAAAGAAATGGCACTCTTAACTCACTGGCTGTATAATGCAAAGGAAATGGCACTCTTAACACACTGGCTGTATAATGCAAAGGAAATGGCAATTTAACACACTAGCTGTATAATGCAAAAGAAATGGCAATCTTAACACAATGGCTGTATAATGCCAAGGAAATGGCACTATTAACACACTGGCTGTATAATGTCAAGGAAATGGCACTATTAACACACTGGCTGTATAATGCCAAGGAAATGGCACTCTTAACACACTGGCTGTAAAATGCCAAGGAAATGGCAATCTTAACACACTGGCTGTATAATGCCAAGGAAATGGCACTCTTAACACACTAGCTGTATAATGACAAGGAAATGGCACTCTTAACACACTGGCCTTTATAAAGCAAAGGAAATGGCAATCTTAACACACTGGCTGTATAATGCCAAGGAAATGGCAATCTTAACACACTAGCTGTATAATGCCAAGGAAATGGCAATCTTAACACACTGGCTGTATAATGCCAAGGAAATGGCACTCTTAACACAGTCTGTATAATGCCAAGGAAATGGGAGCTCAGAGCACTCCCAAGGAAACATCACATCAGCTAATACAGGATTGCCTGCATGGATATCAAACCCATCACCCTTTGATTACAGGTCAGAAGCTCAAAGAGCCTTATGGACAGGTAAGCTAAGTGTGTGTGTTGTGTGTGTGTGTGTGTGTGTGTGTGTGTGTGTGTGTGTGTGTGTTTATGATTTAGATTGTTAACATAGCTTTAACAATTTTTCAGTTATATCGCTATGATGTATGCAGTGTGAGTTTATAGTTATATCTAGCACTGGGGCATCACGCCACAGACATGTAACATGATGTCCCACCCAGTCACATTATCTTAACACTGGGCTGACCAGTCCTAACACTAACCACTTAATGCTGAGTGTCAAGTGAGGTAGCTGTAGGTACCATTTTTGTAAGTCTTCGGTATGACTCGACCAGGGTTCGAACCAGCGGCCTCTTGCGTCCGAGGTGTATGGTCTAACCACTAGGCCACTGGAGCGGTTAGCTACTAAGCGAATGTTGATGGTGTGATGGTGGACACAGGACAATACCATAAACAGGTAAGCTATTAAGTCAATGTTGATGGTGTGAAGGTGGCTACAGGAAAATATCATAAACAGGTAAGCTACTAAGTGAATACTGATGGCTGGATGATGGCTACAGGACAATACCATAAACAGGTAAGCTACGAAGTGAATGTTGATGGCTGGATGATGGATTCAGGACAATACCATAAACAGATAAGTTAAGAGGTGAATGCTGATGATGGGATGGTGGACACAGGACAATACCATAAGGTTATTTGGCCTTACAGCCAGAAGAGCTAATAAGCTTATGAAACGGCAGAAACAAACAAGAAGGCAAACAAACAATTCAAATTTTAAAAAATGGAATTAAATTTACAAACCATTTCTGGGATGTCCTCACTTTCCCCTCTGTCCTGGTAAAGTTGTTCAGGGAGGTTAAAAATACGGAGACAATTGTCATTACTGTTGGTTAAGATACAAGTCCCATCAGGAGACCTGGATAAATACATTTTGAAATCACAAACCATTTCATGTATTTAATATCTAATATTATGATTAACATTTTGATTTTGTTTCCATCAATTTTTTCAAAAATCTCCTTCTTCATTAAAATTATCAATTGCTTTTCATCAGTCTGAATTATAAGTTCTTTTCATTAAAAACTAAATTATCACATTTTTCATCAGATTAAATTCAAGATTGAATTATCACTTACTTTCATTACAGACAAAATTATCATTTCTTCTCATGACAGACTTATATATCAAATACATTTCATCATTGCTTTCAATACAAACCAAATTTATACACTCATCTTAGACATAATTATCACTTGCTTTTCCTCATTAAAAGATTAATGTGAATTCATCCATTTACAATCAGCTTTTGTGCCTCCTTTGTAAAAAAAATGTTATCATTGGTAAATAAATTCTCGAAAAGGAAGTGTCCAATTAGTCACAGAAAGAAATCATGGGAGCCAAAAGTTAGATTGTCATTACAATAGGGGGTGGGGTCATAAAATGAAAACAATGACAGACAATTGCCATCTTTCCAATCAATCCCAACAGCTGATGTTGTGTCAAAACAAACAATCCCAACGGCTGATTTACTGTATGAGATTATACAGCTACTCACCAGACGTCCACCTATTCCCATCAAAACAGATTATCAAGGTTCACAGTTGTGTTATAAAGGTTTATTAAGCAAATTGAGGGAAGAAAAATCTGTTTATATAAAACCCTTTTGAAGTCAAAAGTATTCAGTGAATATTATATAACTAAAATATTAAAAATAATTTCTCCCCAACCCATGCCCAATTCTAAAAGTAATGGTGGGGGTAAATATGAACAGACTTTTCAAAGAAAACAATGGTCTCACTTGCAAATATTCTAACCTATATTATTGAGTTGATTAGTTTTTGCATGATTTTAGAATTATGTCTACTCTACTCGATTTAAATCAAATTGGAATAAAAAAAATTTCTAATTGGACAAAACAATTGAAAAAAAAATTATTATGACAGAAAACAGAAAAGTAGGCTTAGACTCCAACCCTAAAGCAAAAATATAAGTGCATCATGCTAATCTATTCACCATCTCCATACATCAAAATTGAATTACCCTTATCATGCTACTCTATCCACCATCTCCATACATCAAAATTGAATTACCCTTATCATGCTACTCTATCCACCATCTCCATACATCAAAATTGAATTACCCTTATCATGCTACTCTATCCACCATCTCCATACATCAAAATTGAATTACCATTATCATGCTACTCTATCCACCATCTCCATACATCAAAATTGAATTACCCTTATCATGCTACTCTATCCACCATCTCCATACATCAAAATTGAATTACCCTTATCATGCTACTCTATCCACCATCTCCATACATCAAAATTGAATTACCCTTATCATGCTACTCCATCCACCATCTGCATACATCAAAATTGAATTACCCTTATCATGCTACTCTATCCACCATCTGCATACATCAAAATTGAATTACCTTTATGCTACTCCATACACCATCTGCATACATCAAAATTGAATTACCCTTATCATGCTACTTCATCCACCATCTCCATACATCAAAATTGAATTACCCTTATCATGCTACTCCATCCACCATCTGCATACATCAAAATTGAATTCTCTTATCATGCTACTCCATCCACCATCTCCATACATCAAATTTGAATTCTCTTATCATGCTACTCCATCCACCATCTGCATACATCAAAATTGAATTACCCTTATCATGCTACTCCATCCACCATCTGCATAAATCAAAATTGAATTCTCTTATCATGATACTTCATCCACCATCTCCATACATCAAAATTGAATTCTCTTATCATGCTACTCCATCCACCATCTCCATACATCAAATTTGAATTCTCTTATCATGCTACTCTATTCACCATCTTCATACATCAAAATTGAATTACCCTTATCATGCTACTCCATCCACCATCTGCATACATCAAAATTGAATTACCCTTATCATGCTACTCCATCCACCATCTGCATACATCAAAATTGAATTACCCTTATCATGCTACTCCATCCACCATCTGCATACATCAAAATTGAATTACCCTTATCATGCTACTTCATCCACCATCTGCATACATCAAAATTGAATTACCCTTATCATGCTACTCCATCCACCATCTCCATACATCAAAATTGAATTCTCTTATCATGATACTTCATCCACCATCTCCATACATTAAATTTGAATTCTCTTATCATGCTACTCCATCCACCATCTGCATACATCAAAATTGAATTACCCTTATCATGCTACTCTATCCACCATCTGCATACATCAAAATTGAATTACCCTTATCATGCTACTTCATCCACCATCTCCATACATCAAAATTGAATTACCCTTATCATGCTACTCCATCCACCATCTCCATACATCAAAATTGAATTACCCTTATCATGCTACTCCATTCACCATCTCCATACATCAAAATTGAATTACCCTTATGCTACTACATACACCATCTGCATACATCAAAATTGAATTACCCTTATGCTACTCCATCCACCATCTGCATACATCAAAATTAAATTACCCTTATCATGCTACTCCATACACCATCTCCATACATCAAAATTACCCTTATCATGCTACTTCATCCACCATCTCCATACATCAAAATTGAATTACTCTTATCATGCTACTTCATCCACCATCTCCATACATCAAAATTGAATTACCCTTATCATGCTACTCGATCCACTATCTTCGTACATCAAAATTGAATTACCCTTATCATGCTACTCGATCCACTATCTTCGTACATCAAAATTGAATTACCCTTATCATGCTACTCCATCCACCATCTCCATACATCAAAATTGAATTACTCTTATCATGCTACTTCATCCACCATCTCCATACATCAAAATTGAATTACCCTTATCATGCTACTCGATCCACTATCTTCGTACATCAAAATTGAATTACCCTTATCATGCTACTCGATCCACCATCTTAATACATCAAAATTAAATTACATAATCAACAAGAGGCTTAAGTAGGCAAGCTTACATAACTATTAGCAATTTCACTGAACTAGCTTATGCAGCATTATAAGTACAAACCTACTAAAACTATCAGCCAAACTCTTTATCATTCTGAGTTTGCCTATATTACAATATCCTAATAAAGACACTATCTACTAGCATAATTAGCATGAAGTTTCTTTCTCATTCAAGACCCTGCTGATATAAACCCATTGAACTGTAATGAAAACTAACTGCTCCAGTGGCCTAGTGGTTAGAGCATAGGCCTCTGATGCAGGAGGTCATGGGTCAAATCCCTGACCAAATCATACCAAAGACTTACAAAAATGGTACTAACAGCTGCCTTGCTTGATGCTCAGCATTAAGAGGTTTATTGTTAGGATTGGTCGGCCTGGTGTCAACGTAATGTGACTGGTTGGGACATCATGTTACATGTCTGCAGCATGATGCCCCAGTGCTAGACATCACCATGAACTGCCACACTGCAGACATCATAGCTATATGACTGAAGAATTGTTAAAGCTATGTTAAAAATCATAATCATGTCACATCGTAATTAAACTATATTACACATAGTAATTGATAAGGATAAAAGTTCAGTCAAAGTGTCTCATTATGTGCACAGATCCCTCTCACCACAGAACCTGTCATTAACAATAATAATATAATCTTAAAGTCAAGCAAATTCTGATTGGCATTTGGTTACCAGATTGGCAGCAAGCTTATCCAATCCTTAATATACTCATTATCAAACTCATCGAACATCTTGATAATATAAGACTATTTCAAAATTTCAGAATTTTATCAGAAATAGTTGCAAGATTCTTGACAAGTTCAGCCAGTCTTCTACCAGGAGACATCATGAATATAATAAGTATGATCAAAATCAGATGACAAATATGGGTTCCTGACTGGTAACATGCACACCTCCTCATACAAACTTGCATCATTATTAGGACATTATCAAATCCATCCAATACCTTGATGATATAGGCCCAAATCTCAAGTTTCATCAAAATTGGAATAGAAATATGGCTTTCATTGTGGCAAGAAACTCAGTCAATTAGATACAAGACCACCTGACTAATACATGCATGAATCTCTCTCACTAAAAATACAAGTACATATTCCAAGCCTGACCAATTGGATCAGACATGTGTGCTTTCAAAGTGTTAACAACCTTAGTAAATAAGATGTACTAGAACATCATTGCCGTGCCTGGATCTCAGTCATTATTAACTTGTCCGGATCATGAGGATTATCCCATTTCGTTAAAACGAGATCAGAAATCTGGCCTCTAGAGGTGGTAACTTGGTAAACAATTGAAATATAAGATCACCTCATTACCATGTGTGTGTCATGTATGGCTCCTTATCAGACTCTTCAAAGTTTCATCAAAATCAGAACAAAAAAAATGACTTTCAGTGTGTTAATAAGCTCAGCCAATCACATGCAAGATCACCTCATTAATATGGATAGATCTCTCTCACTACTGAACCAATCCAAGATTGTTATGATATAAATATATAATCAAAGTTTGATCAAATCTAGATCATAAATATGGCTTTCAGTCTAGTAACAAGCTCAGCCAATCAGATGCAATATTACAATATGAATCTCACTTTATTGAATCAAGAGCTTAATGTGCATACTTCAAATTCAATCAAAGATATGGTTTTCTGAGCATTACCAAGGTTAGCAATCAGTAACACAATCACCTCCACATGTAACTAAATTACAAGATCACCTCCTTAATATAAATGTAACTAAATTACAAGATCACCTCCTTAATATACATGTAACTAAGTTAAAAGATCACCTCTTTAATATACATGTAACTAAATTACAAGATCACCTCCTTAATATACATGTAACTAAGTTATAAGATCACCTCTTTAATATACATGTAAATAAATTAAAAGATCACCTCCTTAATATACATGTAACTAAATTAAAAGATCACCTCCTTAATATACATGTAACTAAATTACAATATCAGTTCCTTAAAATTTATGTAACTAAATTTCAAGATCACCTCCTTAATATACATGTAACTAAATTACATGATCACCTTCTTTATATACATATAACTAAGTCGCAAGATCACCTCCATAATATACATGTAACTAAATTATTATTATTAAACTCATCTAAGACTTTCTTGACTTGAACCCTCATTCCAAGTTTGAATGAAGTGAATCAAAAAACAGACTTCAGAGTCATAAAATGTAATTGTTGATGGGAGGAATACTAAATACACACACAGCTATCTAACAATAAAGGATTTAAAAATAAAAAATAATCAAATCAATGTAGTCAGTTGAATAAGAAATAATAATGAAATAATATTTAACAATGAGGTAAAATTAACTCTAAGAAAATATGAACCACATGTAAGTCATACAAGTTTTTAAAATATTACTTGTTAACAAAATGTAATAGTGACATGTGACAAACCAGAAAGGTTTTGTTTAGGTCACTAGTAACCAGCAGATAAGAAAATCACAATGATATTTTCTCTCCAGCTTTATTAAAAGTTTCAGTGTGTGTGTGTGTGTGTGTGTGTGTGTGTGTGTGTGTGAGTGTGTGTGTGTGTGTGTGTGAGAGATTTGGATTTTTAACATAGCTTTAACAATTTTTCACCCATATCACTATTATGTCTGGTGTGGCAGTTTACAGTGATGTCTAGAACTGGGGCATCATGCCATAGACATTTGGCATGATGACCCACCCAGTCACATTACACCCTCCACCAGGTGGACCAGTCCTAACACTAACCTCATAATGTTGAGAGCCAAGCGTGGCAACTGTTAGTACCATTTTTATAAGTCTTTTGTATGCCTAAGCCAGAGTTCGAATCTGTGATCTCCCACGTCCATGGCAAAGGCTCGATCCACTATGCCACCGGAGTGGCGGTTAAGTGCATACTTAATAAGGACAAGAGCAGGGTTCAAATCTCTGCCAAGCCTTACTAAATACAAGACCTGTGGTAGATTGCTAAAATTAAAATATGACTGTACTACAAACAAGTAGCTTTTTAAAAAGTATTTGTCAAAAGTCCAAATCAAAAAATATACACACAAGAACAACACTAAAGTAATCACAACAGTGTATAATAGTCAAATGATGTGACAGAAAAGAGTTTCTAAATACTGCTGTATCATGTAGCGATCTCACAGTTTACATCTAAAATTGCAGTGTTTGTAGGTGTTAGAGCACCAAGAATTTTTATTTTCATGTAAGTCTTCGGACATAGAAAAATTAGTTACATTTTCTTGTCGCAAGACTTTTGTGTACTATGTACAGCACAACTTGCAGCATCTTGATGTGGGACCCAAAATACTGGCATACCATCTTGAAAGCTAATAATCTAAAGGACAAGTACCTTGATAATTACACTAGTCCTATAACAAAACTGCTTGTCAAATGAACAAACCTAGATAATAAACCATGCATAAATCTAGCATGTCACTGTATTGGCAAAAAAACTAAATCTTACCATTTACATCCCCTAAGGTAGTTGTCCTTTCCCTGGAAACAAGACCAGGCTCCTGCGATCATCCTGGTTTCTGTGGAGAGGGTGAAGCCTAACTGATGCATGTCACTGAAATAAAATTTCACATATCATCAAATAATAAAGACATAGGCCTGATTACAGGTAAAATATAGTCTACAAACCAATTTTTGGAAGAAAATATTTTTTCTGTTAATACAGAGTTGATCATAGTACATTGATATTATCTTAACTTCTCTACAAATCTAGCATGCACCCACCCACCCCAGCTTGTTTCACAACCGTACTAAAATTTACTTCCATACAAGGATGCAGTCATAAAAGAGTAATCTCTTTCAAAGCACAAAATTCTGTCTACAATTCAGTTACTGTAGGGAAGTGAGGATTAACCCATACTATGCATAGGTAAGTATTACTGAAGCAAAAAATTTTACTTCCAAACATCTTCTCTTCTTCGGATATGTTACCCAAACATAATATATTAAGACAATACAGGTGGAGGGATATATGGCACCTTAAAAGGCAAAATTCCTGATCCCCTAAGGAATGTTGTTGTTGTTGTTGTTGTTGGGCTTAACGCCATTTTTCAGCACACGATAGGCTATTCATGGCGGCCAGTATTAATGGTGGAGGAAGAAACCGGGAAATCACTGGAAAGAACCACCGACCCACGAGAAGCTACTGGCAAGCTTTCTCACATATCTACATTAGCCGAATTCTAGACTCGAACACACGCAGACAGAGGTGAGATGGCAGTGATCCGTAACGGACAGCGCTTTAGACCACTCGGCCACTCGGGGCCCCCCTAAGGAATGTGAAGCAGCTGAAAAGTTTGTGATATACCATGGAACCTATCTTGAAAGGCCACCCCTTCTGCCAAAACTTAATGGTCTCTCATGACAGGTGGTCTCTCATAACAGGTCTTAACACTAAATAATCAATAAATCTGTACATAGAGAACCTGGTCTCTTAAGACAGTTGGTCTCTCATAGCAGTTATCTCTCAAGATGGGTTTTGCTTTATTTGCCTGGAAATAGCTTGTAGGAAAACATTCCGGACAGAACCAGCAGAATTTGAATGACTGTGTCATTGTGAGGCCGCTGAACAAACCATGAAGGTAGTGTAGGCTATTATGACATTTTACAGGTCCCACCAAGTAAAAATCGGCCCTTCAAGAAATAAGATTTCTGAGGTAGAAGCTTTGGAAAGTAGTCAAAGAAATTTCATCCCACTTTTGGAAAATGATGTGGTTATGGAACAGCTACACTTCAATGCTATATTAGTAGTTTAGACATGTGACAGAAAAGATAAATCAGGTCAGAACAGATCAGACGATTTGTTTAAACATTTGATCAGGAATTTTCACTGCAATAGAGTAGATTTTTATTTATCCAATTTTTAGCATGCAAATGGACAAAACTATTGCACAACTTTTACATTTTATTCAAATATGCACATGACCACATCAGATCAATAAATTGCTATTCATACCCTTCTTATATGTACCACATGCAGTTTTATCATTTCTCAGATAATACTCTGGATCCATCCATACCCCATTAGGACTAGACTGATTCAAAACAATGGATCCATCCATGCCCCTTTAGGACTAGACTCTTGATACAAAACTCTGGACCCATCCATGCTCCTTTAGGACTAGACTGATTCAAAACTCTGAACCCATCCATGCCCCTTTAGGACTAGACTCTTGATTCAAAACTTTGGACACATCCATGCTCCTTTAGGACAAGACTCTGATTCAAAACAATGGATCCATCCATACCCCTTTAGGACTAGACTCTAATACAAAAGGGGCATGGATGGGTCCTGAGTTTTGTATTGAGTCTAGTCCTAAAGGGGCATGGATGGATCCATTGTTTTGAATCAGTCTAGTTCAAATGGGGTATGGATGGATCCAGAGATTTGAATCAAAGTCTAGTCCTAAAGGAGTATGGATAAGTCCGTTGTTTTGAATATGAAACTCGTCATAAAGTGGTTTAGATGGATCCATTGTTTTGAATCAGTCTAGTTCAAATGGGGTATGGATGGATCCAGAGATTTGAATCAAAGTCTAGTCCTAAAGGAGCATGGATAGGTCCGTTGTTTTGAATATGAAACTCGTCATAAAGTGGTTTAGATGGATCCATTGTTTTGAATATGAGTCCTAAAGGGGAATGGTTGGATCCATTTGTTTTGAATATGAGTCTAGTCCTAAAGGGGAATAGATGGATCAATTGTTTTGAATATGAAACTCGTCCTAAAGTGGTATGGATGGATAAATTGTTTTTAATATGAAACTCGTCCTGATTCAAAACTCTAGACCCATCCATGCCCCTATAGGACTAGACTCTAATACAAAACTCTGGATACATCCATGCCCCTTTAGGACAAGACTCTGATTCAAAACAATAGATCCATCCATACAACTTTAGAATGAGTTTCATATTCAAAACAATGGATCCATCCATACCCCTTTAGGACGAGTTTCATATTCAAAACAATGGATCAATCTATTCCCCTTTAGGACGAGTTTCATAATCAAAACAATGGATCCATCCGTACCCCTTTAGGACGAGTTTCATAATCAAAACAATGGATCCATCCATACCCCTTTAGGATGAGTTTCATATTCAAAACAATGGATCCATCCATACCCCTTTAGGATGAGTTTCATATTCAAAACAATGGATCAATCTATTCCCCTTTAGGACTAGTTTCATAATCAAAACAATGGATCCATCCATACCCCTTTAGGATGAGTTTCATAATCAAAACAATGGATCCATCCATACCACTTTAGGATGAGTTTCATATTCAAAACAATGGATCCATCCATACCCCTTTAGGACGAGTTTCATATTCAAAACAATGGATCAATCTATTTCCCTTTAGGATGAGTTTCATATTCAAAACAATAGATCCATCCATACCACTTTAGGACAAGTTTCATATTCAAAATAATGGATCCATCCATACCACTTTAGGATGAGTTTCATATTCAAAACAATGGATCCATCCATACCACTTTAGGACGAGTTTCATATTCAAAACAATGGATCCATCCATACCCCTTTAGGACGAGTTTCATAATCAAAACAATGGATCCATCCATACCACTTTAGGATGAGTTTCATATTCAAAACAATGGATCCATCCATACCCCTTTAGGACGAGTTTCATATTCAAAACAATGGATCAATCTATTTCCCTTTAGGATGAGTTTCATATTCAAAACAATAGATCCATCCATACCACTTTAGGACAAGTTTCATATTCAAAATAATGAATCCATCCATACCACTTTAGGATGAGTTTCATATTCAAAACAATGGATCCATCCATACCACTTTAGGACGAGTTTCATATTCAAAACAATGGATCTATCCATACCCCTTTAGGACGAGTTTCATATTCAAAACAATGGATCAATCTATTTCCCTTTAGGATGAGTTTCATATTCAAAACAATGGATCCATCCATACCACTTTAGGACAAGTTTCATATTCAAAACAATGGATCTATCCATACCACTTTAGGACGAGTTTCATATTCAAAACAATGGATTTATCCATACCACTTTAGGATGAGTTTCATATTCAAAACAATGGATCAATCTATTCCACTTTAGGACAAGACTCATATTCAAAACAATGGATTTATCCATATCCCATTAGGACTATACAATGATTCAAAACAATGGATGCATCCATACCTCATTAGGACTAGACATATCTTTGAAACTGTCCATGCTACATTAGGAACAGACTCTGATTCATAACTTACAAACTGTTCTAACCAGACCTGTGAACTGCAAACACTTACCTAACTTTACAAGGGGGTAAATCTGTATAATAAGCATAAATTCCTGGTTCTGTTATCCCTCATCCCCACCACTGCCACACCTTGAAAGTCACAACCTGAAAACCTCTGGGGTCCCAACTAAAGGAAGTTGTAATGGCTTAGAAGGTTGTATGTTTGATCCCACCATCTGACCAGGCTAAATTAACAGCAAAATTTCTAAGGACTTTTTTAAGGTCATCAGTTTCTTTGCTTTGAGAAATTAAATAGCACGTGTTTCAGGAGGCAAGAATATTTGGGATTTTTTTCTCAATAAAAGCTAAACATAAAAAATATACATTTAAAATGATTTGTAACTGATGTCACTGAATATATGAAATGCCTAAAAATAATGCACAATACATGTGATAATGTTTAAATGATAATAGTTTGGGGCACATAAATACAACAATAATAAGTAACTGTCAAACGGTATTAAAAATGTTGAAGAATTTAAAATATGGACAAATTTTAGACTGAGGTCTCACAATAATTGATTTTAAAACTAGTAGTCTTAGGATGCCTAATTTAGTTAAATAGAATTTTCACCAGCAAAACTGCGGTCTTCTCCCTGAAGCATGTTTAAGTGGCTAAATGTCCAAGAATAGACACAAAACTTTGTCAGTTTTATTTATTTGTATTTATTTATTATTCTTTAAAAGCTTGTGTATTAAAATTGATATCATATTCTTTAACTATGATATAGTTTACTTTCATATATGTCAATTTCACAAAATGATCTAATGCTTGGCTTTGGATCGTTTTCCTCCACACTAAGTCTCTCTACTTTTGACTCGCTTAAATTGTATTAGGGTCTCGTGTTTTATTCTGGATGACTCGCTTAAATTTTATTAGAGTCTGATGTTTTATTCTGGACATTCACTTCGTCTTTATTTTGCTCTGCACACTGAAGCCTTTCTCGCATACCACAGATGTCACTGGTGAAACCAACACAATTGCAGCTAGGACTGCAAAGTCTGGAAATACATTTCTGTACTCTTTAAGCAGAGTTGTACAGGCTTCTATTAATGGGCAGTTCAATGATTTTATGACTACCGAGCATGTAGGTGGTCTCTAGATGTCTCATGCCTAGAAAATGTGGAACTTTGCAGTTTAGAAGAACCAGCCACAGAGTCTAATTTCCACATTCTTTACTGGCATATAGCTCTTGCTTGTCCGTCAGAATTTTGTCAATCCAAGGAAACGTTTTATTCCAAACTCTAAGCCATGGATCACTCACTTTATTAAACTTGGCTACTGTCCTGTCTGAACTATCAGTTCTAGCAACTTAAGCAGTTCTAAATCTCATTGAAATCTTCATCAGTTTTCCATTTAACCTCAAAATACTTATCCAACTTTGCAAACGACATTATGACCAAGTCTTCACGTGTTTTGATTTTGAGGTCACATACAAAATTTACATGGCTAAAATCAGAAATAAAAAATAACAGGGAGCACGCTGAGCTTCACCAATGTGGCAAACGGTGATTTTTTTCTTATTAGTAACAAAATATACCATCTGGCGATATGCACTGGAATCTATTGTTACATAAACAAATAAATCTTTTTTCATATTGACTAACAACCCTAATAGAGCATTGTTATGTCACAATCTGCTTATGCTGATATCTGGCCTTGGTATTGTAGACTGTAATATAATGAAAATAGCCATGTAACTGACTAGCTACAATCGCCCATCTCTGATGGTGGGAATGGAAAATTACAACAGTTGACCAGACAATGGCAATTTTTTATCCTAAAAAATGTACCAGAAAAAATAGTTTTGCTGCAACTTCAATGAAAACTGATTCCCTATACATAATAAGCAGATAGAACAAATTCTGTCTCAATGTTCTACAATTACTTGATGTTGCATAACACAGTAACAATAATAAACAGGTATTTATTTGGTCCTTCAAACAAAGCCTTTAGCAGCACCTTCAATAATGCATGATATTTCATCAAAGCAAGCCAATGACCTTTGATCAAAGGAAATTTGTGTAAGAAACTTGAATAAAAGAATTGTTTAAATTTTCATAGTGATTAGAACATATTTATTGTGTAGTGAAAAATTCCTGTTGGCAACAAAAATGTGTGTATGGATGATATTCTACATTCCAGAAATAAAATTTGCATTCAAATACATATAATTAAGCATTTCTGATATCTCTGTTTAGTAGTAACTACAGTGTTGCTCATTGGTTAAGCTATGAAGGGTGTATTTTAAGTAAACCAGCCTAGTCAAGATATAGGCATCTGGGAAATTTGTCAATTATGGGGACACTGGCAAGGTGCAACAATGTACACTGCATTTCATGTAAATTTACACAATGCTGTATCCTTGGCCAAATGTTCCTTGGTACTTTCCAAGCCAGTCATATAAATATATTATCAACTAATTATTAACTTTGAGTATTATTTGTTTTGCTGCTTTTACATGTTTCTTCACTTTAAATTACAAGTCTTACATAACAATCCCTATCATGTATTTTCTTTTTTTGTAATTTAAAACATGTTCTATTTTAATTTATGCATCTTTTAAATATTTCTAATCCTGAGTTGCTTCCACTGCTTTCTATTTATAATGTCAAGTAACTGCATGCATTGTAACTATGTGTATACACAGTTTTAATAGAAAGCTAAAATTACATTTCTTGACATTCCTTAACTGCTATAAACAATAATTTAAACAATGTCATAAAACTAACATGTGACAAACAGAGTAATAAAAAACTCAATCAACTGGATGCATCAATTGGATTGTATCAATTCAGTGATATTGGTACCTGCAATTCACTGCTTAATTCTTCCAAGATCTTGATGGTAAAAGCTTATTTACAGAAAAATGATCAATTTTTTTAATCAATATGGCTTCTAGTAACATCATGCTATCTCCTCATTAATATGCATTGATGTCACTTAAATTCAACTAATCAGAGAAAATATCACTTCATTAATATGCACTGATGTCACTGATATGCAAATTCATCAAGGATCTTGATCATATAAACTTGCATACAAAGTCTGAATGAAATTGTATCAACAATTAAAGCTTAAGTGTTTAGAAAAAGTGTTAGGGGACAAACATAAAACACAGGATGTACTGAGGACCATACCATAAACTTGCTAGGCCATTGACCAGGTGAGTAAAAATAATGCCAATCTACTTCAAAATAAACTCAGAGATAAGAATGTGATGCTACATAGATTACAGGATTGCAACTACTTCCTACCATCATCTGGACAAAGAAAGGGTTGGAACATTTTACAACAAACTACCTTCCATCAGTCTCTTCTTGGGTTTCATCGGCTGTAGTCCCATTTGACCCATGAGATGAGCCACTGTTTGTGGATATCTTTGTTTCTTCTGACAGAGTAAAATCTACATTTTCATGTCCTTCTCGTCTCCTTTTTGTAGGAGGCCGTCCTTCAATTTCTTGATAACTTCCAACTTGGGAAGATTTTGAGAATGCATATACACATGAATCCTGAGAAGAAATCTGGGAAGACACCAACACTAGTTCCTGTTCAAAATTTGATTCTCTTACCGGGCTCCTCACTTCACCATGTCTGTATTTTGCTTGATGATTTCCCTCCAGTGATTGTTGCTCAGATTCACTGTGTGTGATGTCTGTAAATATTTTGTCTGAATGACCGCCTGAGCAAGATACATCCAATGAATGTGTCAGATCTGTGGTAAGAGAACCCAATACATTGTGCCCTTGATTTGGATTTTTGGTCAAAATTTCCATATTTTCCATCAAATCATCCAATTTTGAACACTGATTTGCTGAGCTCTGATTTGAATTATTTTCTGCTGTAAAATCTAACCGTACCAACTTAAGGCTATCATTTTTATCAGATTCTAGAGTTTTTGATTTTGGGCTTCCATCTTCTACAAAAAAATAAAAATCAGAATTTGTGACTTCTTCATTCTGGAGCTGGCTTTCAACTTCAGTCCCAGCAATATTTGCTGAGGTTGGAATTTCTTGATTTCTCTGATCTACCCCAGTAACATTCATATCATCTTCACTAAACTGTGAATAAAATGACTGTGTTTCACCTTCTTCTCCTTCACATTCTGGTATTCCATAGGAGGAAACTGACAGATCCTGATGTGTTTGAAAACCAGCTGTAACTATGTTGTCGATTTCACCTAAAACAGTTTGAGTTTCCTGAACTTGTAAAAGAGTTGTCTCCCTTGCATCCTCAATTGCCTCCACCAGTTGATTCAATACATTTTGTGTGTTTATTTCTGAATCCTCCATCTTAAATGTTTGCATGTCTAATCTACAGGAATGAATCTGCAATAGATATAATGGTTTGGTTTTTAAAAAAAAAATAAGCATCATTTAGAACTGACTACAGAAACTATGAGTAAGTTATTCAGTTCTTGCATAGCTCTTTCGAGTTGAACAATGTCATTTTAAAGCAATATATAAAGGCAGGAATAAAAAATGTTTTACATACATTCAGTACTTCACTACTCTGCAAAACTAATGTTATTGTTCAGAAATTAACTGTCTTCTCATAGTTACCTTGACTTTTGATCCCAAAATTTCTTCCTCACCCTACATTCCTTACCCCATGGAAAGCCATCCACAAAGCTCAGTAACTGCACATTGTTAAGATCTAAAGTCACTGTGTGGAAACCATTTTTGTTCTTTCAGCCAGTGACCTTGACCAATGACCCCAAACTCAATAGTTTTCTTCCTTACCCCATTTGCAAGCCATCCACAAAGTGTGGCAACTCTAGATAGTGGACAGCTGTTTCACAGAAATGAATACAGTCCCTGACATGATGACATAATATGAATTTCCTTCCACCACAACATGAAACTAAGCAGACAGACAGACAGATGGACATCATGACATAATACACTTTACCTTAGGATAAAAAAAAAGACCATAACTAGTCTACAAAGCTTTAGTGAACCCAAAATTACAATATTGTTGTACCCCTATACCCTAAATGATACCAACCAAACAGAAAAGTACTGCTATCCACTGCAGTAATATAAGTAGCTCTGTCTCATACATATATCCCTAGTGTTGGCCATCATTTGAAATTAATATTAAACTAGAACCAGAAACATTGAACAAAATACTACTGTTAAATGTATTCTTTGCACAAGTACCATAATGCATGCTCTGTACATTAACATGCATTATTTGTCACTTGAAATTAGAAAACTTAGAACAAAATTAGTGTTGTAGCTAGCTAGACTCCCATAGGCGGGGGATACTGTGTCCCCCATCAAATCAGTGTCATAGCTAGCTGTGTCCCCCATCAAATCAGTGTTGTAGCTAGCTAGGCTCTCATAGGCAGGGGATACTGTGTGCCCCATCAAATCAGTGTCATAGCTAGCTGTGTCCCCCATCAAATCAGTGTTGTAGCTAGCTAGGCTCCCTTAGGCAAGGGATACTGTGTCCCCCATCAAATCAGTGTTGTAGCTAGCTAGACTCTCATAGGCAGGGGATACTGTGTTCCCCATCAAATCAATGTTGTAGCTAGCTAGACTCCCATAGGCAAGGGATACTGTGTCCCCCATCAAATCAGTGTTGTAGCTAGCTAGGCTCTCATAGGCAGGGGATACTGTGTTCCCCATCAAATCAGTGTTGTAGCTAGCTAGGCTCTCATAGGCGGGGGATACTGTGTTCCCCATCAAATCAGTGTTGTAGCTAGCTAGACTCCCATAGGCAAGGGATACTGTGTCCCCCATCAAATCAGAGTTGTAGCTAGCTAGACTCCCATAGGCAGGGGATACTGTGTTCCCCATCAAATCAGTGTTGTAGCTAGCTAGGCTCTCATAGGCGGGGGATACTGTGTCCCCCATCAAATCAGTGTTGTAGCTAGCTAGGCTATCATAGGCAGGGGATACTGTGTCCCCCATCAAATCAGTGTTGTAGCTAGCTAGGCTCTCATAGGCAGGGGATACTGTGTGCCCCATCAAATCAGTGTTGTAGTTAGCTAGACTCCCATAGGCAAGGGATACTGTGTCCCCCATCAAATCAGTGTCATAGCTAGCTGTGTCCCCAATCAAATCAGTGTTGTAGCTAGCTAGGCTCCCATAGGCAAGGGATACTGTGTCCCCCATCAAATCAGTGTTGTAGCTAGCTAGGCTCTCATAGGCAGGGGATACTGTGTTCCCCATCAAATCAGTGTTGTAGTTAGCTAGGCTCTAATAGGCAGGGGATACTGTGTCCCCCATCAAATCAGTGTTGTAACTAGCTAGGCTCTAATAGGCAGGGGATACTGTGTCCCCCATCAAATCAGTGTTGTAGCTAGCTAGGCTCTCATAGGCAGGGGATACTGTGTTCCCCATCAAATCAGTGTTGTAGCTAGCTAGACTCCCATAGGCAAGGGATACTGTGTCCCCCATCAAATCAGTGTTGTAGCTAGCTAGGCTCTCATAGGCAGGGGATACTGTGTTCCCCATCAAATCAGTGTTGTAGCTAGCTAGACTCCCATAGGCAAGGGATACTGTGTCCCCCATCAAATCAGTGTTGTAGCTAGCTAGGCTCTCATAGGCAGGGGTTACTTTGTTCCCCCATCAAATCAGTGTTGTAGCAAGCTAGACTCCCATAGGCAGGGGATACTGTGTTCCCCATCAAATCAGTGTTGTAGCTAGCTAGACTCCCATAGGCAAGGGATACTGTGTCCCCCATCAAATCAGTGTTGTAGCTAGCTAGGCTCTCATAGGCAGGGGATACTGTGTTCCCCATCAAATCAGTGTTGTAGCTAGCTAGACTCCCATAGGCAAGGGATACTGTGTCCCCCATCAAATCAGTGTTGTAGCTAGCTAGGCTCTCATAGGCAGGGGATACTTTGTTCCCCCATCAAATCAGTGTTGTAGCAAGCTAGACTCCCATAGGCAAGGGATACTGTGTTCCCCATCAAATCAGTGTTGTAGCTAGCTAGGCTCTCATAGGCAGGGGATACTGTGTCCCCCATCAAATCAGTGTTGTAGCTAGCTGGGCTCCCATAGGCAGGGGATACTGTGTCCCCCATCAAATCAGTGTTGTAGCTAGCTAGACTCCCATAGGCAAGGGATACTGTGTCCCCCATCAAATCAGTGTTGTAGCTAGCTAGACTCCCATAGGCAGGGGATACTGTGTCCCCCATCAAATCAGTGTTGTAGCTAGCTAGACTCCCATAGGCGGGGCATACTTTGTTCCCCATCAAATCAGTGTTGTAGCTAGCTAGACTCCCATAGGCGGGGTCTACTATGTTCCCCATCAAATCAGTGTTGTAGCTAGCTAGACTCCCATAGGCGGGGTCTACTGTGTTCCCCATCAAATCAGTGTTGTAGCTAGCTAGACTCCCATAGGCAGGGGATACTGTGTCCCCCATCAAATCAGTGTTGTAGCTAGCTAGGCTATCATAGGCAGGGGATACTGTGTCCCCCAGCCTCCAACTTGGGAGATCACACATTTTTAAGAGATACATTAATATGGTACATAGTACTTAAAGCATAAGGTGTTAGAAAAATGAAGATAATCTTAATTGCTTTGAGAGTTTTACCATCATTACCTTGTCATCTTTTTAACCATCATTACCATCATCTTAATTGCTTTGATACCATCATTACCTTGTCATCTTTTTTACCATCATTACCGTCATCTTATTTGCTTTGATACCATCATTACCTTGTCATCTTTTTTTACCATCATTACCGTCATCTTATTTGCTTGGATACCATCATTACCTTGCCATCTATTTTTACAATCATTACCTTGTCATCTTTTTAACCATCATTACCCTCATCTTATTTGCTTTGATACAATCATTACCTTGTCATCTTTTTAACCATCATTACCCTCATCTTATTTGCTTTGATACAATCATTACCTTGTCATCTTTTTTACCATCATTACCATCATTTTTTTTGCTTTGATACCATCATTACCTTGCCATCTATTTTTACAATCATTACCTTGTCATCTTTTTAACCATCATTACCCTCATCTTATTTGCTTTGATACAATCATTACCTTGTCATCTTTTTAACCATCATTACCCTCATCTTATTTGCTTTGATACAATCATTACCTTGTCATCTTTTACTTGGACACTCACAGTATAATAGAAAATGTTTTATAAAATTAAACTCATCAAAATATTAATATGTTAGAAATTATTTTTCTGACAATATGATAATTAGTTATTTAAATGAAAAGTTATCCATTTACATTAATTAAATCCTGTTTCTCTTTAATTCAACTTTCTAATTAAAGCTTCATCTCCATGGCCCTGCCTTCAACCTCAAAAATATTACAATAGATTTCATCAGATTAATATTCAATGCATTTAATGTCAGATATGTTGTGTTAAATGGATATTAAATGGATATTAAATGCTATCATACAGTTTTATAAAATGGATATTAAATATATATTAAATGCTATCATACAGTTTTATAAAATGGATATTAAATATATATTAAATGCTATCATACAGTTTTATAAAATGGATATTAAATATATATTAAATGCTATCATAAAGGTTTATAAAATGGATATTAAATATATATTAAATGCTATCATACAGTTTTATACAATGGATATTAAATGCTATCATTCAGTTGTACTGTCTTTAGTGACTTTGGCCATTGCCTACATCAACATATACGTTGAAGGATGTTCACCACAGAAAAACAGAAGTTGTATTCTTTTGCTGATGAAAAAGAGTGCCCAGAGAGCACACAACGGTCAAGCTTTGGGGGGACATGAGCCAAACTACTGCAGAGAACTTGCAATTCTATGCTCATGGTGCAACATTGCAATATTGATCAGGTATAACAAAATTCTAAATCATTAGTGATGTGATTTTTACAAATAGATATCGGCATGATTCTTAAAATAGCGTATTCTATGAATTGACCCTTAAAATGTCATGAATAGATCATCAACTATATATCATGATGTAACAATGAATTTTTTTATGAATTTAAATGAACAGCTCAGAAACAGAAACAAGATCAAAATAGAATTAAAGCAAAACATGTTATGACAAAAAAAAACCTTTCTGTCAACAGAAAGTGGTCTCTCAAGACAGGTAATATCTAATGACAGGTTTATGCAAACTTCAAAATTCAACTCTGTTTAAAAGGAAAATACTGACAATCACTTAAAATACAGCATGCATTCAACTGAAAATAACTATATTGTAATATAGATATGCATCTAGCGTAAAATATCTGCATTTGATGACCACAGGTACACGAATTAGCTAATTTATCTAAGGTAATCTTTATTTATCCTGTCCTAAGTTTACTTAAATTCTTTTGATTACATTAATTCTTTTCTCCAGTGTTCAGATTTTTCTCTTTTTCACTTAAGGATCTGCCATTGGTAACAAAATACATTTGTCAGTAGTGATCAACTTTTATTGATTAGGCTATTGAGTATATATATATATATATATATATATATATATATATATATATATATATATATATATATATATATATATATATATATGCCAATGAATGAAATCAAAAGACCCTATGAACTCATCCAAAACAGTGAATTTATGTGGAGTCTGATGACATAAATCAAGTTAAGTCTGAAAACAATGGGTGTAACTGGTTGCACTAAGGTTAACAGATGACAGCTTGGTGTGTGGGTTTTAATCACTGTAACATTAAAAATTCAAAAAACAACGACAGTCATATCCAGAAAATGATTATCACTTACTAGTATTGAAGACAAAGAACTCGTTTATCTGAGGCATCACAGAATAACTCTAAAGACAAACAATGTACTCAAAGGCTTTATGGATGCCCTTTACAAAGACTTACTATTATGTATTACTGGTGTGTGCTTTCACATGGAATACAAACTATAAACATATAAACACAAACTTTTAAACTGACTATATACAGTAGATTTCAAACTTTTTCCTTTGAAGAAAGAATGGTAATCTGTAATCGATGTTGGCACTTCAAAAGCAGCAAGTAAAATAGACTTTAGTCTGGTTTGCTGTATACAACACTACCTGCATAACCTGTACAATTAATGAAAGTGTCATCTTTTTTAAACTTAAAAATCTTTATTTTTTAGGCAACATGTATCAAAAAAGGTGACGACAGGTAATTTTGTCTTTTTTGAGGTAGTCATATATAGCAGTGTTGTTTAGAACAATCTGCACTTTGCCTGAAGACCTTCTTAACCTGCCATGCTTACAAATCAAGTTTGCTGGTACATGTATTTATATATATTTTTGCAGTGCAAATTTTGGTTAATAATTTATGGTTGCATGTGGCAATCTGCAGTGGTTGCTCAAGTCAGTGCATTTATACAATATAATCTGTACATTACAATTGTGTCTGTAAATGACAGGTGGTCACTTAAGACAAGGTTAGTTGTAGAACTAATTTAGATACATATCATTAAAAGACAGGTTTAATAAACACCTGCTACACTCTCTAAAAAATCTCCTCATAACAGTAAATAAAAATGAAAACAATAGTGTCTTTTTTTATCTATCTCTATTCCCTTCTGTCTTCTGTTTTTGTCATAGGTTTTCATTGCAAGGGAAAGTAACTGAAAAGTAAATCTTGGCTTTTGAACTCCTTTTATTGTTATTATTATAGATGCATTGTTATAATTTCAAATGCACTCTCTTGGAGCACAACACTGAACCACAATTTTATATTTTGTAATTAACTCAATAACTCATAGTGTATAATAGTGACAAACGTTGCAAACAACACAAAAACTTAACTGCCATCCTAACTGCCATCCCATAATTTAACATACTTTCATGTCACCACAATTTTCATTAACAAAATAATTTTAAGAATAGTCAGGTAACAGACAGACGACAGACAGACAAATGGATAGCTAGATTATCTTGGGATAAAAAAATACAAGATTTTTTCCTTCCCAAAATTTATGGTTAAACTTTTGTTATCCTTCATCATATATGCATAACTTTTGGACATAAAACAAGTTGTGTTGAGTTTCCACACCCCATCACTACATATCACAATAAAGTATTTATATAGAATGCTTAATTGATAAATCACTGAAAGAAACTGTAATGGTGCTGCAATTTGTCAAGATAAGAAGAGTTAATTTCACAGTAGATGCCATCATAATCAGCATTAAATGTTAACCATTATGATTATTACACTGGCCAGGCTGGCAATAACTTGATACTTTGTACGCTAACCTCTCCTGCTTGGAGGCATGAACTGAATTTCAATTAGAGTCTATCCGAACTATGTAAGGTCATGTAGCTGGAAATAACAAGAATTGAGAAATCAAGAGACATTTCAGGACCTCTTGATCCATTTGAAACAGGTGTCATAAAGTCTTGTTTTCCAGAATAGCTATTAATAAAGGAGGACTATAATTCTGATTTTGATAGGATACAATTTTGGGCAGTTTGAGAAAGTAATCCTGACTAGCTAAGTTAAATGAAATTCAATCTCCATGGCAATGTTGGAGTTTTTCTGCTGAAACGAGATTCTAGCTCCATGATCAGTAGAAATAATAAATAAATTGTCCAAGGGAAAAGGGGGTCTGGAAACTTGGAATACCTGTAACAGAAAAGAGACAGTGAGAAACCTCTAAGGATGGTTTGGGAAGACAAATGTAAAAACAGCTCCATATTGTTTTGCACAGTGGAAGACCACAATCTACAACTAAGATGGTTGGTAACCTGAAGAGGCTAAACAATGAAGAAAAGAGAGAAAAAGAACAGAAATATGGCAATATCGACCTATTACTAACAGTGGTATGGAATGGACTGGAAGCACCAGGTGATGCTGAGATGCTGGCAATTTGAACTTGATCAGTCACACTATATATATGATGAAATTTGTGTAACATAATGATAAATTCAATTTTGCAGAATCTTTTATTTAATTCTATTTTTCAGAGAATGTGAATCATTATCAGTCAAATGTCAAGTTAAATTTTTTGTTTGTTTATGTAACTGATTAAATTTTATATTTTACATATGAGAGCTGTTGTTCTATTCTAAATCTTTGCTCAGATCTTTGGCATTCCATCCATCAATTTCATATTTTATTTATTATTAACTTGATCTGCATAAGAACACCATGGTTGATAATCTCCTAGATAAGAAAACTAAAAACCACAAGGAGTGGGCAATCTTAAACATCATCCAACCACCTCCTTGCATTGTTTTTATTTAATTTTATTTTTTGCTCTTCATAAGCAATTTATGTGCAAATGAAATGTATTCATCATCTACAGTGTACAAATCCATAGTGTGTAGGGCTTATGCTGAGTAACAACACTTACATGATATCTATTGTATAAACGAATCATGTTTGGTTCTCCTCAATGGTTTCAGTGTGTTCTCAAAATGAAAACTGGATCCAACAATTTCACAAATTAGAGAGAGAGAGAGGGAGAAAGTGAGAGAACATGAACTGCTTTGAGGCATCAGCAATTCACACATTACACAGTGAAAGATGCATAATAAACAAGTGTGTATTATATCCAGTTTAACAATATAATAATATTTCAACAGAAATAAATGATTAACTATACTGAGTGAAAATGACTAATTTTGCTACAACAGAATACAAAAGTATTCTTAAAGAACATTATTGCTGTGTATGCTATAGGTGCCAAGCAGACATCAACAACTCATTGAATCAATTATTATAACAAGATGGCAAACAATAAAATCTTGCAAAAAAAAACATATGCTACAGCTGAATAAGGTCAAAGCATGCAGCATGATCATAGTAAGTTCAAATAAACTGTTAACTGAATACAAGACTACTTGGCACAGAACAAGTATCAAATTCATGGCTCAATCAAAGGGTTGGGATAATAAAGGCAGTGCTGCCATTACAAGCTAAAGACATTGTGGATGCAGAAAACAAAGGAAACATTTCTTGAAATTAGACCTGGTTTACGAAAAAGACAAATATAAATTTTTAAAAAAATTTATATTGCATTAAAAACATTGTATGGCAAAACAAAAATATATATAAAAAACAAATGAATTGTTTGGACTTTCATAAATATGGAAGCAATATATTTACTAGTAAATAATTGTAGGTGAACAACACTGATGGACACTCCTATTTGTGGCAAGTAATATTAGAATTAATATTTTAAATTATTAAAATCCAAATAATAAGTGATATTAGCATTGCATAAAGAAAAATGTAAAAAAATGGATAAACATATTGTTTACCATAGTCTATATGCATTTCTTGATTCCACAAAAATATAAAAATACTTAAATTAAAGTATTTTGTACTGCAAACCACTAGAGTTTCTATATAAAATTTTGTTCTTCAAGAGTTTGCACTTAGGAAAGAACATGTGAAAAACACTAACCATTATTATTATTATTATTATTATTATTATTATTATTATTATTATTAATAAGTTCAAGTGCATTATTGGACATATAACTATTAAATGGTATCATTTCTAAATCATCCAACTGTTACCCTTTGCCCAGGCATGATCAGTGTTGCTTTGAAGTGGGCTAGGTAATAATGTTGTTGTTGTTGTTGTTGGGCTTAACGCCATTTCTCAGCACACGATAGGCTATTCATGGCGGCCAGTATTAATGGTGGAGGAAGAAACCGGGAAAGACCCACGAGAAGCAACTGGCAAGCTTTCTCACATATCTACATTATCCGAATCCTAGACTCGAACACACGAAGACAGAGGTGAGATGGCAGTGATCCGTAACGGACAGCGCTTTAGACCCCTCGGCCACTCGGGGCCCCTAGGTAATAATGAAGAATATTTCCTAAGGGTGCAAGAAGAATATCCCCTAGGGGTGCAAGACAGAGTCAAAAGTCAGCTTTTGTCAGACAAATGGGGTTCAGATTGAGTAAAAAAAACAATCTTTGTCAAACTGTTGGTCAAATAAAAAATTTTGTGATCTCCAATGCACAAATGAAGGTAAAAGGAAACACTGTCATGGCTGCATTATGTTAATGCTTGCAAATAAATACATGGTTTTTTCTTCTGCAAGAATACTGAATGCAGATCTGGTATATTTTTATTTAAAAATTTCAATATGCAATGGAGATATGTATTTTACACACGAGTCTGAGTTAACGTTCTTGGTAAGAGAGACATCTCCATCTTCAAGAATAAAGCTACAGTAACCTCAAAATTTGATGGCCTGTACACATCAAAATTTGATGGCCTGTACACATCAAAATTTGATGGCCTGTACACATCAAAATTTGATGGCCTGTACACATCAAAATTTGATGGCCTGTACACACCAAAATTTGATGGCCTGTACACACCAAAATTTGATGGCCTGTACACACCAAAATTTGATGGCCTGTACACACCAAAATTTGATGGCCTGTACACACCAAAATTTGATGGCCTGTACACACCAAAATTTGATGGCCTGTACACACCAAAAGAAGGAAATCAATAGTGTAACTTTATTTACTGTATATACTAAATACAAATTTTGGCCAACTCCTGAAAAGTAATGATACATGACAGCAGTTTAATAACATTAGTCTCTTGTAGTAATCATACATGACAGTAGTCTAAAAACATTAGCCTCTTGTAGTAATGATACATGACAGTAGTCTAATGACAGTATCTTGTAGTAATGATACATGACAGTAGTCTAATAACATTAGTGTCTTGTAGCAATGATACATAACAGTAGTCTAATAACATTAGTGTCTTGTAGCAATGATACATGACAGTAGTCTAATAACACTAGTCTCTTGTAGTACAGATACATGACAGTAACCTAAAAACATGTCTCTTGTAATAATGATACATAACAGTAGTCTAATAACATCAGTCTCTTGTAGTAATGATACATGATATAATATAAGTCACATGGGTCATGTATGCACATTTACTCAATTTAAATTGAATATAAATTGTTCTTTAAAAAAGTGACATTAATTTTCTTTAACCCAAGTTTATGCAATCCTGGTTATTGAATGCTCTGCACCTTTTATGTCACCAAGAAACTTTCAGACAAAAACTATCGCTATGCACTTTTACAAGGGTGGCTATATACTAACCTTGGGTCAAAATAAGAGCACATCAAGTGGAATTGTCACAATATAGAGCATTACAAATTTTATTTATCAATATGCTTAGCTTTCATTTTGACATCACAGCACACGACCAGGGGTCACACTAACAGGCGAAGTGGGCAAAAAAGTAACTTGAGAACTGTAAACTTTGCCTTCTTCTGTTAGGAAAGTGAAAATGACTTTGCATTTGATTTTTTTTTGACGTAAAATGGCTGTAGATTACGACTTTTGAGATGCCTCCTTGCAGTAGCCAGTAAGATCTGGCACTGTTGTAATCCAAGGTGAAATGCATCAATATATAATTATTAATATGCTTTTAAAAAGTGTAATTGGTGAAGAGTGTTTTCTAATGTATTTGTGGTTTTTATAAATGGAGATCTTAACGGCCGAAGTTGCGTATTTTCTTGATAAAATCAGTTTTAAACCGTAAATCAACTTGTAATCGCTCCATATACGATAACCACATCATTAAACTGTCCATATTCGTAAATAATTGGGCAAATAGATTCAGGAAAATATATAATATAATGAAAAATTTTTTTAAATAATATGTCATAGTAAATTTAGCCTAAGATAATGCAGAGATATATATATATATATATATATATATATATATATATATATATATATATATATATATAAAGAATACAAATCATATGGCGAATAACAACCCTCTCAAGCGTACTGGATCCACCAAGGGATCACGTTTGTGTATACATATTATATCTTATATATATTTTGCATTTCTTGCTTTGGTCTCACTTCTCCCAGTTTAGCTTCCACTTCTCCTTGTTTAGCTCCCACTTCTCCCTTTTCTGACCAAAAGGAAAAGTCACTTCTCCATATAATTCAAGTCTAGCTTGACCCCTGCACGACATTCAATCGGGATTGTACTGATCAAACCTTAAGGTTCATTTCATCTAAAAATGTCCATGTACCTTAACATTTATTTTGCCCAATGAACCTCTCAGGGCATCTAAATAATGACATTCCAAAGGAATATGGATGTATTTTAATCCAAATGAAGTGAAATCAGTTACAGCAGTGATACATGATAGTAGTTTAATACACTGATCTGTTGTAATAGTGATACATAGCTGCAGGTGATGTGCAGTGAAATAATAACTTTTGTTATATTATGATCATGATTTCCTATCACTTTTGAAACTCTGATGGTCTAGGAAGAGGAACAGGGCAAGAAGTCTTAGAAGATGAATTTTGAGGGACAAAACCTAGTCCTACATTGCAAGTCTCATCACCCCGATATTTTTCTTTTGGGTGGGTGATGGGTCTTACTGTCTGAATAATGGCACTGTGAAGCGTGTTTTGATGCTGATTAGCAGTGTAATAAAAGTAAAATTTTCTGGAATATCAAAAACAACTGGCAATCAATAATGACGCTTTTCTACTAAGTAAAATTATAATGTTTTTGTTAGACTTTACTTACTCTGATGTCTTTTCTCTAAAAAATTAACAAAAGAAATGGACCTTTTTTCAACTTTGTTGGCCTACATTTCAGTTGGCTGGAAAGCGATTAAAGCCGGGAATGCTAAAATCAGGTTAGGTAGAAATATTATTCTTTAACAAAATAAAAAATATTTTTTTGCCTATTTGAACTTTAAGCAATGCTTTGTTTCATTCAAGAAACATATCCTCCACATGACCCACTTGAACATACTTCAGCATACCTTGACTTCCATTGCATTGCAACCAATTCAAATGTATGTCAACGGAACATGAAAATGCTCCCATTTGTTACAATCTTATTTTGATTCCACCATAATAAAGACAAAACAGTAAGTATATTGCACATAAATTAGTGGAAGAATGTTGTTTTAGGTTGAGAAGTGTGTGAGATATTAATTCCTGAAACTTTGACTGCAAGTTCCGATGTCAATGACATCAGAACACGCTATGCAAAGCCGTTATTTGGATTGTAAGATGTAGAACTAAAACAAAAACAATATATGCTACGCCTTACATGTAGGACTATAGTCCGACGCTACATCCCCGTTTGTACCCCAGAACCAATTTCAATAGCTAAAATGTTTAATGTGATAAAAAGTGCGTAGAACTAAGTCAATTGTATCACTGATTTATAATTTCTAACCTGACTGTGACCAGACTGGCACTAACAATGGTATCCCCTTGCATCTTTCACGCTTAACACTTTCCATACTAATACGGCGCTATATTCCATACACTATGGGATAGTTATTTCCATCCAACAACATAATGAGGTAATTCATCTGATTCGGTAAAATGGTGACCACAACCCTCTGCTCAATTCAACTTTTCTCACGCTTTTTTTATCACTTCAAAATTGTAAAAAGACAAAAACTACACATATCCATGTTCAGGTTTTATGACCGTAATGGTGAAAATAAAGGTTAATTCACCAGATTGGATTCATTCAATGGTCATTCGAGGGTGATGCTTTGGTACGTTACTGTTTTTTGAATGGATATGTGTAGCTTTTCAGTATTACGATTCTGAAGCAATAAAAGATGCATGAGAAAAGTCTAATCAAGCTGAGGGTTGTGGTCACCATTGCATTCTTTGTGTTAATTCATAAAACTGTTAAGGTGATTTCATGTTGTCAGAAGTTTTGTCATGCTTTATTGATAAAACTGCAGACTCCTGTGGTTCAATCAACATGAAAGGCAAATTTTTGTTGTCATTCTTTTCCTTTGCTTGATTTGACACTGTAAATAAAAGAATATGTATGTATATCTTTAGTCACGCATACAACCCTCTGCCGAAAATGGACTTGTCCATGATTTTGGAAATAAGTCTCATGCATGTCCGTTTTATAATACTGAAAACTTCCTTTTAGCATGAAACGCGCACACGATGACGGTGTTATGGCCATTCTACTCAGTCTGGTTAAAAATATAAATCAATAAATTAATTGACTTTTACTTTGCATTTTTTATCAATTAAAGGTTTCAGTTATTAAAATCGGTAGAGGTGTACAAAAAACGGGTTAATAGATTAGGACTATAGAACGTAACCTAACCTAAAAGCTTGGACAATTTTAATTTTGTTAGTCATTTTTTGATTTCACAATTTATCAAAACTGAATATTTTCACACTTTGATTTAAACAAGAAGAAATAGCTTTGTTTAAAAAATGAATTTATTTGTTGCAGATGTCTGCAAGCAAGGTCGAAAAAGACGAAATCCGGTTTAGGCCGAAATTTAGTGAACGGCGAGAAGTTTGAAACCGCTTCATAACGTTCGTACATTTGAGAAGTTTCCTTATTTCTAAACTATATTAGCTCATAAGTATGGTAACTTAATAAATAGGAAGACTAACAAGATGCAATTATTTTTTTTAAAGGAAAGAAATATTCAAACCTTTATTTTTGTCAATTAACGTACAACTTACTATTGTCCACCATGTTGATGCCCCTGTCACTAACATAAAGTGGTGTAATGGTAAATTGTTGGAACTCATAATTATATCCTGATTTGCAAAAGTGTTGAAAGTTCAGGCCTGTATCTAATTGGTGCACTTGTACGGTGTTTTTCTGGCACTTTTGTTTTATATTATTAATTATTGATTACACAGTCAGTTTTTCATAATAAGGTCCTAAACGAAGACTTAACAAAGAAAAAAAGAATCAGAATTTTTCATTCATCCGAATGACAAATCTCTTCGAAATACTGGATTTGGGGAAACTTGTAAGCTAATTTTAATCGATCGGTTATATTTGGGATAACCAGTCTGTCTGGTACAACTTACCACTAGTCGGAAGTCCTTGTCCTGGCCGTTCATTAGAGTACATATGTGGTCAAACAAGGTCAATGTACGATTTTAAAAGATATAAGTCAAGGCCAATAGGTCAATTGCCTGGAACTGGGAGAGGTAAATGACTGAATACGAAACTCGTAACTTTACATGGGACGTAAACTTTCTTTATAAGTACTCCGAAAATAATCAGCTTAAGAGTGAAAATAAATTTTAATCAAAATGAAGTAGATATATACGGCATAAACGACGTAATTGTTAGTTTTCTCACTGGCATGTATTTACTAGTCACCTAGATGGATTTACCATTGCAAGGAGAGAGGATTTCGTTTTCTGTTTATTTTTAGTAACCATTATCTAGTGCAAAAAAACTAATATTTTACGATGAACATTATGTTGTATTAGTACGGAAGACTTATTGAGATATAACAATTCATATAGTAACACAGACTACGTATTTATATATTCATAAAATAGACTTAATAACTTACATACATACATACATACATACATACATACATACATACATACATACATACATACATACATACATACATACATACATACATACATACATACATACATACATACTCTTAAGTAACACAGATAACGTATAAAAAAATCATATACAGACTTTATAATCAATACAAGTATGTGAGATGAACAGAGGTAAATACTTGCATTTGCATGTGCTAATTGAGACTAGCATAACAAAATAGAATATAAAACACCAAATACAGGTAAAATGTAAAGATCATGTAAAAGAGGGGGGGTGCATGTGTTTGATACAGTCAGCCGCTTTCAAGTGTCACAGAGCGACATCCGGTATCTCATCAATTGTACGATGATGACACTGAAAAATACAAATCGAGTTATGCCAACATTAAATTTAAACAATCAGTATGAAAGTGTCAGTCTTGACAGGACCCTTTCATTACACCAATATGTAAAAACATATACGAAGCAACATATCTGAAATTGACACGCTTCATTCGTAATTTTATTTCGGTTGATGAAATTAAAACTAAAGTGTCTTCCTTAGTACCTTCAAGAATGGATTGTTGTAATTCACTTCTGTCTGGTTCGTCTCAGTATTTACTACGGAAACTTATAAAAGTACAAAACACGACTGCTCCAGACATTCTTAAAGTACTAAGAACTAAGTACACCTCCACCCTGCTCTGTAACTTTCACCTTCACTGGCTGCTTTTCAACCCAAAAACAAATACAAAATCTGTTCACTGCGCTACAGTTTGTTGACTGTTTCCAGTTCAATATTCCTATCAGATTTCAACCATGTGTACACTCCATCTAGGAACAAACGGTCCCCTTCTGGCCCTCGCATTTTCATTTTTCCCACTGTCAAAACGAAGTCATATGGACACCGTTCTTTTGCGCACCAGGGCCAAGCTACATTGAACGAATTGCCCATAGATCTTACACACAAGGACAATGTTATCTCAATTAAAGGTGCTCTTAAAAAACAACACATATTTCGACATTCATATCTACGATTCAGTAAAAATGTACAAAATAGAACAAGGGAATTTCGAGCCCCTATCAACTATATACCATTTCAAAACAGTCTTTATCAAATTTATGCCATTTCAGATTAGTCCCGATAAGATTTATGCCATTTCAAAATAGTCCCGATAACATTTATGCCATTTCAGATTAGTCCCGATAACATTTATGCCATTTCAGATTAGTCCCGATAACATTTATGCCATTTGTGGTGGATATATCATTTGATAGTAGTAAAAGATGTCGAAAAGCTCGACCACTGTGTAATAAGCCGGATCGAGGGAATAACAAAATATGGATTTAATGGATGGAATAAATGAAGATCTGAGCAGAATAACATGATCCCTTCGTGTACAGACTATAACAATCTGATTAGTAACATAATGAACATGAAATTGTACTGTTGAATGAACCTCTGCCACAAGCTCAACAAGTATATTTCTAAAATGATATTAGCAGTTCCGTTTCCATAGATACGGTAAATTTATCACGAAATTGAGTGCTTCGAATTTAAATTATCCGACACGCGTACTTAACCTGATAATTCGTTGCAGGTCAGTCTCCCGAATCGTGTGGCCTACTCGTACGTCACCACCTTTATTGGCCTATAGTGTGGCCTACTCACTGCCTTTATTAGCCTATATCGCTCGTCAGTATAGTATTGGTCGTCCAGTCTAATGTTCGGTCATCCATTCTTATAGCAGTTGTGGAATCTATTTTCATAATAAAAATGAATTTAGTGTGGCATACGTCTCTGTCCGTTTCTTTTCTCTCTGAACTGAACATGCTTTTCGCTCTCTGATACACTCAGTATAGAATACTAAAAAAATATGTTTAAACATATGGATAAAATAATGGATAAACATTTTTCAGTATTCGCAACAAGTCCATACAGGCTGGTTGTATTTATAGGTTTAACTCGTGTCAAGAGAGCCATGTAGAGGTTAACAAACACAACGTTTTTTGTGTTAATTTGTTTGTTTTATATATGTTTTGTATTTGCCTTTGGAAGAAAGACTCATTATGATTCCAAAGCGCTCAGGCTAGTTAGTTACTAGTTTCCCACTGTTCATCGTCATATGTATGTATGTATGTATGTATGTATGTATGTATGTATGTATGTATGTATGTATGTATGTATGTATGTATGTATGTATGTATGTATGTATGTATGTATGTATGTATGTATGTATGTATGTATGTATGTATGTATGTATGTAGAGAATGTGTGAAAAGAGGAATTTAAAACAGTAAACCCCTCCTCCTTTCAATTCGGCGTCGTATCTAGGGAATGATCTCCCTCGATGTAATTCCCCAGTTTGGACAGATCAAACTTTACAGATAGCTGAGCAAAATATTGAAAGAAATAAAACAATGAGCCCCCTCAATGAATAAAATATAAATTTTTATATAAAAAACATATGATCAAAGAAAAAAACAATTTCCCTACAATGATTTACTAAATTACGTATTCAATTAAAGCATAGCCAAATTCACTTTCTGTTCAACTGATGGTCAATGACAGAATTCACATAGCATACAAATTTCATCATGTACTCGAGTGGTGATTTTAAGTCCAATCTTATGCCTTTGACAGCATCGCCTGACACTTGTCTTCACAAGACTTGTCTTCCAGGTCTACTACGTGCTTGGTCCTCTTTAACCCTCACTATCCAGACATCTTGTAGATGCAGCTTTCCTCTTTGACTCATTGAGTTCCCTCTTCTCTCTTCTCTCGTTCGGAGTACGAACTATGAAGGTGGAACTCGAACTATGAAGCTGTCCCGTTAAATACAGAGTATGTCTCACACTAGACAAATACTACTACACATTTACGTGGAAATGTAAATATTACTTCTCGAGCTCAGATTTAGGTAGATATACTGTATAATTCTAATCTCATGTGACCTTACTCAATATTCATTACTGATTCTATATTGCGGTATGTTTACCCTTAACTTGATATACACGACCCTAACTTCAGTTCATTCAGATTTACTGAGAGTCCTTAAATCCCACGTTTCTCTACAGACAAATGCGGCCGTATATGCCAGCATGGATTAAAATACAACACATTTATATTTGTCTGTTCAATGCATTATATATATATATATATATATATATATATATATATATATATATATATATATATATATATATATATATATATATATATATATATATATATATATATATATATATATATATATTATAAACTTAAACTTGTCATTGCTCACAATGGTAAATATCATCCTACACAGAGATACTATTCATATATCCTAAGAAATGTGACATATTCGTATACTAGGGTGAATTCATGAAATCTCTACGCAACTCTATATCAAATATATAATTACATGCAAGCCGTCGTTTCTGTCAATGAACTGATAATAAAAAAAAAACATCAAAGATTTAACTGGTAGAACTAACATATTACTAGTCCCACGAATAAATACATGAATACATGCGTGAATCATAACATATATCATATAAACAAACAATCAAACAAATGAAATAGCATATTAAAATTAAAACTAAAATTGCGTAACTTACGGCCGTTTATTTTCCAAACAAACAGTTCTAACCTAGTCTATGTTCTCTCTAAGACAACTATCTGGCTTCGTGGTAATTTTACGAGACCACTACAGTGCGTCTTGGAGTTTGACTTTATCTTCTCTCAAGAAAAATTTCCTGACGGATTTTCCAAGAGATCTTAAATCGTTTTTCAAGGTGTACGCCATTAAGTTTCGCTGACCAATCAGAAATAACTGTTACTAAACTGCTCCAAAAAATTTCCCCCTAAATCCAATTTCTAGTCTCTGTAGTCTGTTTCACTGGTCTAAAATATTTCACAATTAGCGTCCTTTGAAAACTCATTTATTTGATTTGTGTCCCTTGTACCACAGCATCTGACTGGGTCAGATTCAACTTGGGTTTTAACGTAATTTATTTTTATGTTGAGATGAAATGAGAAATGGTATTGGACTTCCACCAGACATTTCAGTTTCAATTATGTTAACTTGAAAGCACATTTTAGTCAACCTTGCGTTTCAATGCGTTTCAAAATTCGACACATCACAGTATGTATGTATGTATGTATGTATGTATGTATGTATGTATGTATGTATGTATGTATGTATGTATGTATGTATGTATGTATGTATGTATGTATGTATGTATGTATGTATGTATGTATGTATGTATGCATGCATGCATGCATGGATGGATGGATGGATGGATGGATGGATGGATGGATGGATGGATGGATGGATGGATGCCTGCCTGCCTGCCTGCCTGCCTGCATGCATGCATGCATGTACGTATGTATGTATGTATGTATGTATGTATGTATGTATGTATGTATGTATGTATGTATGTATGTATGTATGTATGTATGTATGTATGTATGTATGTATGTATGTATGTATGTATGTGTGTGTGTGTGTGTACTTACGTATGTAACACCAGTTGTTTACATCCAGAATCCATTGATGATGGCACGTTAGCCGAATCGCATGCAATCTCGGAAAGATTATATGTGACTTGTCGTCTTTATTTGGAGTGTAAATTTTGAGTGAAACTTAGTCAAAGTGTAAAGCACCAACAACGCTCTCTGTCCCAATGTCAATAACACATCAGTAAGGGACATTTCAGTTACGTTACTTGTATTCTTTTATGAAATATAAATTTTCATCCAAACGTTAGACATCAGAAAATCTTGCATATTTACAATGATAGCCAGTACTTCAATGTCAAGGTCACTGCGGTGCATAAATGTAAGACAGAGACCAGTTTCATATTCCAGGCTGTTATTTTTAACCTAACTTTATATAGGTCAACATTACTCTAGTTCCTAGCACAAAGGTCAGTTTCATTGGACGGGAAAATGTCACAATGCGGACGGCTTATCAACTTATTCATTCCCCCAACCTCCTTGTTTCTAACATTCACTTTATCCCGCCTTGCCCTTTACTTCCACTTCATCCCACATTGCTCCTAAAATCCACATCATCCCACCATGCTCCTAAAATCTACATCATCCCACCATGCACCTAAAATCCACATCATCCCACCATGCTCCTAAAATCCACATCATCCCAAACATGCTTCCTGTAACAAAATACAAACCAAACATGCTTCCTGTAAACAATACAAACCAAACATGCTTCCTGTAAACAATACAAACCAAACATGCTTCCTGTAAATAATAAAAACCAAACATTCTTCCTGTAAAATAATACAAATCAATCATGCTTCCTCTAAACACTACAAACCAATCATGTTTCCTGTAAGCAATACAAACTAAACCCATTTCTTATAAAATAGAGTAGGAAAAAATGAATTTTGTCTTGCTACAGATTGGATGATTCATTAAGTTATAAATCGTGATGATTTAAAGTTTATTTAACAGCAAAATTCAATTTAATTTTCATCTTTTGGGACCCCGAGTGGCTGAGTGGTCTAAAGCTCTGTCCGTTACGGATCACTGCCATCTCACCTCTGTGTGCGGGTGTTCGAGTCTATGATTCGGCGAATGTGGATATATGAGAAAGCTTGCCAGTAGGGTCGGTGGTTCTTTCCGGTGATTTCCCGGTTTCTTCCTCCACCATTAATACTGGTCGACATGAATAGCCTATCGTGTGCTGAAAATGGCGTTTAGCCCAACAATATCAACAACAACACAAATTTTCATCTTTCGTCTAGTTTTGAAAAACAGCTACGACTCAGAGGTCATCCTACTGGAATCAAGACAAGAATAGAGATAATTATAATCATGCAAAAACAAGCCCGGGTTGGAAGCCGTGTCATGTCAATAGGTAAACACCAGGTGATATTAGAGGTCGTGGTGGATCTTAGGGTAATAAACACTTCTCTAATTGTCTTGGAACGACATAACCTTTTCATACGTTGATGTTCCATTAAACAACACACAGGAAAATCTCGATTTGCTTGTTTCTGCCTAATGCCCCTGGGGCAAGAAGAAAATAACCTGCGATCTTTCACAAATCCTTGTAGTATCATGTATGTCTTTGCAATATAGCCCGCATACCTTACGCAATGTAAACTGCAGTCACTCTGTCCTTTGTTGGTCTTCATTTACCTTTGCTCTCGTGCTTAAAAGCAGGCGATTGTCGTTTTTTTTTTTTTCTTGCAGTGCTATGATATAGACTTTCTTGTTCACATTATCGGCTATGACTCCTGTACGTGAACATAATTGTGTGCTTGGCATGTGGGATTTGTTTTTCTTTGCAGGTACGTATACTACAAATTATCTTACATCGCAACTATTCTCTTTCAATAAGATCATTGCGATTATTTATTTAACACCAATGCACTTACACCTAATATGTTATTATCGTTTATTTCACAGACAGACGTATGCAA